>CM040625.1:1849777-2261221 GCA_022817965.1 Solanum lycopersicoides | reverse complement strand
GATGCCAGATCAGCCCCCCCACCCCGTCCAAAAAATATAGTTGTTTTTAAAGAATTTTCAATTCATTTTTACCTCATCCCCCCTTCCCAAAAAATATTTTTAAAAATATTTTAATTTTCAAATTTTTATTTGTCAACGCCTCAGTCGATTGTAGAACTAGGATTAGAACTAGGATTTTCGTTTTCAGTTTCCAGACGAACCAATCTTAGAATGGAAGGGTAGTAGCCTAGCGCCTATGGGTCGATTTATTTCTTACCTTAAGGCCAGAAAGATGATATCTAAGGGTTGTCTCTATCATCTAGTTCGGGTTAAGGATTCTAGCCTTGAAACCCCAACTCTTGAGTCAGTTCCAGTAGTCTGTGAATTTCCAGAAGTATTTCCAAAAGATCTTCCTAGGATCCCTCCCGAAAGGGAAATCGACTTTGGAATTGATCTCCATCCAGATACCCAGCCTATTTCTATTCCTCCTTACAGAATGGCTCCAGCAGAGCTTAAGGAATTGAAAGAGTAGTTGAAAGACCTTCTAGATAAGGGTTTCATCAGACCTAGTATTTCACCATGGGGTGCACCAGTATTGTTCGTAAAGAAGAAAGATGGTTCTCTCAGAATGTGCATTGACTATAGACAGTTGAACAAGGTCACAATCAAGAATAAGTATCCCATCCCCAGGATTGATGACTTGTTTGACCAACTTCAGGGTGCTAGTCATTTCTCAAAGATAGACCTCAGATCGGGTTATCATCAGCTCAGAGTCAGAGATAGTGACATTCCGAAAACAGCCTTCAGAACTCGGTATGGTCATTATGAATTTGTAGTTATGTCGTTTGGACTAACCAATGCTCCTGCAGCTTTCATGGATTTGATGAACAGAGTGTTCAAACAGTACTTGGACTTGTTCGTTATCGTCTTTATTGATGATATCCTCATTTACTCTAGGAGCGAGGAAGAACATGCAAGTCATTTGAGAATTGTTCTACAGACTCTCAAGGATCGCCAGTTATTCGCTAACTTTAGCAAATGTGAGTTTTGGTTGCAATCCGTTGCTTTTCTTGGTCACATTGTATCTAGCGAAGGGATCCGCGTAGATTCACAGAAGATAGAAGCAGTGAAACAATGGCCCAGACCTACCTCTGCTACAGATATCAGAAGTTTCTTAGGTCTAGCGGGTTATTACAGGAGGTTCGTGGAAGGATTTTCATCCATAGCCTCACCATTGACTAGGTTGACTCAGAAGATGGTCAAGTTCCAATGGTCAGATGATTGTGAGAAAAGCTTCGCAGAATTGAAAACTAGATTGACTACAGCTCCTGTCTTGACTATACCAGAGGGTTCAGATGGTTATGTGATCTATTGCGATGCATCCAGAGTTGGCCTTGGTTGTGTGTTGATGCAAAGAGATAAGGTTATATCTTATGCCTCTAGACAGCTTAAGGTGCATGAGAAGAACTATCCAACTCATGACCTCGAGCTTGCAGCAATGGTGTTTGCACTCAAGATATGGAGACACTACTTGTATGGTGGTCATGTAGATGTGTTCACCGATCATAAGAGCCTTCAGTATGTGTTCACCCAGAAAGAGTTGAATCTTCGCCAGAGGAGATGGCTTGAGTTCCTTAAGGATTATGATATGAGTGTGCATTATCATCCTGGAAAGGCGAATGTAGTGGCCGATGCTCATAGTAGATTATCTATGGGTAGTGTAGCCCATGTTGAGTAAAGAAAGAAGCTAGTGAAGGATGTTCACAGGCTTGCTCGCTTGGGAGTTCGCCTTATGAGCATATCAGACAGCGGTGTAACAGTTCAGAATGGGGCAGAATCGTCTTTGGTAGTGGAGGTTAAGGAAAAGCAAGAGAGTGATCCAATCTTGCTTGAACTAAAGGGTGCAGTCAACAATCAGAGAGAGGAGGTTTTCTCCCAAGGGGGAGATGGTGTACTTCGCTACCAAGGTAGATTGTGTGTTCCTGATGTGGGAGAGTTGAGGAAGCATATTCTTGCAGAAGCTCATAACTCCAGGTATTCTATTCATCCAGGTGTCACTAAGATGTACCGCGATCTGCGTGAAGTCTATTGGTGGAATGACATGAAGAGGGATATAGCAGACTTTGTGAGTAAGTGCCCCAATTGCCAGCAAGTCAAGGTAGAACATCAGAAACCAGGAGGTATGACTCAAGAGATCGATATTCCTACTTGGAAGTGGGATGTGATCAATATGGATTTCATCACAGGGTTACCTCGTACTCGCAGACAGCATGACTCAATTTGGGTGATAGTCGATAGGATGACTAAGTCTTCTCGCTTTTTGGCGGTCAAGACTACGTATTCGGCAGAGGACTATGCTAAGCTTTACCTTAATGAAATTGTGAGGTTGCATGGGGTTCCTTTGTCTATCATCTCAGATAGAGGTCCTCAGTTTACCTCTCATTTCTGGAAGTCATTTCAAAAAGGTCTTGGTACTCAAGTTAACCTTAGTACAGCATTTCATCCACAGACGGATGGGCAGGCAGAGCGTACCATTCAGACCTTAGAGGATATGTTGAGAGCTTGTGTGATCGATTTCAAAGGTAGTTGGGATGATCACCTTCCTCTTATTGAGTTTGCCTACAATAATAGCTACCATTCCAGCATTCAGATGGCCCCTTATGAGGCTTTATATGGGCGTAGATGTAGATCTCCTGTTGGTTGGTTTGAAGTAGGTGAAGCAGCTTTGATAGGGCCAGATTCAGTCCTTTATGCTATGGAGAAAGTTCAACTCATTAGAGATAGACTTAAGACAGCCCAAAGTCGTCAGAAATCTTATGCAGATGTAAGGAGAAGGGACTAGAGTTCCAAGTTGATGATTGGGTTTTTCTGAAAGTCTCACCTATGAAAGGGGTGATGAGATTTGGAAAGAAAGGGAAGCTCAGTCCTAGATATGTAGGCCTTACAAGATATTGAAAAGGGTTGGCAAGGTGGCATATGAGTTAGAGTTGCCAGCAGAATTAGTAGCAGTGCATCCGGTCTTCCACATCTCACTCTTGAAGAAGTGTGTGGGTGATCCAGCCTCTATAGTGCCATTAGAGAGTGTGGCGGTGAAAGATAGTCTTTCTTATGAGGATGTACCAGTTGATATTCTTGACCGTCAGGTTAGAAGGTTGAGAAACAAAGAAGTCGCTTCAGTCAAGGTTTTGTGGAGGATTCAGTCCGTAGAGGGAGCTACTTGGGAAGCAGAAGCAGCCATGAAAGCCAAGTATCCTTACCTTTTTCCTTCCGATTCCACTCCAGCTTGAGGTAATAGTTCTTCTTCAGTTTTACAGTCATTCATGCGTAAACACAGTTTTAGAATCATGTTCCCTCAGTTTGTACTTGCATTTTCAGCGTAATTGCATGTACTCGGAACTCAATTAAGTCAGAAACTCAGTTCTCAGTGTTTAGTAGTGGGGTTTGCAGCTCTCTCCCTCAATTTCAGATAGTTTAGTCTTCATTCGAGGACGAATATTCCCAAGGGGGAGATAATGTAACACCCCGTAGCCAAAACAGACCAAAAATTAGTTTTTCAGAATTTTTTTTCCAGACAGTTAAGGGGAAATGCAGTTGGGTCAACTTAAAATGATCATAACTCTTCTCAAAAAATGAATTATGTCTCTCATGACCTACCCACAGATATATAATTGAATTATCTTTCCATAGCCACCAACCTTGCTAAAATCAGACCTCCGAGTAAAAGTTATGCCCATTTTAGTAAAGGCCTGTCGAACAGGCCCTCACGACGGATCCAACGACGGGGCGTCGGGAACACGACGGACCGTCAGTCCTGGCCGTCGTGTGGCCCGACAGCAACCTTCCCAGGGGTCTTTTTGACCTTTCCCACTCCGTTTAAACCATAAGTTACGTCGTTTTGACCCTAAATCATCAGATTTTAGTCAGTTTAATCCTAGAAACATAATTAAAACATATCCAAGTCAAATCATTAAATCAAAACTAGAAAATTAGAAGCAAGAGAGGAGAAAAAAAGCTCAAGAACCCTAGTTCAAGAACGCCACAAGCTCCAGCAGTTCCAGCCCAGAAACTTAATTATTTTTCCGTGGATTTCATCACCAGGTATGCGGGATTTCACTAGTGGGTTCCTTTCACCCATTGGGTCCCTAGTTTTCAGTCAGATTCTTGATTTTCTTATCATGATTAAACCTAGGGTTTCTAGAACTTTGATAGAACTTCATGAATTTATTAAATATATGTTCCAAATCAGATTATCATCCTATTACTCAGATTATCGCATGAATTTCAGAACCCTAGCTTTGTATTTCTTTAGTCCTTGAATTACACATGCTAGGTCAGATATTTCAGACACTTCAGATATACATGCCTCAGTTATAAATGCATAATTACCAGATGAATTATTGCATTCTCAGTTTTCATGTTCAGTTCGAGCTATCCAGTATTTACAGAAACTCATACATAATTAGTTAGTTTACAGAATTCATGGGGAGTAGCATAATACCGAGTTGGACTAGGGTTTAGCGTACCCAATAGTCCCAGAACTACTAGCCAAGTAGGTTGTAAGTCCCCTCTGTGGGCAATCAGTTTAGTGATCACGCCAGCATGCCTTTATACCTTTGGCAGGGTATATTGGGTCCTCTCGATGGGGCGTATACATCGGACTCCACATTTAGCTCATGTGGTTTTATTATCGGTTATTAGTAGCTCCCACAGATCAGTCAGACTCTCTGCATTGACCATTTATCAGTATACTCAGTATTCAGTTTCAGCATGTTATAAATTGGTCATTGCATTCAGTTAGCTCAGAAATTCAGTATATCATGTTCAGATTATTATACTTGCTTTTGTGCTTGTTCAATTATGTTTTATTTCAGCTTATTTTTATCCTACATGCTCAATACCTTTCAAGTACTGACGCATACGTGCGCTACATCTTCTCGTGATGTAGGTTCAGGTTCTCAGCATCCAGATCACACATAGATCGATTTCCCGATCTCCAGTTCAGAAGATTCAGTGGTGAGTCCTCATTCTCCGAGGACAAGAGTCATGAGTTTCATTTCAGTCTTTAGTCATTTAGTTTCAGTTTTTGCTAGATTTAGCTGGGGCCTGTCCCAGTATTTCTAGTCCAGTTTAGAGGCTATTTTCAGACATAGTTAGTTTCAGCTTAGTAGTGAGTTAATATTTCTTTGTATTAAACTCATCAATTTTTCATATATCTCAGTTTTAGCATATGGGTATTTCCCATCTTTTCAGATTAAATTATGATTTAGCTTCCGCATCAGTTTATTATTCTTTAGTATGCTCATGATCATGCCAGCAGGGTTAGCTTGGGATCACTTGTGGTCCTAGGTTCCGTGTCCGTGTCTCGGGGGTAGCTCGGGGCGTGACATATTATTAGTACCTTGTTTGGTACAATTTTCAACCTGTGTATAAGTCATTCTAACTATTTTTCGTTTTGAATGGATTGTTGTCACTTTTCACATTTTAAATTTTTATTTTTTTTTATTTTTGTGTATGGTTACTAATATCATGAATTACGATGTATTGAGAATGCTTAGATTGATTACTACATAACTATCCCTCAAATCTTTCTCAAAATATTTTCCATTTTTCAAAGCTAAAGAGTGTTGAAGGTATTTTTATATTTTTTTTAATTTAAATTATGAAGAATTGTTATTTCCAATACATCATATCCAACAATGTACAATAAATAATGCAACATAACTAATTCAGCATTATTATGAAAACATTTCTAATACATTTTCTTCAATATTATTCTTATGCGCACTTAATGGGTCGTTTGGTAGAATGAATTAGAAAATAAAAATAACGTATGCACTTACCTTTTTGTATTATTAGTATCTTGTTTGGTACAATTTTTAACCTGTGTATAAGTCATTCTAACTATTTTTCGTTTTGAATGGATTGTTGTCACTTTTTTCACATTTTAAATTATTTTTTCTTTTATTTTTGTGTATGGTTAATACCAAACCAAATCAAAACCGATAAGAACCAAACCGATAAATGTATATATATTTAATTTATTTTGGTTTTGATAATTTTAAAATCGATTAAGTTGATTTAGTTTTTATTTTGACTAATAACCAATCCAAATCGATCCGTGAATACCCCTAGTCATAACCAATCACTAATCAAAGGAAATGATCCTTTCTTAAAATAGGTAGTACATTGTACTACCTCCGTTCACTACTACATAGTTTTCGTTTTTAGAGTCAAACTATAAAAAAATTGACTAATATTTTATGATATATTTTTTCATCAAATTGATATGTAAGAAATTGCAATGTACAATACTTTTCATATAGTTTTTGAATATATAATTTTTTTGTTTGAAATATCGAATTAATCTAATTTAATTTACCTTTTAAAATTATTCAAATCAACTTTCGAAAACCATAACCTGACAAATAAAAGTGGACAAAGTGAGTACTTAATAACCTAATTAATTAATACTATTTCAAAAAAATAGTTAATTAATGTTATTTCAAAAAAAAATATTTAATTACTACGTAGTTAGTACATTGTACCTAATTAATTAATGGTATTTCAGAAAAATATTTAATTACTTGATTAATACTTGTAATAAGTATTTTTAGGCCTTATTTGTTTGCACTTAACGGATGTCTGAATCTTAAGGTCTGAATCTTAATCATTCAGATTCAGCCCATTAAGTACGTTTGATTTTTAGGTTTGAATCTGAATAATTCAGATTCAACCCATTAAGTTCATTTGTTTTATTTTTTTTAAAAACCTGTTAATGAGTCTGAAGAGGTCTGAACAAATTAGATCTGTAGGAGGCTCTTAATAACATTCAGACTCATTTGATAAGTTATCAAATAATAAATCATAGATTTTCTGCTCTGGGTGTGTCTTTTTATCTCATAACTATAAACTTTCTTTCTCACTTTTCTCAATCAAACACCATTTTCCCCCAACTTGTAAGTTTCCATAAATCCTTTCAAGTATTTTTGTTATATTAATAATTTTCTTATATTGATGTGCGTCAAGAACACTGGTTGCAATAATATTTTTGGTGTATTGTTTTTTATCAGGTTTTTGAATGAAAAAAGTACTCTAAATCATGATTATTAAAACTTTTTTCTTTTTTTTAATCAAAAGTGATATTTTATTGAAATGAAAAATTTATAATATTTTATTAATACAATATTAATTTCACTTCAACATTCAGATATTGAAAACAAATAGCATTAATTATTTAGTGTTCGTATTTAGAGACTACATCTCAATATTCAGATGTGTATTCAAATCAAAACACCTGAATCTTAATACAAATCTTAATATTCAGATGTGTATTCAGATTCAGACCTCTTAATCTTAATGGAAACAAATGCGGCTAGTTGATTAAAGAGTCACTTAAAATTTGATTAAAATTAAGTGGAATTATTATTTAAATCTTAATGGAAACAAATGAGGCTAGTTGATTAAAGAGTTACATAAAATTTGATTTAAATTAAGTGGAATTATTATTTTAAACGTGTTAGATTTTTAAATTATTAGGTGGTACTATTTACCTTGTTGGTTGAACCCATATCTATATATTATTATTATTATTATTATTATTATTATTATTATTATTATTATTATTATTATTATTATTATTATTACTTTGAATTTTATAATCTGATTAGAGAAGATGGAATCTCTTACACATATATTAAAAAAAATGCATATCACATGTGCTTTGTCACATCTTATCGAAATTATCTAAACTTAGTATATCGATAAAATTGACACATGATCTTTTCTAATATTAAATAATTTCTTTATCTTACACTTCACTAATAATTTTACTCCGCAACAGTCGCTAGTATTATATAATATATATGTTGATTTATGTATAATAAATAAAAAGGTTCTCTCTCATAGAATTCAAATATGACTATTATATATGCATAACGATCTATATGAGAATCAATAGTATGTCTTTCACAAAATCTATACCTAACATATATGATAAATATACTATTTGATTATTTCCTTTATATAATAGAGTTTAAATGTAATTTGATTATTTATATCAATCAAATTTAGACAATGAATAAATCTACACGTGCTGTACCGACCATACTTATCTAGTTATTACAAATGTGTGCACATTTGGTCAATTTTATGGTTATACCTTATTACTTTTTGTCTATGGATTAATTTTCTCTCTTCTTTTTTTTTCTATTTCAGATGACGTTTGACTAAGAGTTAATTTGAATTGATTTATTTTAAATGTTAAAATAATTTTAGAATATTTTTGTAGTGATTGAATAAAATATAAAAGTATTTTAAACAATTGTTTCGAAATTCAAAAAGACAAAAATTGTCAAAAATTATAAGTTAAAATTTTTATATATGACTTTTAAGTCAAACAGAAAAAAAAAGAAGGTCAAAAGCTATAAATAAATTTCTAACTTACTCCCTCCGTCCCATTTGATATTTCTAACTTTTAAGAAGATTCAAATACCATAACACAAAATCACAATAATTTATTTAAACATGTAACACAACCAAAAGGTTACATAATCTAAGCACACATTACATAAAGAGACATTTCTATTGAAATTTATCCCTCATAAACTTTGCAAGTGCTTATTATTTAGCATAGTAAGTTTAATAAGACGCTTTGTTTGCTCGGCGTTTCTTTTGAGTAGAGAGTGATTCTGTAAACTTACAACGAAATAAACTATTTTAATTAGAAAAATAAAACAGATTAATAAGAAATCTAATATAAGTAATACTAGCTGATGATGAGATATGAGTAGGGATGTTTGTGGTTTGGTTCGGATTAGTTATTGGTTAAAGTCAAAATCAAACTGATCTAGTCATTATTTTAAACTTTCTAAAATCAAGGAAAATCAAATTAAAAAAAATCGTCAATTTGATTATTGTCTGTTTGGTTCAATTTTTATGTTTTTGATCGATTAAATAATGTTTTTGAGGACATACGTATTTTGATTAACACAAACACCTAGGTGAACAATCCACAACAAAACTACTATAGGTTCAATAAAAATACTAGGGTTATTATTACACGAACCAAGTGATTCAATCAAGAGAAAGTGTGATTATCCTATGCGAGTAAACTAGGTAAATACTAAAGTAATGAATTTTGATGGAGTTCGACTTAAGAATGTAATATAAAATAAGGCTTGAGAAAATGATAAAGTTAATGACTTAAAGTTAACAAAATATTCATATCTTTTTTATGAATAATATATAAATAATTATAAAATTTATATATCTAATTTATCGGTTCGATTTAGTTATTTTTAAGTAAAATTAAAACCAAACCAAATCAAATATCAGTTTTTAAAACCGATTTGATTCAAATTCCGGTTCAATGTGATTTTTTTAATCATAACCATGAACAACCCTAAATATGAAAAAAAAGAAAAAAAATTATTTCAAGCACTGACAAAACAAAACGCGTCAAAGTCTATAATGTGTTTTACCTAGTTAGAGCTTGCTCATAGGTTTCAGGATCGTCTTTGGAAACTTGTTTCTTCAATAAGTCTTCACCAACTTGTTCTAATAATTGCATATTAGCCAGAGAAGCATCATCTGATTCAGCAGTTGAGCCTGTTAATACATTTTCCTGGAATTAAATATACTCATATGGTTAATTAGCAAAGAAAATATGGCATGCATATTATAAAACAATAATAACAATAATTAAAAAAAAACATACTTCATTAATATATATACATTTAATAAAATATTACGTATCTTACAACTTATTAAGAGCTTCCTATCATATATTAAGAAAAATATATATACTTAGATACACAGATTTTTGCTACCAGCTGTTACACAAAAATAGAGAGAAAGGCCAGTGAGATTCGTATGGTAGAATGAATTAGAAAATAAATATAACGCATGCACTTAGCTTTTTGTATTATTAGTATCTTGTTTGGTACAATTTTAACCTGTGTATAAGTCATTCTAACTAATTTTCATTTTGAATGGATTGTTGTCACTTTTTTCATATTTTCAATTATTTTTTTCTTTTATTTTTGTGTATGGTTAATAACCAAACCAAATCAAAAGCGATAACAACCAAACCGATAAATGTATATATATTTAATTTATTTTGGTTTTGATAATTTCAAAATCGATCAAGTTGATTTGGTTTTTATTTTGACTAATAACCAATCCAAATCGATCCGTGAATACCCCTAGTCATAACCAATCACTAATCAAAGGAAATGATCCTTTCTTAAAATAGGTATGTTTCCACGATTCACTATAGACGTATAATTACTAGTGACTAATATGGTCTTTTTTTTAAGTTCTTAAAGTTGAAACTCCTATTCTTCTTGGGTAGCATTTTCTGGATTCTTCATGGATAAGTATATTCTCCGTATCTTAATGGATATGAGATAGATGGGGTGAAGCAAGATGACTTTGCCAGGTGACAACATTCAAAGAGTTCGTAAGGAACGGCTAGGTAATGAATATCATTACTTTGAAAAATATAGTTAGTAAAGTTCTCATAAGATATATGGATTTATTAGTGAATAATGAAATTTTGTTGAGTCAATTGAGGGCATAATCTCTACTAAGATTTTATAGATTAAGTGTGTGTATATATATATATATATATATATATATATATATATATATAATGGTCATTATACGACTACTACAATAATATCGATGTTTGCTTAGTTAAAGTTATGATGTGTGTTATTTCTGTCATCAACCCGATCTAAGAATGAATTTAATAATATTTTGGATTTATTTACAGGTATAAATGTGTGACCTATTTGGATATGATCTACTCGGTAGGTATGATGTATAATAGTGGTGGATCTTTGGTATGGTACTAGTGCATTTAGATTGGAAAATGTATCTTGAGGGTTTCGGAGGACTGACGATTTTATCTTAAGCTTCAAAAGGTAGATTGAAACTAGGATGACAAACTTATAGGGAAAGAAAGTTCTATTGAGTATACTTGGCTGAACTAAATTGAAGATTTTAGTAATAAGATGCTTATAAAATAGAGTTAGTCCCTTAAATTTGATTAGTATACCTGTGTTTAAGGTGTCATTTTGAGGAAAAGGTTCACTTCTTGATGATGAAAAGGTCTAGCTAATCATGATGGTAAAAAGATGTGTTCCTACTTGTGTTTTTCTTTGTTTTCCTTTTATGAAATGCAGCAAGTGTACCAATGACTTCAAATTGCCCACAGCTCTAGCCAGTCTCCTGCATATCAGGTTCCAGGGTGAGCTATTCATTCAAGCTCGTGTTGGATTCTCTAGGTTATGACATGATGTCATATACTTTCGGACACATACCATTTTATACTTTTATTCTGGTGTATTTGATATTCTTACGCTTAGTATTTGAAGATTAGATGTCTTTGATGTGATGACTTTCAGGTTTTGTGAAAAGATATTTAGTAAGATTTTGAGCTTCCGCATTATTCTTGTAAAATATAAGTTAAGGTTAAATTCTTTGGTTCGCCCACCTAGGAAGTTAAGTGTGGGTGTCACTCACGACTCGATTTGGATCGTGACTAAAATTATGACTGAGGTATAAGGTAGAGAATTAATTTAATAATAGAATAGATCATGTGTCAATTTTATCGATATACTAAGTTTAGATAATTCCGATAAGCTGTGACAAGAACATGCATGTGACATGCATTTAATATATTTGTGAGAGATTCCATCTCATCTAATCAGATTACAAAATTGAAAATAATAATAATAATAATAATAATAATAATAATAATAATAATAATAATAATAATAATAATATGGGTTCAACCAACAAGGTAAATAGTACCACCTAATAATTTAAAAATCTAACACGTTTAATATAATAATTCACTTAATTTTAATCAAATTTTAAGTGACTCTTTAATCAACTAGCCTCATTTGTTTACATTAAGATTAAAAGCTCTAAATCTGAATACACATCTGAATATTAAGATTTTCATTAATAACTGCGATCTGAATACACATCTGAATATTGAGATGTAGTCTCTAAATATGAACACTAAATAATTCATGCTATTTGTTTTCAATATCTGAATGTAGAAGTGAAATTAATATTATATTAATAAAATATTATAAATTTTTCATTTCAATAAAATATATCACTTTTGATTAAAAAAAATAAAAAAGTTTTAATAATCATGATTTAGAGTACTATTTTTTCATTCAAAAACCTGACAAAAAACAATACACCAAAAATATTATTACAACCAGTGTTCTTGACACACATCAATATAAGAAAATTATTAATATAACAAAAAATACTTGAAAGGATTTATTAAAACTTACAAGTTAGGGGAAAATGGTGTTTGATTGAGAAAAGTGAGAAAGAGAGTTTATAGTTATGAGACAAAACGACACACCCAAAGCAGAAATCTATGATTTATTATTGGATAACTTATCAAATGAGTCTGAACGTTATTAAGAGTCTCCTACAGATCTGATTCGTTCAGACCTCTTCAGACTTATTAAGAGTTTTTTTTTTAAAATAAAACAAATTAACTTAATGGGTTGAATTCAGACCTAAAAATCAAACGTACTTAATGGGCTGAATCTGAATGATTAAGATTCAGACCTTACGATTCAGACATCCATTAAGTGTAAACAAATGAGGTCTAAGAATCACTTATTACAATTATTAATTAAGTAATTAAATAATTTTCTTAAATACCATTATTTAATTAGGTACAATGTACTAACTACGTAGTAATTAAACTTTTTTTTAAATAACATTAATTAAATATTTTTTTGAAATAGTATTAATTAATTAGGTTATTAAGTACTCACTTCGTCCACTTTTATTTGTTAGCTTGCGTTTTTCGAAAGTTGATTTGACTAATTTTAAAAGGTAAATTAGTTTAGATTAATTCAAAATTTCAAACAAAAAAATTATATATTCAAAAACTATATGAAAAGTACTGTACATTGCAATTTCTTACATATCAATGTGATGAGAAAATATATCATAAAATATTAGTCAATTTTTTTTATAATTTGACTCTAAAATCGGAAATTATGTAGTAGTGAACATTGTACTACCAATTTTAAGAAAGGATCATTTCCTTTGATTAGTGATTGGTTATGACTAGGGGTATTCACGGATCGATTTGGATTTGTTATTAGTCAAAATAAAAAACCAAATCAACTTGATCGATTTTAAAATTATCAAAACCAAAATAAATTATATATATATATATATATATATATATATATATATATATATATATATATATATATATATATATATATATATATATCGGTGTGGTTGTTATCGCTTTCAATTTGGTTTGGTTATTAACCATACATAAAAATAAAAGAAAAAAAAATTGAAAATGTGAAAAAAGTGACAACAATCCATTCAAAACGAAAAATAGTTAGAATGACTTATACACAGGTTACAAATTGTACCAAACAAGGTACTAATAATACATAAAGCTAAGTGCATGCGTTATTTTTGTTTTCTAATTCATTCTACCAAACGACCCCTTAGTGCGCATAAGAATAATGTTGAAGAAAATGTATTTGAAATGTTTGCATTAATAATGTTGGATTAGTTATGTTGCATTATTTTTTGTATATTGCTGGATATGATGTATTGGAAATAACAATTCTTCATAATTTCTATTTTTTAATAAAATACAAAAATACCTTCAACACTCTTTAGCTTTGAAAAATGGAAAATATTTTGAGAAAGATTTGGAGGATAGTTATGTAGTAATCAATCTAAGCATTCCTAATACATCGTAATTCGTGATATTAGTAACCATACACAAAAATAAAAGAAAAAAAATAATTTAAAATGTGAAAAGTGATAACAATTAATTCAAAACGAAAGATAGTTAGAATGACTTATACACAGGTTGAAAATTGTACCAAACAAGGTACTAATAATACACAAAGCTAAGTGCATGCGTTATTTTTTTTTCTAATTCATTCTACCAAACGACCCCTAAAGTGCGCATAAGAATAATGTTGAAGAAAATATATTAGAAATGTTTGCATTAATAATGTTGGATTAGTTATGTTGCATTATTTTTTGTATATTGTTGGATATGATGTATTGGAAATAACAATCCTTACAAAATTTCTATAAAAAAAATACAAAAATACCTTCTACACTCTTTAGCTTTGAAAAATGGAAAATATTTTGAGAAAGATTTGAGGGATAGTTATGTAGTAATCAATCTAAGCATTCCTAATACATCAAAATTCATGGTATTAGTAATGCATGCATTATTATTTTTTTCTCCAGCTAGCCTTCACCTTTTCTTTATATTTTGGTGTCATTCTCCACATATTAAAGTACCTAAATTTCTTCTTCCCATTTATATACCCCTCTTCCCAGCTTATGATTTTGCAGGACAATGATCATATATTCCTTCATGCATAAAGTGTACTTCTGACGCTGGTAATTTGGTTATCCAATCACCATTAACTAGTACCCTGTCTATTTTACTCCAAACTCTGTCTTCCCCTCTTTGTTTAGTATTTCATGTAAAGAATGAACCTGATGATTTAAGGTCCTGAACTTCACATTCCTCCACACATTGTCAAAATTCCCTTATTTCTATCATTTTCACAGATCGTCCTATCATTTTATCCATATTCAACATGCAATTGAAATCTCCCATTATAGCTCAAGCCCCATTGATGCTCCCTCTTTACCCTTTTCTGTCACTCCACAATGTTCTTCTCATTGCTTGATCATTGAAACCATATATCATTGTAGTATCAAATACCCTTCCAGTACTCCTATGTTCTACTTTACTGTGAATTACTTGCTCTGTTACCAACTTCACATTCACATTGTATATCTCTGGCTTCCACAATATCCAAATTCTCCCCCCATTGTGAGCTGTTAGATTAGTTGTAAACGACCATTCCCTACGTAGATTAAGAGCCTCATTAGCTGCTTTCACTCTCTTAATCCTAATCTCCAAGAAACCAAACAAGATGATTTTTGAGATATATAGGAAAACCTGCATTTCCTTTTGTTTATCAACTCTATTTAATCCTCTGGAGTTCCAGAACCCTATTCTATCCATTCAGGATGGGGTCTCCCCCATCCTTCTCCTTCCTTTGCTCATTTCCTATCTCATTATCCCCTGCTCTTATCTCCTTGCTTCCTTGCCCTATCTCCCCCAACACATTGAAAAAGTTATTTGTCTCTGTTTCCATTATTTTGAGTCTTTTTCCTTTGTATCTCTATTCTACTAGACTGCCTGGTATTTCTTATTTCCTCCACTTTATCAGCACTCTGTTGCCCTTCTCCATTTCTCACTTGTTCTCCTTTGCGCTGCTGCTCATTCTCTTTTAATTGTTTTCTACACTCACTTATATCATGCCCAAAATTCGTACATTTCGTGCATAATATCGATTTCCACTCATGTTCCACTTGCTGAGATGCACTACCTTCCCTATTTCATTCTCAAACATTATTACTTTGGGATATTTCTTATTCATAGGCATCTCTATCAATACTCTTGCAAACGTTAATATATCTTTCTGTGTTGTTGCTCTGTCTGCTTTCAATGGATGCCCTATCAACCCTGCTCTCTTTTTTAGAGCATTCTTTCCTCAATATTTTATTCTAACACTACCAATCTCGCCCAAATTGGCACTTTTTCCACATTTTCTTTTGTTATCGCTATATTCGGTTTCCATGGTTTCACTATTACTGGCTTTTTGTTGAACATTTGCACACCTTCTTCCACTGATATTCCCCTTTTCTCAGCATTATTGAATTGCACCATAAACACCCCCCTATTTACCTGAGCTACTTTATCTATTTCAGTTTTTTCCAGATTCTCCTAAAATATCCCTCCATAACTATCGGCGGTGGGTTCGATCTTAATACATAACAAACCACAGTTGTTCCCCAATATTCCACTTCCTCTTGTATATCCTCACTTGTTATCTTAACATTGAGACTAGGGTTTACTTCCCCGTTCAGACCCAGTCCTTATACTTGCGATGTTGTCCCTACAATTCTACTCCATGTCACACCTTCACTTGGCCTTGTTGTAGATCTCACATTTGATGTTTCTTCCTCCACCATATCTGCCTTTGATTTCTAATTTTGGTACAGGGTATATCAAATGGTGTATCTACGGGATAACACGTTCAGAAATCACCTATATAAGTGTGAATGCATTCAGGCGTTATGTGTTTTAATATTATATGATAAGAAACACTTAATAAGTGATAATCTACGTAATATTTTAAATAAATATATGATAATAAAGTATGTCTAATTATACGAGTATATTTAATTCCAGGAAATTGCATTGACTGGCTTAACTACTGAAATTGGATGATGCTTTTGTGGCTAAATTGTAAATGTATTGAAATATTATGATATTAAAAAGTTATTACCTGACATATTTAATATCGCAATATTTCAATACATTTTCAATTTTAAATTATAAAATTCAAATTTGTTCGTTAATTTAATTTGTCAAATCAAGGTCAAAGATTATTTTATATCGGAATGAGGATTTTATTTATTATTCTTTTAAAAATAAAGAGGTGGTGTGCTAAACAATTTCATATCTCATCACACATATATATTGTATAATACTAATGACTGTTGCGGAGCAAAATTAGGTGTGAGGTGTGAGGTGTAAGGTAGAGAATTTATTTAAAATTAGAATAGATCATGTGTCAATTTTATCGATATACTAAGTTTAGATAATTCCGATAAGATGTGACAAGCACATGCATGTGACATGCATTTAATATATTTGTGAGAGATTCCATCTCATCTAATCAGATTATAAAATTCAAAATAATAATAATAATAATAATAATAATAATAATAATAATAATAATAATAATATAGATATGGGTTCAACCAACAAGGTAAATAGTACCACCTAATAATTTAAAAATCTAACACGTTAAAATATTATTAAAATTTAGATATTGTCACTTTTGATAAATAGATATGGGTTCAACCAACAAGGTAAATAGTACCACCTAATATATTTTATGGGTTCAACAAAATATATCACTTTTGATAAAAAAAGAATTTTTTTTTAATAATCATGATTTAGAGTACTATTTTTTCATTCAAAAACCTGACAAAAAACAATATACCAAAAATATTTTTGCAATCAGTGTTCTTGACACACATCAATATAAGAAAATTATTAATATAACAAAAAATACTTGAAAGAATTTATGGAAACTTACAAGTTGGGGAAAATGGTGTTTGATTGAGAAAAGTGAGAAAGAAAGTTTATAGTTATGAGATAAAAAGACACACCCAAAGCAGAAAATCTATAATTTATTATTTGATAACTTATCAAATGAGTCTGAATGTTATTAAGAGTCTCCTACAGATCTGATTCGTTCAGACTTCTTCAGACTCATTAAGAGTTTTTTTTAAAAAAAATAAAACAAACGAACTTAATGGGTTGAATCTGAATTATTCAGATTCAGACCTAAAAATCAAACGTACTTAATGGGTTGAATCTGAATGATTAAGATTCAGACATCCGTTAAGTGCAAACAAATGAGGCCTAAGAATCACTTATTACAATTATTAATTAAGTAATTAAATATTTTTCTTAAATACCATTAATTAATTAGGTACAATGTACTAACTACGTAATAATTAAACTTTTTTTTTTAAATAACATTAATTAAATATTTTTTTGAAATAGTATTAATTAATTAGGTTATTAAGTACTCACTCCGTCCACTTTTAATTGTTAGCTTGCGTTTTTTGAAAGTTGATTTGACTAATTTTAAAAGGTAAATTAGTTTAGATTAATTTGAAATTTCAAAAAAAAATTTATATATTTAAAAACTATATAAAAAGTACTGTACATTGCAATTTCTTACATATCAATGTAATTAGAAAATATATCATAAAATATTAGTCAATTTTTTTTATAGTTTGACTCTAAAAACGGAAACTATGTTGTAGTGAACGGAGGTAGTACAATGTACTACCTATTTTAAGAAAGGATCATTTCCTTTGATTAGTGATTGGTTATGACTAGAGGTATTCACGGATCGACTTGAATTGGTTATTGGTCAAAATAAAAATTAAGTCAACTTAATCGGTTTTAAAATTATCAAAACCAAAACAAATCAAATATAATATACATTTATCGGTTTTGTTGTTATGGCTTTCGATTTGGTTTGGTTATTTGGTTATTAACCATACACAAAAATAAATTCACTTTCCTTCAATTGGGCCCACTATCCACGTGTTGAAATTTGAACGGATTTTGATACAACTTTTATTGGTTATGTCAAACTGAAGATAAAATTCTCAACTTGTTTATGTGCCTATATATACCATGCTTGTTATATGCTCAAAGCACCAACAAAATATAAACACACTTTGAATACATCAGTTTTTATCAATTATAATCTGCAAAATGGCAACTATTAAATCTTTTTTAATTTTAATCTTTATGACATTAGCAACTACTAGTGCAACATTTGCTACTGAAAAAATGGTGACTGTTCTTAGTATTGATGGAGGTGGAATCAAGGGAATCATTCCGGGTGTCATTCTTAGATATCTTGAAGCAGAACTTCAGGTATCGTAAAAATATTTTGTAATGTATGTACGTAAGTGTGATACAACTATAGTCATTTCGAATACCATTCTTGATTTTCTTGAAGAACAACTTCAGGTATCATAAAAATATTTTTTCGTGCATGTATGTAAGTGTGACATCACTATTGTTTTTTTCTTTCTTTTTTTACGCTTGAATTTGTATTTTTTTTCAATGCTTATTAGTGATATTGATAAGTAATAGTATTTCTATCATCGATAGGGTATTAATATTCAAATAAATCATGGTTTTCTTATGTTACAACTTATTTACTAGCTTTGTAGTAATTTTTTAAAAAATATATTAATGTATCTAATTAATAAGTGAATTGCTTCTGAGTTATTCAGTTTCGATTTATACGACTTACTTTCTTTTTTTTTTCGAGTCAGAGAATGGACAATAATACCGATGCAAGAATTGCTGATTACTTTGATGTAATTGGAGGAACAAGTACAGGAGGATTAGTGACTGCTATGTTAACTACTCCAAATGAAAACAATAGACCATTTGCTGCTGCAGAAGATATTGTACCTTTTTACTTCGAACATGGCCCTCATATTTTTAATTCTAGGTACATATACATATTTATATTTCTTCGTTTTGATTTATTTATCTAATTTTAATTTTATATGAAGTCTAAAAAGATTTTTGAGTCTTCTGATTTTAAATTAAAGATATGTCAAAACGTATCAATATTTAATATTGTGGTCTTAAACATCATGTCTAGTTGAAAGTTGAAATCAAAGAGTCGCTATAAAGTAAAAACAATTACTTACTATCTTTATTTCAATTTATGTGAAACTTTTTAATTTTTCGAGAGTCAAATAGTTTAAGTTTGACCGGGAGTTTGCGCATGAAATCTGAAATGAAATTTATATACTTGTAAATTACGTAAAAGTAGTACAGTCACAATATTTGATAATTCAATTTTTTTTTAAAAAATCTATAAAAAATTACGATCAAAGATAGACTTATTTGAATCTCAAAATTTAAAAAGTGTCACATAAAATGGGACGTACATTGTTCTTAGATGGACTAAAAAAAAAAATAGATCAAATTAACAACTCGAAAGAAAGAAGGAGAATATGTCTTCTTAGATACATCCCTCCCATTAAGTAATGCATCATTTGTAATGTATCGGACTACTAAGGAATATATCCAAGAGCAATGAAATATTCAATATTTTTGTACATAATACAAATAAATAAATGAGATTTCTGTTCTTTATACTTATATTTTAATTTGGTTACATTATTATTATATTATGCAGTGGTCGTCCAATTCCAGGCCCAACATATAATGGAACATATCTTATGCAAGTTCTTCAAGAAAAACTTGGAGAAACTCTTTTGAATCAAACTTTGACAGAAGTTGCCATCTCAAGCTTTGACATCAAAACAAATAAGCCAGTAACATTCACTAAGTCAAGTGTAAGTCAAAATAATTATATATAGTCAGAGGCAGAGCCAGAATTTTCAATAAGGAGGTTCATAATCTGTGAAAATAGATAGCCGAAGGGGGTTCGACATCTACTATATATAAATATAAACTTATTTTAATCATGTATAAATAATATAATTTTCTGTCGAAGGGGATTCGGATGAACCACCTTAGTGCAATGTAGCTCCGCCCCTGTATATAGTGATTTGTACTTTTTACTTTTGACTAATAAAGAAAATATATATCAACTAATTTTATTTTATTTTGAAAAATGCAGTTAGCGAAATCTCCAGAATTGAACGCTAAGATGTATGACATATGTTATTCCACAGCAGCAGCTCCAACTTATTTTGCTCCACTTGGCTTTAATACTAGTTATAATGGAGATCAATATAGGTTCAATCTTGTTGATGGTGGTGTTGCTGGCGTTGGTGATCCGGTACTAATACTATTACTTTCGATTAAATTTTTCATCATACAGATATTATTTTCGAAATATGTAATCAATACTATTACGTACGTGTGGATGCATGCAGGCGTTATTATCAGTTAGCATTGCAACGAGACTTGCAGAAGAGGATCCAGCATTTGCTTCAATTAGGTCATTTAATTTGAAAAAAATGTTGTTGCTCTCATTAGGCACTGGCACTACTTCAGATTTTGCTAAAACATATACAGCAGAAGAGGCAGCTAAATGGAGTGCTATACAATGGATGTTAGCTATGCAGCCAATGATTAGTACAGCAAGTTCTTACATGACTGATTATTACCTTTCTACTGTTTTTCAAGCTCTTCAATCACAACACAATTACCTCAGGGTTCAAGTAAGTCCCAACTTAATTCCTATTATTATCGATCGGAAACTTACATAAATCTCACTACTCATTTAGGAGATCATTACTTTTATATATATATACATAGTCTGCAATATTACCTATTTTATCAGATCACTAATGCATCTCGCTTGCCACTCTCCCATCATGTATTTGGTATCTCACTAGATGCATACAGATACATGTATCTAGTGCAAGTTGCATGTATATGGATCTTAGTTGCGCGGACTCTTCACTTTTGATGTCCTACCCGTGTCAGATTCTCCAAAAATACACTACATTTGGTGAATGATCTAACGCGCATCCGTTGACATTTTTGAAGAGTCCGAGCGACATATATAGTCTGGGATACATATACGTCTATTTTTGTGTATCTGGTAGAAAAAATCCGTGTATCTAAGTATATTTTTCTTAATATATGATAGGAAACTCTTAATAAGATATAAGATACGTAATATTTTGTTAAAAAGTATATATGTTAGTGAAAGTATATCTAATTATTATTTTTTTAAAATTATTATTATTATTATTTTATAATATGCATGTCATATTTTCTTTGCTAATTAACCATATGAGTATATTTAATTCCAGGAAAATGCATTAACAGGCACAACTACTAAAGACGATGATGCTTCTCTGGCTAATATGCAATTATTAGAACAAGTTGGTGAAGACTTATTGAAGAAACAAGTTTCCACAGATGAAACCTATGAGGAAGCTCTAACTAGGTAAAAACACATTATAGACTCTTACGCTTTTGGTTCTGTCGGTGCTTGAAATATTTTTTTTCCTTTTTTCATATTTAGGGTTGTTTATGGTTATGATTAAAAATAATATCGAACCGGAATTTGAATCAAATCGGTTTAAAATACTGACATTCGATTTGATTTGGTCTTAAATTTTGAAAATCGATACTATATGGTTTGGTTTTAATTTTATTAGAAAATAACCAAACCGCATCGATAAATTAGATATATGAATTTTATAATTATTTATATATTATTCATAAAAAAGATATGAATATTTTGTTATAATTTTAATTGATTTTAAGTATTTAACTATATCATTTTCTCAAGCCCAACACTTACAATCCTAAATCCAAGTCCATCTTCATTACTTTAGTATTTACCTACCTTACGTCGCATAAGATAAACACACTTTTTCTTAATTGAATTACTTGGTTCGTGTAATAATAACTCTAGTATTGCTATTGAACCAATAGTAGCTTTCATGTGAATCGTTCATCTAGGTGTTTGTGTTTATCGAAATACGTATGTCCTCAAAAAAAATTACTATTCAATCGGGGGAAAAAAAATCGAATCAAACCGACGGTTATTTTTTTTTGTTGTTGTTTGATTTGCCTTGATTTTAGAAAGTTAAAAGAACGACTAGATTAGTTTAATTTTGATTTTAATCAATAACTGATCCGAACCAAACCACAAACATCCCTATTCATATTACTATATCTCGTCAGCTAGTATTACTCATATTAATTAGATTTGTTATAAATCTGTTTTTATTGCTAATTAAAATAGTTTATTTCATTGTAGGTTTGCACAATCACTCTCTGCTCAGAAGAAACTTCGAGAAAACAAAGCGTCTTATTAACCTTACTATGCTAAATAATAAGCACTTAGCAAAAAGTTTAAGAGGGATAAATTTCAATAGAAATGTCTCTTTATGTAATGTGTGCTTAGATTATGTAACCTTTTGGTTGTGTTAGATGTTTAAATAAATTATCGTGATTTTTTGTGTTATGGTATTTGAATCTTTTTTTCGAAGAAAAAAGAAAAAATAGATATAATTTGAAGTGCCGAGTTAATATTAACTCAATGAATGAGAAAAAAAATAGTATTAAGGTGAATTAACAATATAATGTAATTGAAGTTAAATACACGGAATAATATTGTTGAGGACATACATATCTCAATAGACACAAACACTTAATACATGAATAATTTGTAAATAAGCTATTACACGAACAAAGGGACGACATATAAAATGAGACGAAGGAAGTAAGTTAGAAATTCTATTTATAGCTTTTGACTTATTTTTTATCCCTCTTACTTAAAAGTCAAAGACAAAAATTCTAACTTATAATTTTTGACAATTTTTATCTTTTTAACTTTAAAAAAATATTTAAAAATACTTTTATATTTTATTCAAACACTATAAAAATACTTTAAAGTTATTAGTTTTTAAAATAAATCAATTCAGATTAACTCTTAGTCAGACTCCCTCTGAAATAGAAAAAAAAATTAAAAAAAAAGGAAAGAAAAAATTAATCCATAGACAGAAAGTAATAAGGTATAACCTTAAAATTGACCAAATGTGCACACATAATATATATGGTAACACAAAACAAAAGCTCAAGTAAAAAAATAATAATTAAGAATTAATGTTGCATAGGCATTTCAAAAATCATATCACAATAATTTTTTGAACCTTCTAGATCATCACACCATAGGATCACATTAGTTCATTTGACATTATATGATATATTTTAATTTAACATATATAAAATAATATTAAAATATTTTGACCAAAGTGAATTCATTTGAACTCCAAAAAAGATTGTCTAACAATGGCAACTAGAACATCATTTTTCATTGTACTTTTTTTAGTGGCAACATCTCATGTGATGGGAGAAATGGTGACAATTCTTAGTGTTGATGGAGGAGGTATAAGAGGAATTATTCCTGCTACTATTCTTTGCTTTTCTTGAAGACCATCTTCAGGTATCGACGTATCGTAACTATACATTTTTTTTAACTTATGTGTGAGTATGGCATTAATATATATTTTACATTTGATTTGTATTATTTTAATGATTATCATGTTGGAATCGA
The DNA here is from genome assembly GCA_022817965.1 of Solanum lycopersicoides. Taxonomy (NCBI): domain Eukaryota; kingdom Viridiplantae; phylum Streptophyta; class Magnoliopsida; order Solanales; family Solanaceae; genus Solanum; species Solanum lycopersicoides. Next base: position 2,237,516 of record CM040625.1, on the reverse strand, counting down.
AATAACAAGATGACATATCAAAATAATAATTGAAAATTTTTATGACGATAAATCTATTATAAGGATCTCGTATGTCTACAACCCGGTCTATATATGAAAAAATTATCCGAGTGGAAGACTATCGATCTCACAATCCTTTATGAAAATTCTCTTTAAAACCTATATCGTGTCATTTGAGGAACAATAGTTGTCTTCCATGTTAGATTTATCGTTAGATTTTATTACGTGTCGAAAAAAATGTTATAGCGATCATTCTGAAAAAGATTATTTTTGAGTCAGGAATTGGATGGTAAAGATGCAAGAATAGTAGATTACTATGATCACTGCTCCAAATGAAAATAATCTTCCATTTTGTGCTGCCAAAGATATTGTATCCTTTTACTTTGAGCATGGACCAAGGATTTTCCCACCTAGGTACATAATTATTTTTTACATAATATATATTTGCCAATTTTATTCTAAACTTTAACTTTTATACATATATGTATTAACACACATTATGATTATATGACATCTTAGCTTAGGATAAGAAGTTCTACATTGATAAACATACGTAAGATATTTGGTATATGATTAAGAAAGTCTTACAAATTAGTAATGTATTTTTAAAGTCGTCTGGACTTAACTTAAGCCCAGAGTGAATATATAACATCACTAGCGGATTGGACCGTCACAGATGATATCAGAGTCAATCATGTGTTAGTTTTGTCGATAAGGCCCTGACTTCAACTGAGTTTAAAGCGGGGAAAAGCGTAGTGTTGAGTCTGGACAAATGTCATGTTGTGGGGTAAACTTTAGCAAGAACGTTGAGTCCATAGAAGCGGTGTATGTGACACCCCAACTTAAGATAAGAAAACATCAGCAAATAAGAAATCCTCAAGAAGGACGTTCAGTCCATAAAGGGGATGTATGTGACACCCCAAATTAAGATTAAAAAATCTCACATTGACAAATTATAGGAAAGATATTGATTGATATATAAGTAAACAGGTCTTACCAACAAGCTAACAATATCACTAACAGACTGAGTTCTCACATATTATTTCCAATCTACGATATATGTGTATAGGTCAGTATCGAAATATGTTTTAGTACAAAAATTTGATTTTCAATTACAGTGCATTGCCTCCATTTTTTGCTCCAAAATATAACGGAAAATATCTTCACAAAATTTTGCTAGATAAATTGGGATAGACTCGTCTGCATCAAGCTTTAACAGATGTTGTCATTACAACCTTTGACATCAAAAAAAATCAGCCAATAATATTCACTAAGTCCAAGGTAAATCTTTCAATATATTATATTAATATATTAATCGATTTAAAATGAATTGAGTTATAATTAATAGATTAAAATATTTTTTCTAAAAATATTTTAACAAGATTGGGTCAATTTTTCTATATATCAGTTCAATTTTTTAATAAGATGAATCAATAAATGAACGGATCAATAATTTGTCTAAATTTAAACAAATTCAAAAAATTATATTTTTATGGACTAATTTTAAAAATAATTATCTAGTTAACAATTTGACATATGCTACAGCACAGCTGCATTTCCTAACATATTTTCCACCACATTATTTTGTCACTAATGATGCTAAAGGAAAACAAATTAGAGTTCAATTTTATTGATGGTGGTGTTGCTGCTCCAAATCCGATACGTAAATAGACATACTTCACTATTATATATACTATTAATATACGTATCTTTCAAAATATTACGTATCTTATCACCAATTAAGAGTTTTCTATGTATCTTATACTTAGATACATGCACTTTTGCTAGTTGCTACCAGATACACAAAAATAGGTAGAAAGGCGAGCGAGATTAGGAAGGGAGGCGAGCGAAACTCGTATGTATCTCAGATACATGTATGTGTATGTATCTGAAGTGATTTCCGGTGGAGAGCGAGATAGGAGAGAGCTGAGGGAGGTGTGCGAGCTAGGTTTACTATGTATCTCAGATACATTGTATCCATTTGAATATACAATGCATCTAAACAAATTACACTTAAATTTGACCCAATTTATTTGAGATACATGTATCTAGAGCAGATACGGATCCATATTGTTTGGAGGGATGCATGTGCATCCATCAACTTCGAAAAAAATCATGTATATATATGTATACCTATCTTTAGAAACTAGTTGAAAATATGATATAATCAACCGTGCACTCATTAAAACATATGAATATCTTTGTGTTGCTGGTACAAGCTTGAGAGATCACCCGCCAGACGATAGTTCAAATCCAACTAGTGCCCTTAACTGGTGAGACTAAATATATCCTCCTTAAAAACATGGTCTCTAGCTATCTATATATTTGCTATATTGTTAATGATACAAATATGTTCTTATCAAGAATGACTGTTATAGAGAGGTCTGACGGTAAATATGTATACAGGCCTTAGTTGCACTTAGCGTGGCAACCAACCATTCGACGTAAACGGATCGAGCATTGTCATCAATTAAATCAATGAACTACAATGAAATTTTGCTACTCTCATTAGTCATTAGGCACAGGCAATGCTGCAGATTTTTATACAAATTATGTCTTCAGCAAATTCTTATATGAATGATTATTACATTGCTACTGTCTTTCAAGCTCATAATGATCAAAAAAATTACCTCAGGATTCAAGTAAGACCATCTCACTTAATTATTTACTTTATCGATCACTAAATTACTCGTAGCTAAGTTTGGAATAACTATATATGAGGGTGCAAGAGTGTACGCTTAATTAAATTCCTCACGTTAGAAAAATTATTCTGTATATATAAGGTCAATAAAATTCTAAAGTGTATCTAAGAAATATAATGTGTAGAACTAATATATATATATATATATATACATGGTATACATATTGAGTATATTTTTATATATGTTTTTAAATAATTAATTTTTTTTTCTTTATATATAATAAATACCAGGAAAATGCACTAATAGGTTCAACTACTTCAATGGATAATGCTAAAGAGGCTAATATGAAATTATTGGTACAAGTTGGTGAAAAGTTGTTGAAGAAACAAAATTCCAAAGAGGATCCTGAAACTAATGAGGAAGCCCTAAAGAGGTAATAATGTATATATATATATATATATATATATATATATATATATATATATATATATACTCGGTGTAATCTTCAGAGTATGTTATTACGTTTTATTTTCAGAAATATTCTTTATATTCTGTGAGGTTAGACGTATAAAATGAAATGGAGGGAGTAGATGTAGACTTTTGCTTGTATAAGCTACACATTAGGGTTTGTTACTTTCTCAATAAATCTATTTTTAAATGTTAATTAATTTTATTTTATTTTTTGTAGGTTTGCAAAATTGCTCTCTGAAAAAGAAACTCCGAGCAAATAAAATGTTTCATTAAATATTTGTGATTATAAAGTTTGTGATTGCATGTGTCTTTAGAAGAATTATTTAAATATTTCAACCTCAAAAATAGAGAAGAGATTAGGGATAAATTTTAATACAAATATACCTCAATGTAATATGGTTGATTTTTGTTGTGTTCATTGAAATTTTATTCACGCTAAAGATATTTTTTAACGTAAATATTGATTATAAAGGATAAGACTTCGATTTTTTGTCATTTGGTGCTGGAAGAAGGATGTGTCCTGGTTTGCCCTTTGCTACAAAACAATTGCATTTGATTTTGGCTTATTTGGTTTATCATTTTGAGTGGTCTCTTCCAAATGTTTGAATGGATAAAGCCATTGCAAAGAGAAAAGCCTTTGCTTCTTGTTCCTACTACCAAGTGATGATTACTAGAATTAAGAGTTAACAGTCAAAAACATAATCTAAATTATTACTTTTTTGCGAGTTTCATATCTGAGACATTTAAGATTTGTACATATGTGTCTTTCGAAAAAGAAATATTCAATGATATAAGGTGTATTTGGTATGAAGGTAAAAATGTACTTTCACGAAAAGTGTTTTCTTCAAAAAAAAAATATATGAAAAATAAGTGATTTTCTTGCTGATATTGTGTTGATAGGTATAGAAAATATTGTCCTAAAAATATTTGTGTATAATTTAGGCAAACACTATAAAAATTGGATGGATGTGTGAGAGGTCGAGATGGGGTAGAGTGTATTAAAAGGTGGGGGGGAGGGGGGGTTGGAATTAAAAATCAATTATTTGGAGGATAAATCGTGTAATTTTATGAACAATCTGCTTAACAAGGCCCATGGATGAGTCCAACGGATTCTTTGGACACCAACTCAAAATTAAACATAAATTTCTCTCAGTATCTTGATTCTTTTGATATATTATTTACTCATAACAATTCACTTTTATGACAGATCAAGTTTTAGAATTTAAGTTTCGAAACTCTTTGATAGTGTATTTCAACGACAATCTTTTAAAGTTCATGATGGTTGAAATTAGTGTTATTAGGGAGGAAGCAATATTAATATGATGAAGATGGAAGAAGCACTACTTGCAGAGCCACATATATTTAAGGAGAGTCAAAAATATCACTCATTGAAATATTACAGTTACGGTAAATAAAAATGTATTTGATAATTAAACGACCCACTCATGTGATTATCAAAATATATTTTACATGTAACATCACTCGTCAAAATATCACATTTCATGTGCTTTCTATAAAAATATTTCACTATAATTACAATGAATATTTCAATAAATGGTATTATTATAAAGTGATTAATTATAATTATAATTATATATATATATATATATATATATATATATATATATATATATATATATATATATTAGATAGAAATCATGTCAAACTTTAGAAACATATATAAAACCTGGAGATGATTTTTATTTTTATTTTAGGTGTAACCAAAAGCAATACTAATAACTAGGGTAACATTACAACTTTGAATTATTTGTATATAATCATTCTATATTGTTCCTTCCGTCCATTTTTATTTGTTGTGCTTTTCTTTTTAAAAAATCAAATTATAAAAATTTTCATTAACATTTTGCGATATATTTTTTCATCATATTATTGATATGCAAAAAAACTACAATTTATAATACTTTTCATATGATTTTTTAATATTTAGTTTTTTCGTTTAAAATATTGAATTATTGTAATCTAATTTAACTTTAGAAATTAATCGAATTGAATTTCGAAAAGCACAATATAATTATTAATAATGAACGGAGAAAGTATATACTAGATAGATATAAAAAGAGGTGCATTTGGTCCCATGCATAGAAAAGTAAACAACCCTCTATCAGTTCGATCGAACTCAATACAATTTTTACTTAAATAACGTATTTATCTTTTAAAAAAATTAGCATATTTAAATATCTAAAATTCGTAAATTGAATTCAGACTTCACCGCTATCTATTATCATAGACCCACCCCATCCTAAAAAGAGAAATAGAAAGGAAACCACTACTTAGATTCATCATTATACAAAAGTTTTAGGGTACCTTTTTCTACATCATCATTAGTTTAAGATAGTTGTTTACCCACGCCTAATTTGTAACAATTATTGCACCCTTGAACTAATTAGAAACTCATTTTTAAAATAATCATTTGGTTATAAATAGTATTACTCATATTAATTAGATTTGTTATAAATCTGTTTTTATTGCTAATTAAAATAGTTTATTTCATTGTAGGTTTGCACAATCACTCTCTGCTCAGAAGAAACTTCGAGAAAACAAAGCGTCTTATTAACCTTACTATGCTAAATAATAAGCACTTAACAAAAAGTTTAAGAGGGATAAATTTCAATAGAAATATCTCTTTATGTAATGTGTGCTTAGATTATGTAACCTGTTGATTGTGTTAAATGTTTAAATAAATTATCGTGATTTTTGTGTTATGGTATTTGGATCTTCTTTTCAATTTTCAATAGCCATAAAAGTGTTTTGTAATTTACCCATAAAATTACACGTTGGGCCTGTGTTGCACGGGCCATACTTATCTAGTTATTACAAATGTGTGCACATTTTGTCAATTTTATGGTTATACCTTATTACTTTCTGTTTGTCGATTAAAATTTTCAAAATGTCAATATTTTAGTATTTAATGGGATCACTTAGTAACATTTTTAATATTTATTAAAAGTGTCAATATTTTAGTTTTGCTATATATCTGATTTATATTTTTTTAAATTTATTTATTTGAAAGAATACAATTATTTAATAACAACAGAAAGAGAATCAAGGTAGAGAATACTTCAAAACAAGGTAAGTATCACTTATTTTTCTAATTCAGTTACATTTTAAAAGAAAACTCAAACTTTGTTCTTATTTTTTTTCCAGAATTTTAACCTTTTTAAATTGTATTCATTCCACTATATTCCACTATGTATACTATTTGTATTCATTATAGTTTTGTATTGTAATTTGTATGATAAAACTTGTATTTTTTTATTAGTTTATATTCATTTCAATAGGTATGTCAAATTAATCTATAGTTATTTAAGAAATATATTTGTATTCATACATTTTTCCCTCTGTATTTATTTTTTCTTCAGAATCTTGTATTTTGAATTTATTTCAATATGTATTTTATTTGTATTTCTATTTATTTTAGTTTTTATTAGTATTTCGTATAATAATATATAAAATACAAAAAAAATAGTATGATGAAAAAGTGAAAATGAAATATAAAATTGAAAAGGTGTAATGACCCGCTAGTTCATTTTTGATAATTTCGAACTATTCGTTGACTTTAGTTAATTAGTTGATGTGTAATTATGGATAATTGAATTAATCAATAGTTAAGGGGTTAAAGTGAACATTTATTAAAATCATATACAATTTGTTTCATATAATTAATTTAAGTTAATAAAATTTACCACTTTAAATACCTAATTATTTTATTTAAAAACAAAAAGAAAAGATGAAGAAACAATGGAGGAGGATCGTGCTTCCGGCGGCGGGTAATTAAGAAACAATTTGAAACCGGTAAAATTTATACACTTAATGCTTTAAAATATTTAGATTTTATGTCATGGAAAAAGATCTAAGAAAGTGAAGGTATTAGTCCTTTCATATAAATCTTTGGTTTGTAGTTAAAGTATTTATTGATTTTGCCTATGAGTTTAGATATGATTCTGAGATATGAATTTGTTAGATATAGACTTATTAAGGTTCTATCATCAATTTTTATAAGGATTGAGTTTTGGTTTTGGTTATAAATAATGATGTGTGGAAGATTATATTTGGTTATGTCGAGTTAGATTGTTCGAAATATGGTAGGTAGCTTATGATTGTTAAACAGTGTGGACTTATAGCTAGATTAATGAAAATTTTGAAAGAATTGAAACTACTTTGTTGATGGGACGATATAGGATGTCATGATTTGTTACATATGCATTAATGATGAGTAAATATTATGTGCTTATAATATAGAATTATTAGAGTGACTAAGAATTTCTCTGACTTTTAGCGTAAGGTATGTGAAAGTTTAGAATGGTAGTTGAAATATTGTATGTGAAAGAATTATTGTTATCAACCTTGGGTGGGATCCATATTTATCATGAAGTGCTTACATGAAAAGAGGGGGAGCCATAGTTTGAAACTTTTGAAGGAGATAATGTATTAGCTAAGAAGACTTTGATAGTAGTGACGGTTTGAGAGTAAAGTCTGACTGATGTGGTTATGATGTTCTATTAGTATTAAAAGTGTTGCACATAGGAGTGTTGTTAGGAGCATGTGGAGTATAATTCACGGCATATATTACCCGTGTTTCCACATCTGTGGGTGAATTCTTAGTGGTGGATCGGGTGTACCGATCCTGTGATTGTCCTCTTGGTAGAGTGACATCCTTGGTTATACTTCTTCATTTTAGTTATGAAAGATTTGGTGTTGTTTGGGATAGTTAAAGTATTCTAGTGATTCTACTCGTATAACCTTGATTAGGAGAATTCATATAATTTCTACCATCGATACATAGTTCTTGATAGTCTTAATATTCATCTCATCATCGAGGTCACCTTCCGAATATGTGTGATCGAATGAAGAGAACATTGGGTCTAGCTCCTCCGTTCTTAAAGGTTATCTACAATAATAGATATTGATCTAGCATTTTGATAGTGTTGTTAGAGATTCTGTTAGCTTGGGTGTATCAATAGCTAAGTGGTTACTTGATCTTGTTCTTCTTGGGGTTAGATAAGTTTAATCCTCCTTTGATTAGTACTTGATGTCTAAAGATCAAATTTTTATAGTTAAAGCTTGTGGAAAGATTATGTTGCGACAATGAAATCTTGATAAGATCTATGATGATTTGGGCAATATTAGTATGTAGTGGTTGATTCAAGTTTACTTCTGGTTGTAGCAAGTATTGATTCATAATGTTATCTTAGTTAGGTGAGAAAAGATATGTCCTGATGTTTGTATCATGGTTTAGTGGGTTTCAATTTAGATTGAGTTCGTGTGTTAGTCTTTTGTTTGGTAATAACTCCTGATTTGTAGGTTCGCCTAAGTTTGATTCAAAAATATAGTTTCTTAGTCGTTGATGTTGATGGAATGACCTTAAGGAGGAGCTCACTTGGAATGATGAAAATCGATTCATAACTCAAATTTTTGGTAACATGGTCATTCTTTCTTCTCCTTCTTTATGTTCGAGGACGAACATGAATTTTTAGTGGTGGATGATGTAATGACCCGCTAGTTCATTTTTAATAATTTCGAACTATTCGTTGAGTTTAGTTAATTAGTTGATGTGTAATTATGGATAATTGAATTAATAGATAGTTAATAGGTTAAAGTGAACATTTATTAAAATCATATACAATTTGTTTCATATAATTAATTTAAGTTAATAAAATTTACCACTTTAAATACCTAATTATTTTATTTAAAAACAAAAAGAAAAGATGAAGAAACAATGGAGGAGGAACGTGCTTCCGGCGGCGGGTAATTAAGAAACAATCTGAAACCGATAAAATTTATACACTTAATGCTTTAAAATTGTTCACTGTTAATATTATTATTTAATAAAAGTTGATGGGTATTTAAAAATTTTGCTAAGTTTACACCTTTTTGGTTTGGGTGGGAATAAGTTGACCAAAATCATGGTTTTTGTTTGTTAATGGAAGGATCCCAGTGAATTATATCACTGATGAGTAGGAAATCATCAATAAATATGAATTATAAATGGAAATTTACATGAAAAAGGGCAAGATTTGCCACTGGAGTCATGATGTCACCGGCACTTTTTTTTGTTTTTGTAATAGTGACTTTGGAATTACTAATATTAATTATTTATTATATTATAAATTTAGTTTTTAATATATTTAGATATGTAATTAATTAGTAGGTGTATGATATTATGTGAATAACATTTGAATTATGATATTGAGAAAATTGAATTTAACCCTAGACTTGAAACTTGAAAATATGATAATTGAAATGCTAATTGTCATCAACATTTACGAACTTGATTATATTGGGTGAGTTTTTAGATCAAGACTAAACACATAGTAATATGAGTGTTGTTAGTTTCGAAATCTTATTTTGATTATTTGTTTGAATAGATTGAATTGATTTAGAAGTCCAATTAAAGAGGAAGACTCAAGTCTTGGAGTGATTGTTCGGCTATTTAAGGCAAGTGGATTTCTAAACCCTTGCTAAGTGTATGAAATGCGCGTTTTTCTTGTGGTATATGTTTGGGAGTAATGGGACTTGGTGATGGGTTGACTTGTCCACATTGATTAATTCTAATGATAAAAGGGGGTAATAAAAGATAATGTGATTGTTTGTTTGTATGTGATGTGTTGAGAATGGTACAAGTACCGGTGTTATAATGGGAAGGTTTATTACTATAGAATGTGGATTGTAATCCGAGAATGCCAAAGCATATGGGCATTAACTGAAATATTATTGATTTGATTGTGATTGTGTTCTTTACTGAACTCGTATTAATGTGATAATTGAGGTGATTATATGTTATATCGACATTTGGTTTATTGAGATGTTACATCATCTCCTTTATTTGATATCATATTGTGCACATGCATTGACATGAGACTAGGTATGAGTAAGGGTCTAACACGTGGAGATCGTTCGTGTTGAGATCGGGTTATGATTATTTTGGGCACGTTGAGATCGTCCGTGCGATAGAAAAGTTATGATTATGATTTGGGTACGTGGAGATCGTCCGTGCGAATTTGTTTGATTTATATAGTGCGTTGAGTTCGTCCGCACAGACACGTGGAGATCGTCCGTGTCGGTATATGGACCTCGCGAGTCCCCCATGGGTCATGAACTCTCGATTGATTTCCGAGGAGTATCATGTATATACGGTTGAGAGAGAAATTGGTATTCTGGGGCATATCACTTCATGGTGTCATATTGCATTGCATCCCATGACATTCTTCATTCTTGATGATTATGTGTTTTATTGGTGGTTGTGAATTACTTGATATTTGATTACCTCTATTTGATGAACTTGATCTTATGTGTTGCTGATATTGTGAGTGCCTGTTGTGTAAAGTTGTGATTGTTGAATATTTAGTTTGTAGTTGAGGATGTATAATTTGTTAAAATGATTTTGATGAGTTCGGTGCTATGAACACTGTGACCTGTAGGTAGGGCTGATTTTTATGAAGGTTGTAGTTGTGGAGGTTCGGTTGGTGTGTAAGGAGTACTCGTGTTTTATCCCCTTAGCTTGTGTTTAGACGTTTACTTTCTGGGTACCGTGTGGTTTGGTACTCACCCCTTGCTACTACAATTTTTTTGTAGGTTACTAACTGGACCTTGTGATATTTCTCTTCGCCTTGTCTGAGGCTTCTTGGAGATTTGTGAGGTAGCTATTTGTCGTCTCAGCGTACTTTCTTTCTCCTTAGTTATGACCTTGTTCTATTCTAGAAACAAGTTCATTTGAGATCTGCGTTTTTTATGAATCAATTATAATACCTTAGAGGCTTGTACATGTGACAACCAGATTTTGGGGGTGTTTGAATTGATTTCTCAAATTTCTGCTTTTTTATTGTAATGGTTGAGTTTAGGCTGACTCGTCTTGGTGGGATAAGACGAGTGCCATCACGCTCATTTTTGGATTGTGACAACATGGTATCAGATAAAAGACAAAAATTGTCAAAAATCATAAGTTAAAATTTTTATCTTGACTTTTAAGTCAGAGGGATAAAAAATAAGTCAAAAGCTATAAATAGAATTTCTAACTTACTCCCTCCGTCCCATTTTATATGTCGTTCCTTTGTTCGTGTAATAACTTATTTGTAAATTATTCATGTATTAAGTATTTATGTCTATTGAAATATGTATGTCCTCAACAATATTATTCCGTTAATTTAACTTCAATTACATTATATTGTTAATTCACCTTAGTACTATTTTTTAAAAACATTTAACACAATAATTTATTTAAATATTTAACACAATCAAAAGGTTACATAATCTAAGCACACATTACATAAAGAGACATTTCTATTGAAATTTATCCCGCATAAACTGCTTATTATTTAGCATAGTAAGGTTAATAAGAGGCTTTGTTTGCTCGGAGTTTCTTCTGAGCAGATAGCTTTTCTGCAAACCAACAATGAAATAAACAAAAAAATCACCGATTTAATTATTGTCGGTTTGGTTTAATTTTTATGTTTTTTTATTGAATAGTAATAATTTTTTTGAGGGAATACATATTTCGATAAACATAAACACCTAGATGAACAACCTAGATGAAAGCTACTATTGGTTCAATAGCAATATTAGAGTTATTATTACACGAACCAAGTCATTCAATTAAGAGAAAGTGTGATTATCATATGCGACGTGAGGCAGGTAATACTAAAGTAATGAATTTCGATGGACTTGGACTTAGAGAATTGTAATTTGAAGTTTGAGAACATGATAAAGTTAAAGACTTAAAGTTTGATTAAAATTTAACAAAATATTCATATATTTTTTTATAATAATATATAAATAATTATAAAATTTATATATCTAATTTATCAGTCCGGTTTTTTTTTTTTTTGTAGTAAAATTAAAATCAAACCATATAGTATCACTTTTAAAAATTTAAAACCAAACCAAATTAAATATCAGGTTTTAAAATCAATTTCATTCAAATTCCCGTTCGGTGTAAATCTTTTAACCGTAACCATGAACAATCCTAAATATGAAAAAAGGAAAAAAATTATTTCAAGCATCGACAGAACCAAATCTATAATGTGTTTTACCTAGTTAGAGCTTGCTCATAGGTTTCAGGATCGTCTTTAGAAACTTGTTTCTTCAATAAGTTTTCACCAACTTCTTTTAATAATTGCATATTAGCCAGAGAAGCATCATCCCAAGTAGTAGTTGTGCCTATTAATGCATTTTCCTGGAATTAAATATACTCATATGGTTAGCAAAGAAATATGACATACATATTATAAAATAATAATAATAATAATGAAAAAATTTCATAATTAGACATACTTCACTATATATATATATATATATATATATATATATATATATATATATAAAAAATTATGTATCTTACCATTTATTAAGAGTTTCCTATCATATATTAAGAAAAATATACTTAGATACATGTAATTTTACTAAAAGATACACAAAAATAGAAAAAAAGGCGAGTGAGATTTGTATGTATCCCAGATACATGCAAATCGCACGAGATATTGTATGCATTTGGTGTGATTCGCATCTATCTGAAATAACAAATACATGGAAGAGTGACAAGCGATATGGGAGATAGCGAACAAGATTTGCTAATGTATTCTAGACAAGGGCATATAAAAAATTACGTTCATTGTATAATTAAGGTAATTTTAAGAATTTTTATGTCTATATATTGATTTTGAACCTCATAAATGTAAGATTAGAGGTTGACTCAGTGGTCGAGGGGTTCAAACTCACCTTAAGGATCCAAGATCAACTCTTAGGCACTGCAATTTTGTTTTTTGGGAAAATGAAATAGTACCCCCCTAGACTATGACCAAAATCATAGAGACACCTTAACTAAACTAAGGTCCTACTACCCCCTGGACTTTTTTTTGTTTCGTAGTTTTATACACCTTTAGTCTTACGTGTCACACTCCGTGACTCCACGCAATTGAGGCACGTGAGAGATATTTGGATGTCAAGTAAACCAAAAGGGTGCACAAAATTACAAAAAAGATAAGTTCATGGAGATAATAGGACCTTAGAATAGTTAAGGTGTGTCTCTGATATTTCGATCATAGTCTAGGGATACTTGTGCATTTTTCCCTTTTTTTTTTCCAACTCCCTTATTGTAAATCCTGAATCCGTCATTAATTCTAGAGATATCTAGAACTAATATTTACACCTAATTTTGACCTAGATACATGATGATAAAATAGGTAATATTACGTACAAACTAAACTAGTGAGATTTATGTAAGTTTTCCCGATCGATAATAATAGGAATTAAGTTGTGTGACTTACTTAAACCCTGAGGTAATTGCCTTGTGAATCAAGAGATTTAAAAGCAGTAGAAAGGTAATAATCAGTCATGTAAGAGCTTGCTGCATTAGTCATTTGCTGTATAACTAACATCCATGCTGCAGCAGGCCATTTAGCTGCCTCTTCTGCTGTATATGTTTTATAAAAATATGAAGTAGTGCCAGTGCCTAATGACAGCAACAATATTTTTTTGTAATTCAATGACCTAATTGAAGCAAATTTTGGATCCTTTTTTGCAAGTCCCATTGCAACGCTAACGGATAATAACGCCTGCATGTATGTATTCACACATAATAGTATTGATTAATTACATATTTCGAAAACACACATATATAATAAAGGTATATTAAAAAGGGCTCAAATATATCATCGAACTTTTAGAAAAAATTCATTGTTGTTAATGAAAAGGCTCTTCATGACTATGGGCTTGTATAAGACCTCCAAGAGGTCAAGTACGCCATGTTACTTCTAGGGGGTGCTCCCTGGATGTGACAAACGTGGTATCAGAGCATGAGATTAATAAAAGTAGTTTTAGGTTCCAAGCGACTCATATTGCCACATGTTTTTTTGTTTTTTTTAAACTTCGATTTTGCAAAATCATTTTTTACACACCAAACAAGGTTTAACACTTTTCTATTGGTGTTTTTGGATCAAATGTATATTTCTTGCTTGTTTTTTCTTTAAAAACACCAAAAACGCATGAAGAACATAAACAACTCCCAAATTTTGAACATTTTCAGTTCTTCACGAAATCATCTTAAATTTCTGCTACATCATTAGTTTTTATTTTTTTTACAAAAAATCTAAAATTGTAACAATCATTTGCAGAGTACAAAAATTCACCCATATTAGAAAAATATATTCCAAAAAACTATAATCAGTCCCAAAATTTCAAAATTTTCTTTGATTTTTGTTTTTGTAGTTTTTTTATATTAGATCTTTGTTGACTAGTGTTTTTTTGAGTTTATGTTCAAAATTTCTAATGGTTTGAAGTTGTGGAGAATGTTGAAGTTTTGAAACTTTAAAGAAATTTCAATTGGGTCTTGTTGAGTTCAAGCTCAAAAGAGATTAAGTTTTGATATCTATCTCGGGGCGAAATGAGCCAAACTTTTAACTACTGACATAAATAAGCCCTTTTTCTAAAAGTTCGATAGCATATTTAAGCCTTTTCCCTATAATAAACTGAATCGAAAATAGTATTAGCTAGTACCGGATCACCAACACCAGCAACACCACCGTCAACAAGATTGAACTCATAATCATCTCCATTATAAGTAGTATTAAAGCCAAGTGGAGCAAAATATGTTGGAGCTGCTGCTGTGGAATAACATATGTCATACATCTTAGCGTTCAATTCTGGAGATTCTGCTAACTGCATTTTTTCAAAATAAAATAAAATTAGTTGATATACGAAAATAATAAATTACTCAAATATATAATTATTTTTACTTACACTTGACTTAGTGAATATTACTGGCTTATTTGTTTTGATGTCAAAGCTTGAGAGGACAACTTCTGTCAAAGTTTGATTCAAAAGAGTATCTCCTAATTTTTCTTGAATAACTTGCATAAGATATGTTCCATTATATTTTGGGCCCCAAAATTGACCACTGCATAATAATAATGTAACCAAATTAAATATATAAGTATATATAAAGAACATATATTATCTCAAAAGTTTACTCAATTACGTACAAAATAACTGAATATTTCATTGCTATCGAATATATATTTCTTAATTGTCCGATACATTGTTTTTAGTCCATCTAAGAACAATGTACTCCATTTTATGTGACATTTTTTTTCGAATTTTTAGATTCAAACAAGTCTATCTTTGATAGTAAGTTTTTTAAACATTTTGAATTATCAATTATTGTGACTTGTAGTACTTTTTACGTTATTTATAAGTATAAAAATTTTATTTCTTTCTGCGCAAATTCTACAGTTTGATTCTCGAAAAATGAAAAGTGTCACGTAAATTGGAACAAAGAGAATAAGTAATTGATTTTACTTAATATTGACTCTTTGATTTCAACTTTCAACTAGACATGTTTTAAGACCACAATATTAAATATTGATATACATTTACTCAAAACTATTTTTTCACGCTCTTAAATTCCGAATCAAATTAAAATTAGACAAATAAATTAAAACAGAGGAATATAAATATGTATATGTACCTAGATTCAAAAATCTTAGGGCCATGTTCGAAGTAAAAAGGTACAGTTTCATTGGCAGCAGCAAAGGGTCTATTGTTTTCATTTGGAGTAGTTAACATAGCAGTCATTAAACCTCCTGTACTTGTTCCTCCAATTACATCAAAGTAATCAGCAAGTCTTGCATCGGTATTATTGTCAATTTCCTGACTCGAAAAGAAAAGTAAGTCGTATAGATCGAAATAGAATAACTCATAAACACTTACATACACACACGAAAAAATATTTTTATGATACCTGAAGTTGTCTTTCAAGAAAATCAAGATTGATACCCGAAATGACTATAGTAGTATCACATTTAGGTACATATACATACACGAAAAAATATTTTTACGATACCTGAAGTTGTCCTTCAAGAAAATCAAAATTGGTACCCGAAATGACTATAGTAGTATCACATTTAGGTACATATACATACACGAAAAAATATTTTTACGATACCTGAAGTTGTCCTTCAAGAAAATCAAGATTGGTACCCGAAATGACTATAGTAGTATCACATTTAGGTACATATACATACACGAAAAAATATTTTTACGATACCTGAAGTTGTCCTTCAAGAAATCAAGATTGGTACCCGAAATGACTATAGTAGTATCACATTTAGGTACATATACATACACGAAAAAATATTTTTACGATACCTGAAGTTGTCCTTCAAGAAAATCAAAATTGGTACCCGAAATGACTATAGTAGTATCACACTTAGGTACATACATTACGAAATATTTTTACGATAACTGAAGTTGTCCTTCAAGAAATTCAAGAATGGTACCCAAAACGACTATAGTAGTATCACACTTAGGTACATACATTACAAAATATTTTTACGATAACCAAAGTTGTCCTTCAAGAAATTCAAGAGTGGTACTCGAAACGACTATAGTAGTATCATACTTAGGTACATACATTACGAAATATTTTTACGATAACCGAAGTTGTCCTTCAAGAATGGTACCCGAAACGACTATAGTAGTATCACACTTAGGTACATACATTACAAAATGTTTTTACGATAACCGAAGTTGTCCTTCAAGAAATTCAAGAATGGTACTCAGATGACTATAGTAGTATCACACTTAGGTACACACATTACGAAATATTTTTACGATACCTCAAGTTGTCCTTTAAGAAATTCAAGAGTGGTACCCAAAATGACTATAGTATAATCACACTTAGGTACATACGTTACAAAATATTTTTACGATATTTGAAGTTGTCCTTCAAGAAATTCAAGAATGGTACCCGGAATGACTATAGTACAATCACACTTAGGTATATACATTACAAAATATTTTTACGATACCTGAAGTTGTCGTTCAAGAAATTCAAGAATGACACCCGGAATGATTCCCCTGATTGCACCTCCATCAATACTAAGAATAGTCACCATTTCTTCCGTAGCAAATGTTGAACTAGTAGTTCCTAATATCATAAAAATTAAAATTTAAAAAGATTTAGTAGTTGCCATTTTGCAGATTATAATTAATATCTTCAAAGTGTTTTAAAATTTTGTTGGTGCTTTGAGCATATAACAAGCATGGTATATATAGGCACGTAAACAAGTTTGAGAAATTTTATTTTGAGTTTCACATAACCAATAATAGTTGTATGAGAATCCGTTCAAATTTAGACACATGGATAGTGGGCCCAATTGAAGGAAAGTGAATTTATAGATGGTGTGGGCCCGACTAACACAACAAGGAGTCGTTTGATAGAGTGTATTAGAAAAAAAAAATATATGCATTAACTTTATGAAATATTATTAGAAAAAATGAGAGAAACTTTCACATATAGCCACTTAAAAATAATTAATTACTCTCCATAGCTATAGTTTGATAATTACAATTTGTAGCTACATGTTATATAGAGGAGAGAGGCGAGCGAGACTGGGAGAGAGAGGAGAGAGGAGAGAGAGAGGGGGAAAAGAGTGGGAGAAAGGTGAATTGTATATGTATATTGGTTAGATAATTGTATATTATACATATGTAATTGTATATATGGCAAGAGAGATTGGAAGAGGGAGGAGAGAGGCGAGCGAGACTGGGAGAGAGAGGAGAGAGGCGAGCGAGATCGAGAGAAGGAGGAGAGAGGCGAGCGAGAGAGGGCAGAGATTGGGAGAGAGGTGAATTGTATATGTATATAATTGTATATAACTGTATATTATACATATATATTTGTATAAATGGCAGCGAGATTGTGAGAGGGAGGAGAAAGGCGAGCGAGATTGAGAGAGGGAGGAGGGAGGCGAGCGACAGAGGGGAGAGAGTGGGAGAGAGGTGAGTTGTATATGTATATAGGCTAAAAAATTGTATATTATACATATTTATTTGTATATCCTGGCGAATTATACATATACAAACATGAATAATTATACAAACTCGAAGTCAGCCTACGTAATTAATGTATAATGTTAGTCGTGAGTGGTAATTATAACAAACTATAGCTATGATGAGTAATTAAATAGTATAAGTTTGCTTATCCACGTAATTTTCCCAAAAAATAATGCATGCATTACTAATACCATGAAATTCCGATGTAATTAGGAATGCTTATATCGTTACTGATATAACTATCCCTCAAATCTTTCTCAAATTATTTTTCATTTTTCAAAGCTAAATAGTGTAGAAGGTATTTTTGTATTTTTTTTAATAGCAATTATGATAGAAATTTGTTATTTCTAATACATTATATCCAACAATGTACAAGAAATAATGTAGCATAACTAATTTAGGTCGTTTGGTAGAGTGTATAAGAATAATGCAAAATAGGGTGCATTAGTAATTATTTCTTATATATTGTTTGGTTTGATTTATTAGAAATAACAAATCTTGCATAATTTTATATATATGTTTACAAATATACTCTTCACACTTTATTTATTTCTACTACTAACGTTGCTCGCAACGGGCCTTCAGTAACTTAATTAATTTTATATATTATGACACATCAAAATAAAAACAAAAACTTATGACACAAAGAAAATGAAATGGCTTTAAGGGTAATTTTGTAATTATTTTATCTAATGCAAGTGTTAAAATGTTGTGTATTACTAATACCTAAAATTTCTTGGTATTAGTAATACACAACTTAATACACAATAGAGTATATAACTGATGACTGATGCTTGCATCAGTTATACATGACATAAAAAAACGTACCAAATAAGGTACTACTAATACATACTGATACACACACCTAATGCATGCACGATATTTTCTAATACACTATATTTAGAAGGGGAAAAAAGTAATGCATGCACTTAACTTTGTGTATTATTAATACCTTATTTAGTACTCACTCCGTCTCATTTTATGTGACACCATTTTCTTTTTGGTCAGTCCCAAAAAGAACTCACATTTCCTTATATAATAAGTATTTAAAAGTACAATTTCTTTTTTACCCTTGTTGGTCCCACTTAATTTTAAAGATAGAACTCTAATACATTTATGAGGAGAGAAAAAAGGTGAGTTTAATTTTTTGAAGGGCAATTTGATAAACATTTCAAAGTCTTTATTATTTCTTAAACTCCGTGCCCGATCAAATGTTGCCACATAAAATGAGACGGAGGGAGTACAACTTTTAACCTATGTTTAACTAATACTCCCTCTGTCCCTAATTACTTGTCCATTTTTCCTTTCTTTAGTCGTCCCTAATTACTTGTTCATTTTGACAAATCAAGAAAGGACAAAAAAAATTTACCTAATAAACGCTCAATTAATTGCTTTGAAAAAAAATAAAATTTCTTGAAAATCTTAAGTTTTTAATTCATCCACTTCGATCATCTCAGATCCAAGAAAAACAAATTTAAAAAAATAAAAAATTATTTACTTTATAATTAATAAAGGTAAAATGATAAATTCACCATGTTAATTATTATTTTCTTAATAGTTATATCAATTTAAAAATAGACAAGTAATTAGAAAAAGAACGAGTAATATTCGTAATAAGTGACTCTCAGTTGATTAAAGAGTCACTAAAATTTAATGGAATTATTATTTAGAACGTGTTAGATTTTTTTAATTATAAGGTGTGGTGCTATAATTACCTTGTTGGTTGAACACATATCTATATTTTTATGAGTCTTGGGAATGGAAGTCCTATGGATATTAAATTGATTAGATAATATTGTCTTACACGTATTTGAATGCATATCACATGCTACAAGTAATTGAGTAATTTAGTTATTTGAATGGAAATAATATTTGACTGTCCAGCACGTTAATGATATTGTTAGCTTGTTGGTAAAACATGTTTATTTATTTATATATCAATATTTTTTCTATATTTTGTCAATGTGAGATTTTTTATCTTAAGTGGAGTCACCTTGTACGAAAGTGGTTCATTTTCGATGAAAAATTATATTATTTATACATAGTTAAAATAATTTTATATGTATATATAGTAGATGTCGAACCTCATTCGGCTACTTCATGTGTCTATTTCTAAAGCTTTTTGAACCCCCTTATTGAAATCGCCTCTGCCTTGAGGTTTTTCTTATCTAAAGTTGGGGTGTCACATATCACTAACGTAATTGCTTGATCGTTCAAATTTTCTAGACTCAGCACTACGATTTTCTTCGCCTTATCGGATTGCCTAAACTAAATTAAAATCAAGGCTATATCGACAAAACTGACACATCATCCGATTCTGATATTAAATAGATTATCTCCAAGTACCTCACTCACTTTGCTCCGCAACAGTCGTTACTCGTTAGTGATGTTTACCTTTCTTTTTTCTATTCTTTATTTAGTATTAGTATTATATAAGGAATTTAGCACATTTTTAAAAAGAATAATAAAAAAATGAAATCCAAATTTACAATTGTTTAGCACACCACCTCTCTTGTTTTTAAAAGAATTAATGAAATAAAATCCTCATTTCGATATTAACGATCTTTGAGCCAGATTTGACAAATTAAGTTAACGAAGAAATTTGAGTTTTTGTGATTTTATATTAAAAATATATTGAAATATTATGATATTAGACATGTCAGGTGAGAAGTTATTATAATTAAAAAGTTTGATAAGAAAGATATTTTTTTAAGGGAAATTTTTCAAAATGTCATTATTTTAACACTTAATAAGATCCATTGTCAACACTTTTAATATTTATTAATAATGTCAAAATTTTAACTTGTTATGTATCTTATTTATGTTTTTTTATTTGCTTTTATTGAAAGAATACAATTGTTAAATAATAGAAAGGAGAAATTTAGGGGAGAGAATAATTTTAAAAAGGAACAATCACTAAATATTCTCATCAGTTACAAAATGAAAGATAAATTGCAGAGGCATCCACATAATTGATTAAATTTCTCATTATGAATTTTCAATTGATAATACTCGATTTCTGATCAATTTATTTGGATTAAAATCAATTTTTTCTTTTTGGTTAGAAAATTTAAAACGAAATAGGTCAAAAAATCATTGACAAGCAGCTTTCGAGAAGTAATTTTTTACTGGGAGTTCGATAGAATTGATGAAATACGATTTGAATCAGTTATTAGTTAATTACTGCATTCTTAATGTGTTTCTAATTGATTATAAAATTAATTTGAAATTTTTTACATAATTGTACAACGTATCTACTTACATACAAAATTGTATGTGTTATGTCCAAGTTAGTAATAATGAGTTTTGACGAATTCATTGAATTTTTTGTTGGTTGAATACGGAGATAATAATGGATTGTTTGAGGACTGACTTTTTTCGTTGGCTAATTCTTTTTAGTTTTTTGAACAAAATGGTATCCTAAATATAAAAATTACGACAATTGTACTGTATTTTCATTTTTTCTTTGGTTATTTATTTTTTATTTTTTGAACTATTTTGTATCCCTTATCGAAAAGAATATCATAAATATAATATATTTTGTAAGTGTTTGACCTGGAATACAATTTGTATGTTACTTTAATATACATATATGTTGGCTGACATATTATAAAATTGTGATACACAAAAAAATAATTTTGTTCAAAACAAGATAAGAGCCCCATTGTAAATAATATTATTTTAACTAAGATACAAATGAAAAAAAATACATTTTTGTTATGTTAGGATTTTGTTGGCGGTCGTAGCTTACAATTGAAGTAAGGAAAATACAGTTTTGTTCAAAAGATGATACAAGTACCATTGTAAATACATACATTTTAACTTGGATACAAAAATACAGTTTTGTAAATATAGTTTTGTTCAATTTTAATTTGAATAGTAAAGTGAACATAATATACAGAAGTTGTTGGTATAAAATTATGATGAAAAATATAATAACAAAGAAATACAGACTTGTTGGCATTGAAAATTGAGTTTCAAATAAAAAGTGAGATTGAAATACAAAATGGGCACAAATAATACTCACTTCAATTGGAATACAAATGTGACTTTGTTGGTCCATTACTATGAATACAAAATAAAAAGAAATACAAACTTGTATGTTTACAATGTGATACTGAAATACAAAATGAGCAAAATAAAAATACAAAATTTATTGTCATTTAATTTGTGTTCTGAGTGATCGATGATTGTGAGGTCGGTGGCGAGAAACACCAATGACGCCACCGTTCTTCAGACACTGGTTCATAACAATGGTCAGTCATGTATATGCTTGGATCTAGAAAATAGAAGATTAAGCGGGATACCACTTGTAATCCTCTTAGAGGGTCATTGGAGAGGATCCTTGAGGCTTTCATTATCCAAAACACTAAATAAACAATTTTTTTGAAAGATTTAAACAAAAATAAAATTGGTTAACAAACCTAAAAATCGAATAAAGATGCATACCTTAATCAATGAGATTCTTGTGAATATCTTAGATTCTGCCATTGGAGAGTGATTTAGAGTTTATCAAATCCTAAACATGATTTCAACTACAAACAATAATTATGAACGATTTAAATAAAAATAAAATCATAAAACAAATCTTAAAAAACAAATAAAGATCATACTTTAATCAAATGGATTGTGTGAATATCTTTATAATATATTATTCAATTTCTAAAAAAAAAAAAAAGGAAGAGAGGCGTGGAATATGAGAAGAATTGGAAGATGAAAATATAAGAGAGAGAGAAAATATTCTATTTTTTAAAAACATATGAGAGAGAGTATATAGAACTTCAGATATCCATTCTGTTTAGCGATGAATTATCACAAAATTTTATTGGCTACGAGGATATAGAACTATAACATTTGACGGGGGATTTATACATACAAAAATTGTATTGACCTTATATATACAGAATAATTTTCTTACGAAAGAAATTTAATAAAACGTATCCCCTTGCACCCTCATATATAGTTATTCCAGACTTAACTACGAGTAATTTAGTGATGGATAAAGAGGTAATTATTTTGAATGTATGTAAAAGAAAACTTGAATCTTCGATATAGGGATATTCAAGTTTTAATGAGAGCGAAAACAAATTATATTTGACAAAACTTATACTAAGACAACCTTTTAAACGATTTTTAGGTTTATATTGAAAGACAGTTTGATTTGTTTATGTTTGTTTTGTATATCTTTTTTTTTATATAGAAATATCCATTTTTCTTTGAAGTGGATGAATGAAAGGTATTTTACAATTTTGTTGGCATATCTTTGGCAGCATTTTTATCTTAAGATGTTCGGACTCTTCACTTTTCGTGTCGCACTCGTGTCGACACGACATGGGTGTGGGATCCGTATCCGTATCCGATTTGGTCAACGGATTTTGGGTACTTTGACCAAAATTAATGGGAAAAAGTCTGGACAATTTTAATGATTTCTGTAATCAATACAAAAGCTAAGTAAAATTTAAGAAAATAAAATACCTTTTGTATAGAAATTTTCTTCAATCTCCTTCCTAGATTCACCTCAAGTTTTCCATATATATAATATCTCATAATTTAGGTTTTACCACTCTATTTTTAGATATTTTTAGGTGAATCCCCACACCCATATCCATACTGGATCGATATTCCTGAATCTTAAAAATTAGATCATAAAGGATCCACACCCTTATCGGACACCGTACCCAAGTCCGAGAAACTTAGTTTTTATCTATACAATAAACCTTTTGTTAATTTAAACCTTTTCTTTTCTTGATATGTCAATGATGACGTGCCATTATCTAAATGTTGTATGTGGTTCTCTCTCATAGAAAATGATGAATTCAAATGTGCCTATTATATATGCATAACGATCTATATAGAGAACCAATAGTATGTCTTTCACAAAATCTATATCTAACATATTTGACAAATATACAATTTTTAAAATAGCTATATTTTTATTTCCTTTATATAATGGCGTTTAAATGTGATTTGATTTATTTATATTCGTCAAATTTAGACAATGAATAAAATTAGGAAAAATTATAGAAATTTCACCTTTTAGTTTACTTATTACCGTTATCCCCTATAAGATTTACAAATTTTTAAGATTCCTCTTTTTCGCGCATCAAATTAGTGTATCTCGCGAATCAAATTAGTGTATCTTGTATAAAATGCACATCAGATGTATCTTGCGCATCAGATTAGTGTATCTCGCGCATTAGATTAGTGTATCATGTATAAAATTTACATCAAATTAGTGTATCATGTATAAAATATAATGTATCTTACTTAACGATTAGTGTATCTCGCGCATCAGATTAATGTATCAGCGCTTATATTATTGTATCAGTTTTTAGAAATTTATATAATTATAAACTTTTAAGGGATTTATTGTAATTTGGCCTTAAAAGTGTATGATTTTTATAATTTTCCAATAAAATTACATGTTGGGCCCGTGCTGCACGGGCCATACTTATGTAGTTATTACAAATGTGTGCACATTTGGTCGATCTTATGGTTATACCTTATTACTTTCTGTTTATGGATTAATTTTACTCTTGTTTTTTCTATTTCAGAGGAAGTTTGAAAAAGAGTTAATTTGGATTGACTTATTTTAAATGCTAAAATAACTTTAGAGTATTTTTGTAGTGTTTGAATAAAATATAAAAGTATTTTTAAACGATTTTTTTAAACTCAAAAAGACAAAATTGTCAAAAATCATAAGTTAAAATTTTTATCTTTGACTTTAAGTCAGAGGGATAAAAAATACTCCCTCCGTCCGGAATTGTTTGTCATGTTGCGCTTTTCGAAAGTCAATTTGACTAATTTTCAAAGTTAAATTAGATCACATTAATTCGATATTTTAAACAAAAAATTATATATTCTGAAACTATATGAAAAGTACTATAAATTGCAATTTTTGCAAATTAATATGATGAAAAATACATCTTAAAATGTTAGTCAAAGTTTTTATAGTTTGACTCTAAAAACAGAAACCATGACGAACAATACCGGACTGAGGGAGTAAGTCAAAAGCTATAAATAGAATTTCTATCTTACTCCCTCCGTCCCATTTTATATGTCGTCCCTTTGTTCGTGAAATAAATTATTTGTAAATTATTCATGTATTAAGTGTTTGTGTCTATTGAGATATGTATTATGTCCTCAACAATGTTATTCAGTGCATTTTACTTCAATTACATTATATTGTTAATTCGTATAATATTAACCCTGCACTTCAAATTATATATTTTTTTTCTTTTTTCTTTGAAAAGAAGATTCAAATACCATAACACAAAATCACGATAATTTATTTAAACATTTAACACAATCAAAAGGTTACATAATCTAAGCACACATTACATAATGAGACATTTCTATTGAAATTTATCCCTCATAAACTTTGCAAGTGCTTATTATTAGCATAGTAAGGTTACTACTACAATTAGAGACCTTCAACTAATAAGACGCTTTGTTTTCTTGGAGTTTCTTCTGAGCAGAGAGTGATTCTGCAAACCTACAATGAAATAAGCTAGTCAGTTTGATTATTGTCGATTTGGTTTAATTTTTTTTTTTTTTTTTGGATTGAATAGTTTTTTGAGGATATACGTATTTCGATAAAGACAAACACCTAGATGAACAATCCACAGGAAAGCTACTATTGGTTCAATAGTAATACTAGAGTTATCATTACACGAACCAAGTGATTCAATTAAGAGAAAGTGTGATTATCTCATGCGACGTAAGGTAGGTAAATACTAAAGTAATGAATTTTGATCGACTTGAACTTAAGATTGTAATTTAAGTGTTGGGCTTGAGAAAATGATAAAGTTAAAAGACTTGAAGTTAATTAAAATTTAACAAAATATTCATATCTTTTTTATGAATAATATATAAATAATTATAAAATTTATATATCTAATATATCGATACGGTTTGCTTATTTTTTTAGTAAAATTAAAACCAAACCATATAGTATCGATTTTCAAAATTTAAGACCAAATCAAATCAAATATCAGTATTTTTAAACCGATTTGATTCAAATTCCGGTTCGATATTATTTTTTAATCATAACTATGAACAACCCTAAATATGAAAAAAGGAAAAAAATTATTTCAAGCACCGACAAAACCAAAATGTGTTTTACCTAGTTAGAGCTTGCTCATAGGTTTCATCTGTGGAAAATTGTTTCTTCAATAAGTCTTCACCAACTTGTTCTAATAATAGCATATTAGCCAGAGAAGCATCATCGTATTCAGTAGTTGTGCCTGTTAATGCATTTTCCTGGAATTAAATATATACTCATATCATTAGCAAAGAAAATATGACATGCATATTATAAAATTATAATACTCAAAAAACTATATAATTAGATATACTTCACTAACATATATACTTTTTAACAAAATATCACGTAGTTTCCTATCTTATATTAAGAAAAATTTACTTTTTTTGCTACCAGATACACAAAATTAAAATAGAAAAAAAAAAGGATAGTGAGATTCGTATGTATCCCAGACTATATGTCACTCAAACTCTTCAAAAATGTCAACGGATGCATATCGGATCATTCACCAAATGTAGTGTATTTTTGGAGAATCCGACACGGGTACGACATCAAAAGTGAAGAGTCCGCGCAACTAAGATCCAGATACATACAAATCGCTCTAGATACATGTATCTGTATGCATCTAGTGTGATACCAAATACATAATGGGAGAGTGGTAATATTGCAGACTAGTGTATATATATATATATCTAAGTAATAATCTCATAAATTAGTGAGATTGATGTAAGTTCTAGATCGATAATAATAGGAATTAAGTTGGACTTACTTGAACCCTGAGGTAATTGTTTTGTGATTGAAGAGCTTTAAAAACAGTAGAAAGGTAATAATCAGTCATGTAAGAACTTGCTGTATTAGTCATTGGCTGCATAGCTAACATCCATTGTATAGCACTCCATTTAGCTGCCTCTTCTGCTGTATATGTTTTAGCAAAATCTGAAGTAGTGCCAGTGCCTAATGAGAGCAACAACATTTTTTTCAAATTCAATGACTTAATTGAAGCAAATGCTGGATCCGCTTCTGCAAGTTTCGTTGCAACACTAACTGATAATAACGCCTACATGCATTCACATATAATAGTATTGATTAGATATTTCGAAAAAAAATATCTGTATGATAAAAAATTTAATC
Source organism: Solanum lycopersicoides (assembly GCA_022817965.1). NCBI lineage: Eukaryota > Viridiplantae > Streptophyta > Magnoliopsida > Solanales > Solanaceae > Solanum > Solanum lycopersicoides. The sequence goes on along the minus strand of CM040625.1, from coordinate 2,210,381 downwards.
GAAAGTAGTATTAGTACCGGATCACCAACAGTAGCAATAGCACCATCAACAAGATTGAACCTATATTGATCTCCATTATATGTAGTATTAAAGCCAAGTGGAGCAAAATATGTTGGAGCTGCTGCTGTGGAATAACATATGTCATACATCTTAGCGTTCAATTCTGGAGATTCCACTAACTGCATTTGTAAATATAAAATAAAATTAGTTGATATATTTTCTTTACGAAATAAGTTACTGAAAGTAAAAAGTACAAATTACAAAAATTATTTTGACTTACACTTGACTTAGTAAATATTACTGGCTTATTTGTTTTGATGTCAAAGCTTGAGAGGGCAACTTCTGTCAAAGTTTGATTCAAAAGAGTTTCTCCAAGTTTTTCTTGAAGAACTTCCATAAGATATGTTCCATTATATTTTGGGCCAAAAATTGGAGTATCACTGCATAATATAATGTAACCAAATTAAATATAAGTATAAAGAACAGAAATCTCATATATTTGTATTACTTAACAAAATATTCAATATTTCATTGCTCTCGAATATATTTCTTAGTTGTCCTATACATTGCAAATGATGCATTACTTAATGAGAGGGGATAGAGATGTATCTGAAAAGAGATTTTTATAAAAAAATTTAATGGTAGGAAATTTTAGAGAATATAATATGTTAAGTTGTGTATTTATGTATTTTTTCTTAAATATAATTCATTACTCAAAACATATTCTCCTTTCTTTCGAGTTGTTTGACCTATTTTTTTTTAGTCCATCTAAGAACAAATGTACTCCATCTGTCCCATTTTATGTGACACTTTTTAAATTTTGAGATTCAAATAAGTTTATTTTTTATCGTAAATTTTTTATAGATTTTTTAAACATTTTGAATTATCAAATATTGTGACTGTACTAAAAGTATATAAATTTCATTTCAAAAGATTTGTAGATTTCATGCGCAAATTCCCTGTCAAATTTAAACTATTTGACTCTCGAAAAATTGAAAAGTTTCACATAAGTTGATATAAAGATAGTAATTAAGTAATTGTTTTTACTTTATAGCGACTCTTTGATTTTAACTTTCAACTAGACATGTTTAAAACCATAATATTAAATATTGATACGTTTGACATATCTTCAATTTAAAACCAGAAGACTCAAAAATCTTTTTTCATGCTCTCAAAATTCATATCAAATTAAAATTAGACGAATAAATTAAAACGAAAGGAGTATAAATATGTATATGTACCTAGGACTAAAAATCTTAGGGCCATGTTCGAAGTAAAAAGGTACAATTTCATTGGCAGCAGCAAATGGTCTATTGTTTTCATTTGGAGTAGTTAACATAGCAGTCACTATTCCTCCTGTACTTGTTCCTCCAATTACATCAAAGTAATCAGCAACTCTTGCATCGGTATTATCGTCAATTCTCTGACTCGGAAAAAAAAAAGTAAGTCGTATAAATCGAAACAGAATACTCAGAAACAATTCACTTATTAATCAGATACATTTATATATTAAAAAAAATTTAATACAAAACAAGTAAATAAGTTGTAACAAAAGAAAACCATGGTTTATTTGAATATTAATAATTAGTAGAGTCGTTAATATGGGCTAGGTCTGTTGGGCCCACAACAAAACTGAGCTAGCTCGGTCTGTCATATAAAATGTCAAAGTCTGTATGGGTTAGCTCGGATGGAGTGACTTATTAGCCCATATTGACATCTGTAATAATTAGTTTTATCATGACCCTATCGATAATAGAAGTACTATTACTTATCATTATCACTAATAAGCATCGAAAAAATACAAATTCAAGCGTAAAAAAAAAAGAAAAAAAAACTATGGTAATGTCACACTTACATACATACACGAAAAAATATTTTTATGATACCTGAAGTTGTCCTTCAAGAAAATTAAGAATGATACACGAAATCATGACTATATATTGTAGTATCACACTTACGTACATACATTACAAAATATTTTTACGATACCTGAAGTTCTGCTTCAAGATATCTAAGAATGACACCCGGAATGATTCCCCTCATTGCACCTCCATCAATACTAAGAACAATCACCATTTTTTCCGTAGCAAATGTTGAACTAGTAGTTGCTAATATCATGAAAATTAAAATTAAAAAAGATTTAGTAGTTGCCATTTTGGAGATTATAATTAATAAAAACTAATATCTTCAAAGTGTTTTTAAATTTTGTTGGTGCTTTGAGCATATAACAAGCATGGTATATATAGGCACGTAAACAAGTTGAGAAATTTTATTATTGTTTTTATAAAAAAGAAAAGATACTTAAGAGGTCATAAAGACTAGTAAGACACCAAAAAGCAAATCAAAATAAAAACAAAAATTTATGATAACAAAGAACATGAAATGCCTTTAAGGGTAATTTTGTAATTATTTAACCTAATGCAAGTGTTAAAATATTGTGTATTACTAATATCTAAAATTTCTTGGTATTAGTAATACACAACTTAATACACAATAGAGTATATAATATGACATAAAAAGAATGTACCAAATAAGGTACTACTAATACACACACCTAATGCATGCACTATATTTTCTAATACACTATATTTAGAAGGAAAAAAAAGTAATGCATACACTTAACTTTGTGGATTATTAGTACCTTATTTAGTACTCACTCCGTCTCATTTTATGTGATATTATTTCATTTTTGGTCAGTCTAAAAAAGAATGTCACATTTCCTTATATTGTAGTAAGTATTTAAAAGTACAATTTCTTTTTTACCCTTGTTGGTCCCACTTAATTTTAAAGATAGAACTCTAATACATTTATGAGGAGAGAAAAAAGGTGAGTTTAATTTTTTGAAGGGCAATTTGATAAACATTTCAAAGTCTTTATTATTTCTTAAACTCCGTGCCCGATCAAATGTTGCCACATAAAATGAGACGGAGGGAGTACAACTTTTAACCTATGTTTAACTAATACTCCCTCTGTCCCTAATTACTTGTCCATTTTTCCTTTCTTTAGTCGTCCCTAATTACTTGTTCATTTTGACAAATCAAGAAAGGACAAAAAAAATTTACCTAATAAACGCTCAATTAATTGCTTTGAAAAAAAATAAAATTTCTTGAAAATCTTAAGTTTTTAATTCATCCACTTCGATCATCTCAAATCCAAGAAAAACAAATAAAAAAAAATAAAAAATCATCCACTTTATAATTAATAGAGGTAAAATGATAAACTCACTATGTCAATTATTTTTTTACTTAATAATTATATTAATTTAAAAATAGACAAGTAATTAGGAAAAGAGCGAGTACTATTCGTAATAAGTGACTCTCAGTTGATTAAAGAGTCACTTAAAATTTAATGGAATTATTATTTAGAACGTGTTAGATATTTTAATTATAAGGTGTGGTGCTATAATTACCTTGTTGGTTGAACACAAATCTATATATTTATGAGTCTTGGGAATGGAAATTTGATTAGATAATATTGTCTTACACGTATTTGAATGCATATCACATGCTACGAGTAATTGAGTAATTTAGTTATTTGAATGGAAATAATATTTGACTGTCCAGCACGTTAATGATATTTTTTAGTTATTTGTATGACATGTTTATTTATTTATATATCAATATTTTTTCTGTATTTTGTTGATGTGAGATTTTTATTTTTAAGTTAGGATGTCACATACATCCCTCTATGGACTCAATGTCCTTGAGGCAGGGGTGGAGCCACCTTGTACGAAAATGGTTCATCTTCGATGAAATTTTTTATTATTTATACATGATTAAAATAATTTTATATGTATATATAGTAGATGTCGAACCTCCTTCGGCTATTTCATGTGACTATTTCTAAAGCTTTTTGAACCCCCTTATTGAAATCGCCTCTGCCTTGAGGTTTTTCTTATCTAAAGTTGGGGTGTCACATGTCACTAACGTAATTGCTCGATCGTTCAAATTTTCTAGACTCAGCACTATGATTTTCTCCGCCTTATCGGAATTGCCTAAACTAAATTAAAATCAAGACTATATCGACAAAATTGACACATGATCCGATTCTGATATTAAATAGATTATCTCCCAAGTACCTCACTCACTTTGCTCCGCAACAGTCGTTAGTGATGTTTACCTTTTTTTTTTTTTTTTCTATTCTTTATTTAGTATTAGTATTATATAAGGAATTTAGCACATTTTTAAAAAGAATAATAATAAAAGCGAATGGTGGTTGGAGATCTTTTTTTTGACCAGCGAGAGGTGATTCTCCAAAAGCTTGATTTGAGATTTTATATATTATTTTAAACACAAATTTATAAATTATATTTTAAAAATCTTTTAAAAAATATGTCTTTTGAAAATATTTGACAAAATTTCTTATGAATTAATTTGGGTTATATATATTTTCATTATTTGATAGACTGAACTTATAAATAAATAGATCTTTAACCGATTTAAGCTTAAATGAATTAACTAAAAAGTATCATATATATATATATATATATATATATATATATTTGTAATTCTTATTCTTTATATTTTTCACATATTTTAATTATTATTTTTGTTTAAAAAAAAAGACTTTTGACTGAAATTCACCATCGAAGAGTTTTGAAATTTAAATTCTAAAATTTGATCTGTCATAAAAGTAAATTGTTATGAATAAATAATATATCAAAAGAGTCAAGATATTGAAAAGACTTTATGTGTAATTTTGAGTTGATGTCCATAAGAACCGCCGGACTTGTCCATGGGCCTTGTTAAGCGGCTTGTTCATAAAATTACACGATTTATTCTTCAAATAATTGATTTTTAATTCCAACCCCCTCTCCCCCCCCACCTTTTAATACACTCTACCCCACCTCGACCTCTCACACATCCATCCAATTTTTATACTGTTTGCCTAAATTATACACAAATATTTTTAGGACAATATTTTCTATACCTATCAACACAATATCAGCAAGAAAATCACTTATTTTTCATTTTTTTTTTTTGAAGAAAACACTTTTTGTGAAAGTACATTTTTACCTTCATACCAAACACACCTTATATCATTGAATATTTCTTTTTCGAAAGACACATATGTACAAATCTTAAATGTCTCAGATATGAAACTCGCAAAAAGTAATAATTTAGGTTATGTTTTTAATTATTAACTCTTAATTCTAGTAATCATCACTTGGTAGTAGGAACAAGAAGCGAAGGCTTTTCTCTTTGCAATGGCACATCATATTTTCCATTCAAACATTTGGAAGAGACCACTCAAAATGATAAACCAAATAAGCCAAAATCAAATGCAATTGTTTTGTAGCAAAGGGCAAACCAGGACACATCCTTCTTCCAGTACCAAATGACAAAAATTCGAAGTCTTATCCTTTATAATCAATATTTACGTTAAAAAATATCTTTAGCGTGAATAAAATTCCAATGAACACAACAAAAATCAACCATATTACATTGAGGTATATTTGTATTAAAATTTATCCCTAATCTCTTCTCGATTTTTGAGGTTGAAATATTTAAATAATTCTTCTAAAGACACATGCAATCACAAACTTTATAATCACAAATATTTAATGAAACATTTTATTCGCTCCGAGTTTCTTTTTCAGAGAGCAATTTTGCAAACCTACAAAAAAAAAAATAAAATTAATTAACATTTAAAAATAGATTTATTGAGAAAGTAACAAACCCTAATGTGTAGCTTATACAAGCAAAAGTCTACATCTACTCCCTTCATTTCATTTTATGCGTCAAACCTCACAGAATATAAAGAATATTTTTGAAAATAAAAACGCAATAACATACTCTGAATATTACACCGAGCATATATATATATATATATATATATATATATATATATATATATATATATATATATATATATATATATATAATACCTTTTTAGAGCTTCCTTTAGTTTCAGGATCCTCTTTGGAATTTTGTTTCTTCAACAAATTTTCACTAACTTGTACCAATAATTTCATATTAGCCTCTGTAGCATTATCCATTGAAGTAGTTGAACCTATTAGTGCATTTTCCTGGTAATTATTATATATAAAGAAAAAAAAATTATTTAAAAACATATATAAAAATATACCCAATATGTATACCATGTATATATATATTAGTTCTACACATTATATTCCTTATATACACTTTAGATATACATACAAAAATTTTATTTACCTTATATATACAGAGTAATTTTTCTAACGTGAGGAATTTAATTAAGCGTACCCTCTTGCACCCTCATATATAGTTATTCCAGACTTATCTACGAGTAATTTAGTGATCGATAAAGTAAATAATTAAGTGAGATGGTCTTACTTGAATCCTGAGGTAATTTTTTTGATCATTTAGAGCTTGAAAGACAGTAGCAATGTAATAATCATTTCATATAAGAATTTGCTGAAGACATAATTTGTAGAAAAGGACTTGAATATTTGTCATGAATTAGCCACTCAAGAGCACCCTATTTAGCTGCTTCTTGTGCTGTATATGTTGTATAAAAATCTGCAGCATTGCCTGTGCTTAATGAGAGTAGCAAAATTTCATTGTAGTTCATTGATTTAATTGATGACAATGCTCGATCCGTTTACGTCGAATGGTTGGTTGCCACGCTAAGTGCAACTAAGGCCTGTATATATATTTACCGTCAGACCTCTCTATAACAGTCATTCTTGATAAGAACATATTTGTATCATTTATAATATAGATAGCTAGAGACCATGTTTTTAATGAGGATATATTTAGTCTCACTAGTTAAGGGCACTAGTTGGATTTGAACTATCGTCTGGCGGGTGATCTCTCAAGCTTGTACCAGCAACACAAAGATATTCATATGTTTTAATGAGTGCACGTTTGATTATATCATACTTTCAACTAGTTTCTAAAGATAGGTATACATATATATACATGATTTTTTTCGAAGTTGATGGTGCACATGCATCCCTCCAAACAATATGGATCCACCTCTGCTCTAGATACATGTATTTCAAATAAATTGGGTCAAATTTAAGTGTAATTTGTTTAGATGCATTGTATATTCAAATGGATACAATGTATCTGAGATACATAGTAAACCTAGCTCGCACGCCTCCCTCAGCTCTCTCCTATCTCGCTCACCATTGGAAATCACTCCAGATGCATACACATACATGTATCTAGTGTGATTCACATGTATCTGAGATACATACGAGTTTCGCTCGCCTCCCTTCCTAATCTCGCTCGCCTCTCTATCTATTTTTATGTATCTGGTAGCAACTAGCAAAAGTGCATGTATCTAAGTATAAGATACATAGAAAACTCTTAAATGGTGATAAGATACGTAATATTTTAAAAATACATATAATAATAGTATATATGATAGTGAAGTATGTCTATTTACTTATCGAATTTGCAGCAGCAACACCACCATCAATAAAATTGAACTCTAACTTATTTTCCTTTTAACATCATTAGTGATAAAATAATGTGGTGGAAAATATGTTGGAAATGCAGCCGTGCTGTAGCATATGTCACACATCTTTGCATCCAACTCAGGAGAATCGGTTAACTAGAGAATTATGTTCTAAAATTAGTTCATAAAAATATAATTTTCTTAATTCGTTCAAATTTAAACAGATCATTGATCCGATCATTTATTGACTCTAACTATTAAAAATTTGAATTGATATATAGGAAAATTGACCCAATCTTGTTAAAATATTTTTAGAAAAAACATTTTAATCTATTAATTATAACTCAATTCATTTTAAACCGATTAATATATTAATATAATATATTGAAAGATTTACCTTGGACTTAGTGAATATTATTGGTTGATTTTTTTTGATGTCAAAGGTTGTAATGACAACATCTGTTAAAGCTTGATGCAAACGAGTCTCTCCCAATTTATCTAGCAAAACTTTGTGAAGATATTTTCCGTCATATTTTGGAGCAAAAAATGTAGGCAATGCACTGTAATTGAAAATCAAAATTTTTTATTAAAACATATTTCGGTACGGACCAATACACATATTGTAGAATGGAAATAATATGTGAGAACTCAGTTCGTTAGTGATATTGTTAGCTTGTTGGTAAGACCTGTTTACTTATATATCAATCAATATCTTTCCTATATTTTGTCAATGTGAGATTTTTTATCTTAATTTGGGGTGTCACATACATCTTCTTTATGGACTGAACGTCCTTCTTGAGGATTTCTTATTTGCTGATGTTTTCTTATCTTAAGTTGGGGTGTCACATACACCGCTTCTATGGACTCAACGTTCTTGCTAAAGTTTACCCCACAACATGACATTTGTCTTGACTCAACACTACGCTTTTCCCCGCTTTAAACTCAGTTGAAGTCAGGGCCTTATCGACAAAACTAACACATGATTGACTCTGATATCATCTGTGACGGTCCAATCCGCTAGTGATGTTATATATTCACTCTGGGCTTAAGTTAAGTCCAGACGACTTTAAAAATACATTACTAATTTGTAAGACTTTCTTAATCATATACCAAATATCTTACGTATGTTTTACCAATGTAGAACTTCTTATCCTAAGCTAAGATGTCATATAATCATAATGTGTTTCAATACATATATGTATAGAAGTTAAAGTTAGAATAAAATTGGCAAATATATAGTATGTAAAAAATAATTATGTACCTAGGTGGGAAGATCCTTGGGCCATGCTCAAAGTAAAAGTATACAATATCTTTGGCAGCACAAAATGAAATTATTTTCATTTGGAGCAGTGATCATTTGCATCTTTACCATCCAATTCCTGACTCAAAAATAATCTTTTTGAGAATGATCGCTATAATATTTTTTTCGACACGTAATAAAATTTAACGATAAATCTAACATGGAAGACAATTATTGTTCCTCAAATGACACGATATAAGTTTTAAAGAGGATTTTCATGAAGAATTGTGAGATTGATAGTCTTCCACTCGGACAATTTTTTATATATAGATCGGGTTGTGGACATACGAGATCCTTATAATAGATTTATCGTCATAAATGATTATCAATTATTAATTTTGATATGTCTCTCTTGTTATTTCGATCCCAACATGATAATCATTAAAATAATACAAACCAAATGTAAATATATATATATATATATATATATATATATATAAATGCCATACTCACACATAAGTTTAAACATATATATATCAACATGATATGATTTTTGAAATGCCTATGCAACATTAATTCTTAATTTTTTTTACTTGAGCTTTTGTTTTGTGTTACATTAATTTTAAAAATATATACATTATGTGTGCACATTTGGTCAATTTTAAGGTTATACCTTATTACTTTCTGTCTATGGATTAATTTTCTCTTCTTTTTTTTAAGTTTTTTTTTTCTATTTTAGAGGGAGTCTGACTAAGAGTTAATTTGAATTGATTTATTTTAAACGTTAATAACTTTAAAGTATTTTTATAGTGTTTGAATAAAATATAAAAGTATTTCTAAATTTTTTTTTAAAGTTAAAAAGACGAAAATTGTATTTTTTGTCTTGACTTTTAAGTCAGAGGGATAAAAAATAAGTCAAAAGCTATAAATAGAATTTCTAACTTACTCCCGTCGTCCCATTTTATATGTCGTCTCTTTGTTCGTGTAATAGCTTATTTGTAAATTATTCATGTATTAAGTGTTTGTGTCTATTGAAATATGTATGTCATCAACAATATTATTACGTGTATTTAACTTCAATTACATTATATTGTTAATTCACCTTAGTACTATTTTGTTATAATATTAACTCGATACTTCAAATTATATATTTTTTCTTTTTTCTTTGAAAAGGAGATTCAAATACCATAACATAAAAATCACGATAATTTATTTAAACATTTAACACAATCAAAAAGGTTACATAATCTAAGCACACATTACATAAAGAGACATTTCTATTGAAATTTATCCCTTATAAACTTCTTATTATTTAGCATAGTAAGGTTAATAAGACGCTTTGTTTTCTCGTAATTTCTTTTGAGCAGAGAGTGATTCTGCAAACCTACAATGAAATAAACTATTTTAATTAGCAAAATAAAACAGATTTATAAGAAATCTAATATGAGTAATACTAGCTAATGATGAGATACGAGTAGGGATGTTTGTGATTTGGTTCGGATTAGTTATTCGTTAAAATCAAAATCAAACTGATCTAGTCATTTTTTTTAACTTTCTAAAATCAAGGCAAATGAAACAAAAAGAAAATCGTCGGTTTGATTATTGTCTGTTTGGTTCAATTTTTATGTTTTTTTTATCGATTAAATAGTAATAATTTTTTTGAGGACATACGTATTTTGATAAAGGTGAACAATCCACATCAAAACTACTATTGGTTCAATAAAAATATTAGAGTTATTATTACACGAACCAAGTGATTCAATTAAGAAAAAGTGTGATTATCTTATGCGACGTATAAGGTAGGTAAATACTAAAGTAATGAATTTTGATTTGAGAAAATGATAAAGTTAATGACTTAAAGTTAACAAAATATTCATATCTTTTTTATGAATAATATATAAATAATTATAAAATTTATATATCTAATTTATCGGTTCGATTTGGTTATTTTTTAGAAAAATTAAAACCAAATCAAATCAAATATCAGTTTTTAAAAACGATTTGATTCAAATTCCGGTTCAATATGATTTTTGTAATCATAACCATGAACAACCCGAAATATGAAAAAAGGCAAAAAAATTATTTCAAGCACCGACAGAACCAAACGCGTGAGAGTCTATAATGTGTTTTACCTAGTTAGAGCTTCCTCATAGGTTTCATCTGTGGAAACTTGTTTCTTCAATAAGTCTTCACCAACTTGTTCTAATAATAGCATATTAGCCAGAGAAGCATCATCCCATGCAGTAGTTGTGCCTGTTAATGCATTTTCCTGGAATTAAATATATTCATATCATTAGCAAAGAAAATATGACATGCATAATATAAAATAATAATACTGAAAAAACTACATAATTAGACATACTACACTAACATATATACTTTTTAATAAAATATCACGTATCTTACAACTTATTAAGAGTTTTCTATCTTATATTAAGAAATACACGGATTTTTACTACCAGATACACAAAAATAGAGAAAAAGGCGAGTGAGATTCGTCTGTATCCCAGACTATGTTGCTCGGACTCTTCAAAAATGTCAACGAGTGCATATCGGATTCGCCAAATGTAGTCTATTTTTGGAGAATTCGACACGGATGCGACATCAAAGTGAAGAGTCCGCGCAACTAAGATCCTAGATACATGCAAATCACACTAGATACATGTATCTGTATGCATCTAGTGTGATACCAAATACATGATGGGAGAGTGGCAAGCGAGATGCATTAGTGATCTGATAAATACGTAATATTGCAGACTAGTGTATAAATATATCTAAGTACTAATCTTATAAAAATTAGTGAGATTTATGTAAGTTCCTGATCGATAATAATAGGAATTAAGTTGGGACTTACTTGAACCCTAAGGTAATTGTCTTGTGATTGAAGAGCTTGAAAAACAGTAGAAAGGTAATAATCAGTCATGTAAGAACTTGCTGAACTAGTCATTGACTGGATAACTAATCCCCATTGCAGAGCACTCCATTTAGCTGCCTCTTCTGCTGTATATGTCTTAGCAAAATCTGAAGTAGTGCCAGTGCCTAATGAGAGCAACAACATTTTCTTCAAATTCAATGACTTAATTGAAGCAAATGCTGGATCCTCTTCTGCAAGTTTCGTTGCAACGCTAACTGATAATAACGCCTACATGCATTCACACATACAACACATAATAGTATTAATTAGATATTTCGAAAAAAATAAAACATATCAAAATTTGAATCGAAAGTAGTATTAGTACCGGATCACCAACACCAGCAACACCACCGTCAACAAGATTGAACTCATAATCATCTCCATTATAAGTAGTATTAAAGCCAAGTGGAGCAAAATATGTTGGAGCTGCTGCTGTGGAATAACATATGTCATACATCTTAGCGTTCAATTCTGGAGATTTCGCTAACTGCATTTTTTCAAAATAAAATAAAATTAGTTGATATACGAAAATAATAAATTACTCAAATATATAATTATTTTTACTTACACTTGACTTGGTGAATATTACTGGCTTATTTGTTTTGATGTCAAAGCTTGAGAGGACAACTTCTGTCAAAGTTTGATTCAAAAGAGTATCTCCAAGTTTTTCTTGAATAACTTCCATAAGATAGGTTCCATTATATTTTGGGCCAAAAATTGGAGTACCACTGCATAATATAATATAACCAAATTAAATATAAGTATAAAGAACAGAAATCTCATATATTTGTATTATGTACAAAAATATTGAATATTTCATTGCTTTTGGATATATTCCTTAGTTGTCCGATACATTACAAATGATGCATTACTTAATGGGAGGGATGTATCTAAGAAGACATATTCTCCTTCTTTCTTTCGAGTTGTTAATTTGACCTATTTTTTTTTAGTCCATCTAAGAACAATATACGTCTCATTTTATGTGACACTTTTTAAATTTCAAGATTCAAATAAGTCTATCTTTGATTGTAAATTTTTTATAGATTTTTTAAACATTTTGAATTATCAAATATTGTGACTGTACTAAAAGTATATAAATTTCATTTCAAAAGATTTGTAGATTTCATGCGCAAATTCCCTGTCAAACTTAAACTATTTGACTCTCGAAAAATCGAAAAGTTTCACATAAGTTGATATAAAGATAGTAATTAAGTAATTGTTTTTACTTGATTTCGACTCTTTGATTTCAACTTTCAACTAGACATGTTTAAGACCATAATATTAAATATTGATACGTTTGACATATCTTTAATTTAAAACCAAAAGACTCAAAAATCTTTTTTCATGCTCTTAAACTTCATATCAAATTAAAATTTGACGAATAAATTAAAACGAAAGTAGTATAAATATGTATATGTACCTAGGACTAAAAATCTTAGGGCCATGTTCGAAGTAAAAAGGTACAATTTCATTGGCAGCAGCAAATGGTCTATTGTTTTCATTTGGAGTAGTTAACATAGCAGTCACTAATCCTCCTGTACTTGTTCCTCCAATTACATCAAAGTAATCAGCAACTCTTGCATCGGTATTATCGTCAATTCTCTGACTCGAAAAAAAAAGTAAGTCGTATAAATTGAAATAGAATAACTCAGAAACAATTCACTTATTAATCAGATACATTTATATATTAAAAATAAATTACTACAAAACTAGTAAATAAGTTGTAACATAAGAAAACCATGATTTATGGGAACTTACATAAATATACTATAATAAAAAAATATTTACCATTTATAGCAATAATAAAATTTTTTCACTTAGATCAATTTTAATTCATTTATAATATAAGTTTAATACATATTACAAAGAACAATTTATTATTCATATATAATACAAGTTTTAGTGATGGATAGTACATATCCACACATTTTAATACATTTATAATATAATGTGTCAAATTTTTACCAAACAAACATAATATATTTTAAAAAGCAATTATAATTCATATATATTGCATACATAATTTACTATTAATTCATGTTGCAGATTTTACTTAATATTGCTATAATGGTAATAAATAAAAAGTATCGCTAGAATCAGTAATTATTTATTAAAATGTACCAATTTATGTAATTTTTCCTTATTTGAATATTAATAATTAGTAGAGTCGTCAATATGAGCTAGGCCTGTTGGGCCCACAACAAAAATGGGCTAGCTCGGCCTGACCTATAAATGTCAAAGTCTATATGGGTTAGCCCGGATGGAGTGACTTATTAGCCCATATTGACAGCTGTAATAATTAGTTTTATCATGACCCTATCGATAATAGAAGTACTATTACTTATCATTATCACTAATAAGCATCGAAAAAATACAAATTCAAGCGTAAAAAAAACAAGAAAAAAAACTATAGTAATGTCGTCACACTTACATACATACACGAAAAAATATTTTTATGATATCTGAAGTTGTCTTTCAAGAAAATCAAGACTGATACCCGAAATCATGATTATATATTGTAGTATCACACTTATGTACATACATTACAAAATATTTTTGCGATACCTGAAGTTCTGCTTCAAGATATCTAAGAATGACACCCGGAATGATTCCCCTCATTGCACCTCCATCAATACTAAGAACAGTCACCATTTTTTCCGTAGCAAATGTTGAACTAGTAGTTGCTAATATCATGAAAATTAAAATTAAAAAAGATTTAGTAATTGCCATTTTGGAGATTATAATTAATAAAAACTAATATCTTCAAAGTGTTTTTAAATTTTGTTGGTGCTTTGAGCATATAACAAGCATGGTATATATAGGCACGTAAACAAGTTTGAGAAATTTTATTTTGAGTTTGACATAACCAATAATAGTTGTATGAGAATCCGTTCAAATTTCGACATGTGGATAGTGGGCCCAATTGAAGGAAAGTGAATTTATAGATGGTGTGGGCCCGGCTAACGAGTCGTTTGATAGAGTGTATTAGAAAAAGAAAAAATTACATGATTTGGTACATTTTAATAAATAATTATTGATTTTAGCAATACTTTTTATTTATTATCATTTATAGCAATACTATGTTAAATCTGCAATATGTATTAAAAGTGAATTATATATGCAATATATTTGAATTATATATGAATTATAATTGTTATTTAAAATATATTATGTTTGTTTGGTAAAAATTTGACACATTGTATTAAAAGTGTATTAAAATGTGTGATAAATGAATTATCTATCATTAAAATTTGTATTATATGTGAATAAAAAATTATTCTTTGTAATATGAATTAAACTTGTATTATAAATGAATTAAAAGTGATCAAGTGAAAAAGAAATATTATTGCTATAAATGGTAAATATTTTTTTTATTATAGTATATTTATGTAAGTTTTCCTTAGAAAAAATAATATATGCATTAATTTTGTGAAATATTATTAGAAAAAATAATGCATGCATTACTACTACCATGAAATTCCGATGTAATTAGGAATGCTTATATTCGTTACTGATATAACTATCCCTCAAATCTTTCTCAAATTATTTTTCATTTTTCAAAGCTAAATAGTGTAGAAGGTATTTTTGTATTTTTTTAATAGAAATTATGTAAGAAACTTGTTATTTCTAATACATCATATCCAACAATGTACAAGAAATAATGTAGCATAACTAATTCAGGTCGTTCGATAGAGTGTATAAGAATAATGCAAAAGGGTGCATTAGTAATCATGCATTAGTAATGATTTCATTAGTTATGCAAGCATTATTTCTTATATATTATTTGGTTTGATTTATTAGAAATAACAAATCTTTCATAATTTTAAATATATGTTTACAAATATACCCTTCACACTTTATTTATTTCTACTAGTAACGTTGCTCGCAACGGGCCTTCAGTAACTTAATTAATTTTATATATTATGACACATCAAAATAAAAACAAAAACTTATGACACAAAGAAAATGAAATGCCTTTAAGGGTAATTTTGTAATTATTTAATCTAATCAAGTGTTAAAATATTGTGTATTATTAATATCTAAAATTTCTTGGTATTAGTAATACACAACTTAATATACAATAGAATGTATAACTGAAAAAAAACGTACCAAATAAGGTACTACTAATACACACACCTAATGCATGCACTATATTTTCTAATACACTATATTTAGAAGAAAAAAAAAGTAATGCATGCACTTAACTTTGTGGATTATTAGTGCCTTATTTAGTACTCACTCCGTCTCTTTTTATGTGACACCATTTCCTTTTTGGTTAGTCCAAAAAAGAATATCACATTTTCTTATATAGTAAGTATGTAAAGGTACAATTTCTTTTTTTACCCTTATTGGTCCCACTTAATTTTAAAGATAGTACTCTAATACATTTATGAGGATAGAAAAAAAGTGAGTTTAATTTTTTGAAGGGCAATTTGGTAAACATTTCAAAGTTTTTATTATTTCTTAAACTCCGTGCCCGATCAAATGTTGCCACATAAAATGGGACGGAGGGAGTACAACTTTTAACCTATGTATAACTAATCCTCCCTCTGTCCCTAATTACTTCTTCATTTTTCCTTTCTTCAGTCGTCCCTAATTACTTGTTCATTTTGACAAATTAAGAAAGGACAAAAAAAAATTTACCTAATAAATGCTCAATTAATTGCTTTGAAAAAAAATACAATTTCTTGAAAATTTTAAGTTTTAATTCATTCATTTATCATCTCAGATCCAAGAAAAACAAATAAAAAAAATAAAAAATCATCCATTTTGTAATTAATAGAGGTAAAATAATACGCACTATGTTAATTATTATTTTCTTAATAATTTTATTAATTTAAAAATAGACAAGTAATTAGGAACAGAACGAGTACTATTCGTAATAAGTGACTCTCAGTTGATTAAAGAGTCACTTAAAATTTAATGGAATTATTATTTAGAACGTGTTAGATATTTTAATTATAAGGTGTGGTTCTATTAATTACCTTGTTGGTTGAACACAAATCTATATTTTTATGAGTCTTGGGAATGAAAATTTGATTAGATAATATTGTGTTACACGTATTTGAATGCATATCACATGCTACGAGTAATTGAGTAATTTAGTTATTTGAATGGAAATAATATTTGACGGTCCAGTCCGTTAATGATATTGTTAGTTTATTGATAAGATGTGTTTACTTATTTATATATTAATATTTTTTTTGTATTTTGTCAATGTGAGATTTTTTTATCTTAAGTTAGGATGTCACATACATCTCCTCTATGGACTCAATGTCCTAGAGGCAGGGGTGGAGTCACCTTGTACGAAAGTGGTTCATCTTCGATGAAAAATTATATTATTTAGACATGGTTAAAATAATTTTATATGTATATGTAGTAGATGTCGAACCTCCTTCGGCTACTTTCCGTGTCTATTTCTAAAGCTTTTTAAACCCCCTTATTAAAATTTTTGGCTCCGCCTCTACCTTGAGGTTTTCTTATCTAAAGTTGGGGTGTCACATATTACTAACGTAATTGCTCGATCGTTCAAATTTTCTAGACTCAGCACTACGATTTTCTCCGCCTTATCAGAATTGTCTAAACTAAATTAAAGTCAACACTATATCGATAAAACTGACACATGATCCGATTCTGATATTAAATAGATTATCTCCCAAGTACCTCACTTTGCTCCGCAACAGTCGTTAGTGATGTTTACCATTCTTTTTTCTATTCTTTATTTAGTATTAGTATTATATACGGAATTTAGCACATTTTTAAAAGAATAATAAATAAATGAAATCCAGATTTACAATTTTTTAGCACACCACCTCTTTATTTTTTTACAAGAATTAATAAATAAAATCCTCATTTCGATATTAACGATCTTAGAGACAGATTGACAAATTAAGTTAACGAAGAAATTTGAGTTTTGTGATTTTATATTAAAAATATATTAAAATATTATGATATTAAATATGTCAGCTGAAAAGTTATTATAATTAAGAGTTGATAAGAAGAGAGATATTTTTTTAATGACAAATAAAACAAACAAAGGAGTAATGACAACAATAAAAGTGGCGATGACCCAAATGAAAGTGAAATAATGGACAGAGAGATGGAGAAATTGGAAATAAAGTTAAAATTGAATTAGAAGTGAATTAAAAAAATTATAATTCTGAAAAAAAAAAATTGAATTAATTTTTATTTATTTTTTTATTAAATAAATTTATGATGTAGCCGAATTATAATTGGCCACGTCATCAATTTTTTTAATAAAAAAAATCAAAATTCTGAATAAAAATTGAATTATTTTTTTTTTGATTTTTTTTATTAAAAATATTGATGACGTGGCCGAATTATAATTGGTCACGTGTCAAAAATGGTTTTGCAAAATCACCGTTAAAAAATAATGGCATGAATGAGCCTTTTCTTTAACGGTAATGGCATAAATGAACCAAACTTTTAACTGATAGCATAAATAAGCCTTTTCGTTAAATGACATATTTGAGCCTTTTCTCTTTTTATTATTGTCTCATCTTTTCATCACACTAGCTTCTTCTAATATGTATCAACCTACATTCTTAATATTTTGTGCAATCGATAAAAAAAAGTTATATTATTTGTATATTTAACTTCAATTATATTATGTAGTTAATTCACCTTGATATCCTTAGTGGATCAAATTACTTAGCATCAAAATAGTACTATTTTTTTTCTCTCATTCATCTAGATATCTAAGTTCAAGAATCTCTTATATTATATCATAGTTATTTGTATGGTATTAACTTGACACTTTTAAATTGATATACCCTCTGACTATTTTTATTTGTAAACTATTAACTTAGACAAATTTCTTTAACAATCAATAAATTACTATATCACTTTTTGAATCTAATAAATTCAATGATTTAAAAAATGAATATAACTAATAGTTAAAAAAAACTAAAAATGATTGTTTTATTTTTTTAAAAAAAGAAACAAGTTAAGAGTCGCCACTTAATTTCTAAAGTAAAATTAAGAAAAATATTTTTTTTAAAGATTAAAAGCAGAAAATCTAATGAAATATATTAAATAATAAGGAAGAGAAGGCTTGGGTCCAAGTCGAGTTTCTGTCCGTCTGGATTGGTAATTAGACCTAAATTCAACTTTGAGCTTTTGGCTCATTTATATCTGACCCAATTCTTTCCCTTTTTGTACATATCCTAAACTAACACGAAAAACTAACCTTTCTTTGGGGTTTTAACACAATTTTCACCTGTCCTAAAACTAGCAAATAATATCGAAAATAAATAGTCCTTTGACCCAATTATAATACAACACAAAGCTGAAATTTCGGGAGGGATTTTGACCTATTTGTCGTGACTGTATACAGTGTGTACCGATGTTGTATATTCTGCATATTTCGCGTATCCTGTTGTTTACGGAGTATATACAATCTTTAATTTCGCTCCAAATACTGTCATTTTCTATTTTCCAGCCATGTATTTCGATTTTGACTCGAAAATACTAAGATTTAGCCTCATTGGCTCAAGGTGAAATGCATGGGAAAAATTGAAAGAGTCCAATGGACTCATTCAAGGGTTCATGCCAGAAAACAAATTGAGAGTAATTAGTAGGTGACTAAAGGAAAACTGATTTAAATGTAATTATCAATCAAATTAAACAAATAGACACTTCAGCAACTGCTCATACACTTACATTAAGAGAGTTTTTGGTCAAAAGCATCCTTTCACTATATCTCAAACTTAAACTACATCCTTAAAGTATCATTTCTAGCAGAAAACATCTTTTAACTATACCCAAACTTAAATTACATCCTTAAAGTATCATTCTTACCATAAAATATCCTTCAAGTATTTTAAAGTGAGCAATTTTCATCCTTCTACTTGAATTTCTCGTAAAACTACCTGATATATCCCACAATAATTAAGTCGTCCCTTCCTAATTATTATTCTTAGATATGCCAAAAATATTATCGTGAACTTTTTCGTAATTGAGTTAAGAATTATGCAAAACTTTTAATTTGATCGTTTTTTCATTCATTTTTCATGTAATTTTAATTAAAAATATTATTAGTTAAAATATGTTTCTTCTCAATTGAATATGCTAGAAACGACATTTGTTAAAGACTTCCGCTTCTAATAATGTAGAATGAAACTCAAATACGAGACATAATCAATATTAGATTGACCTAAAAATCTATTGATTTAATTGGTTAAGAAAAAAGATAAAAATAATTAATCTCTAGCTTCTTTCCGTTACGAAAAAGACAAATTATGTACGCTCACACCTTCCAATCATTTTTAGTTTCCATAAGCAACAATGTCTAAGATTTTTTATATTTTTCAAAAATTTCTTGTAGCAAGTAATGAAATTATGCAGAATAACTTTTGTTGATAGTCACGTTAACTGCTAATGTTTTCGTAAGATCCATTAATTTTTTGACAATATCTAACAAAAGGATGAAAGTTGTTTATTTACAAATACTTAAAGGATGTTTTCTGCTAAAAATGACACTTTAAGGATATAGTTTAAGTTTGGGGTATAGTTAAAGAATGTTTCCTACTAAAAATGATATTTTAAGGATGTAATTTAAATTTAGGATATAGTTAAAGAATGTTTTTGGTCAAAAACTCTACATTAAGACTTAATAAAACTATGTTCAAAAAATATAATGAAACAGAACAACACAACACACTACAGGATTAATTTCTTAGACTTTGTAGAACATGTAATACTATTGTATTTTATCAAACCAACCAACAATGGATTAAAGAAAATATATGATTCATATACAAATAAAAAAATAAAAAGATACAATTTTTAACAAATTATTTTAAAGAGCCAAACATTTGTATATATAGCAATTACAATAGAGATGGCAACCAAAGGTGACCAAACATCACAACAAGCTTTGACAGAATTTCTATTGTGAAGGGTCAAATTGGGTGTCAACAACGATAAATCATATTTTAGTATAATTGCCGAATAAAAGTAACTGAAACAATAATTTTTTTTTTCTCTTTTTGCTTAGAAAAGAAGATTCGAATGTCATAATTAACACAAAATCAAGATTATTTATTTAAACATTATACACAACCAAAAGATTACATAGTCCAAACACACATTACATAGAGAGACATTTCTAATGAAATTTATCCCTCATAAAACTTTGATAACACTTATTATTTATTTAGCATAGTAAGGTTACAATCGAAACCTTGAATTAATAAGACGCTTTGTTTGCTCGAAGATTCTTTCGATCAATGAGTGATTGTGCAAACCTACAATGAAATAAACTATTTTAATTAGCAATAAAAACAAATTTATAAGAAATCTAATTAATATGAGTAATACTAGCTGACGAGATATAGTAATATGAATACGGATGTTTCTGGTTTGGTTTGGATTAGTTATTTGTTAAAATCAAAATCAAACTGAAAAAAAAAACAAAAAAACTTTGGTTATTGTCGGTTTGGTTCTATTTGGTTCAATTTTATGTTATTTTCCGATTGAATAGTAATAATTATTTTGAGGAGATATGTATTTCGATAAACACAAACACCTAGTAGATGAACAATGCACAGAAAAGCTACTATTGGTTCAATAGCAATACTAGAATTATTATTATACGAACCAAGTGATTCAATTAAGAGAAAGTATGATTATCTTATACGACGTATGGTAGGTAAATATTAAAGTAATGAATTTTGATGGACTTGGACTTTGAAAATAATATATAAATAATTATAAAATTTATATATCTAATTTATCGGTCCGGTTTGGTTATTTTTTAGTAAAATTAAAAACAAATCAAATAATATCAGTTTTTAAAATTTAAAACCAAACCACATTAAATACCAGACTTTTAAATCGATTTGATTCAAATTCCGATTCGATATGAAAAAGGAAAAAATTATTTCAAGCACCGATAGAACCAAACACATGAGAGTCTATAATGTGTTTTACCTTGTTAGAGCTTGCTCATAGGTTTCAGGATTATCTTCAGAAATTGGTTTCTTCAATAATTTTTCACCAACTTGTTTTAATAATTCCATATTAGCCACAGAAGCATCAACCATGTTAGTAGTTGTGCCTGTTAATGCATTTTCCTGGAATTAAATATACTCATATCGTTAATTAGCAAAGAATATATGACATGCATATTATATTAATAATAATGAAAAGACTACATAATTAGATATACTTCACTATCATATATACTTTAAAATATTACGTATTTACCATTTATAAAAGTTTTCTATGATATATTAAAAAAAGAGAACTTTCTCATATAGCCACTCAAAAATAGCCTAATTACACTCCATAGCTATAGTTTGATAATTACAATTCATAGCTACATGTTATAGGGAGGAGATAGGCGATCGACATTGGGAGAGAGAGGCGAGAGGCGAGAGAGGGGGCAAAAAGTGGTAGAGAGGTGAATTGTATATGTGTATCGGTTAGATAATTGTATATTATACATATGTATTTGTATATATGGAAGCGAGATAGGGAGAGGAAGGAGACATGCGAGCGATATTGGGAGAGGGAGAAGATAGGCGAGCGAGATTGGGAGAGAGGTCAGTGAGTGGGAGAGAGGTAAATTGTATATGTATATCGGTTAGATAACTGTATATTATACATATGCATTTGTATATATGGAAAGCGAGATTGAGATTGAGAGAGAGAGAGGAGAGAGGTGAACGAGATTGGGAGAGGGAGGAGACAGGCGAGCGAGAGAGGGTAGAAAGTAGGAGAGAGATGAATTGTATATGTATATCGATTAGATTATTGTATATTATACATATGTCTTTGTATATTTTGGAGAATTATTTGTATATAAATGTGGCTAATTATACAACCTCGAAGTCAGTCCACGTAATTAATTTAATAATGTTAGTCATGAGTGGTAATTATAGCAAACTATAGCTATGATGAGTAATTAAGTAGTATAAGTTTGCTTAACCGCATAATTTTCCCTAAAAAATATATACTTAGATACATGTAATTTTGCTACCAGATACACAAAATAGGGAGAAAGGTGAGTGAGATACGTATGTATCTGAGATACATGCAAATCGCACTAAATACATATTGTATTTGTATGCATCTGGTGTGATTCACATGTGTCTGGAATACCAAATATATGAGAGAGTCACTACAAGAAAACTATGAATTACATGGGATTTTCCTGGGAATCACTATGAAAATTCGCAGGAAATTTTCAGCGAATTTTCATACTAATTCTTAGGAAAATCTCCATGTAATTCACAGTTTTCTCATAGTGAGTGGCAAGTGAGATTGAGGAGAGCGAACAAGATTTGCTAATGTATTCTAGATAGGGGCGGCCCTAGAGGTTGACGAGGGGGTTCACGACAAAAAAATACGTTCGTTGTATATTTAAGGCAATAT
This sequence comes from Solanum lycopersicoides, assembly GCA_022817965.1. Lineage (NCBI taxonomy): Eukaryota > Viridiplantae > Streptophyta > Magnoliopsida > Solanales > Solanaceae > Solanum > Solanum lycopersicoides. Next base: position 2,187,438 of record CM040625.1, on the reverse strand, counting down.
TAAGAATTTGGTACAATACATAAATGTGTTCTTTAACTTGTCCTCATTTTATGGTTATGTCCTTCAACTTTGGATATGCACAAGTAGACACTTAAACTTGTATAACGATGAACAAGTAAACAAATAAGTCCTACATGACATATACACGTAGGACACCACGTAGGATAAAAAATGTCATGTAGGATTCCATGTAGTACATGTGTGTCTACTTGTTCAACTTTATACAAATTTAAGTGTCTACTTGTGCACACCGAAAGCTGAAGGGCATAAATGTGATTTGAAGCCAAGTTAAAGGGCATATTTATGTATTATGCCTAAGAATTTTTATGTCTATATATTGATTTTGAGCCTCCTATTCAGTGGTCGAGGGGTTCAAAACTCACCTTAGAGATCCAAGATCAAATCTTTGTTGGGTTTGCAGCAAGAATTGATGGGAAATAGAGGGAAAAAGAGGAATTTGAAAAGTTGAGAACTTGAAAAGTCCTCTTATGCTTTAATGATAAGGCATTTGTCCCTCATCGGTGGTGGAAAGAAAAATAGGAGAGTTTAAATACAGAAACACTCCTATTAATTGTTAATAGGGTTGGACAGAGGGACCCCCCTCGCGCCGTCGTCGTCGCTCGCTCGTCTCGGCTACGGCTTTAGCTTTGGCTTTGGCAAATGATCGAGAGATTATTTTTTGGACAAAGTTTGTTTTAATTATATATAATTAATTATTTATTTAATTAATTAATTAAATTAAATGGCCAATATCTTTTTAATTAATTAGTTGAAAACGTTTTCAGTTATTTAGTTGAAATTAACCGAAACGTTTCAATTTTTTAGTTGATTAACCCGACCCGATTCGGATCCGCGCGTGACCCGTTTGAATTTAAACAACTTTTCCGTTTTATTTAAAATTTCCGCCATGACTGTTCTGAGAGGTTGCAATTTTCAGGAACAGTCATTACCATTTGAAAGGTTGCAAACTTTCATTAATGGTTGTGAGGATTCTGAAAGGGTTGCAACCTTTCGGAACCTATTTTTCTTGCCTATAAATACCACTCATTCTTCAGAATATTTTCTTACGAATTTTATGATCTTCTTCTTCTTCTTCTTCTGCACACATTTTTCTTCGTGTACTTTCCTGTTGTGGATTGGTTCGCTGACAGTAGAGTTTTTGGTATCTACACTCTGCTGATTAAGATCATTTTACCCTGGAGGTTATATTCCAAATCAAACATCGGATACTAGAGGGAAATAATTTTCTTAAGGGGACACTGTGAGTTCAGTGGACTTGATATTTTTCCGATTTAAAAGGTTTTTTCAGATTCTGGTACGTTTTTACAGATTTTAGTTTTTGTGAATTAAATTTCTGTTCATCTCTCTTACTGGTTCTATAAATTTCAGTTACTTTGTGTTTCTGAACAATTTATTAGAATCAGTAATTTCTGGTTTTATAACACAGATTGGCAACAATCTTAGGTACTACTTTTTTTTTGAACCCCCTTAATTAAATCCTGAATCTAGAGATCCATGTGAACTCTCTTGGATAGAATGTATCTAGAACTGTTACACCTAATTTTGACCATGTATCCCAGATACATCAAAATCTGATAAAATAGGTAATATTGCAAACTAGTGAGATCTACGTAAGTTCCCGATAATAGGAATTAAGTTGGGACTTACTTGAATCCTGAGGTAATTGTCTTGTGAATCAAGAGCTTGAAAAACAGTAGAAAGGTAATAATCAGTCATGTAAGAACTTGCTGCATCTCTCATTGGCTTGATAACTAATCCCCAATGTATAGCACCCCATTTAGCTGTCTCATTTGCTGTATATGTTTTATCAAACTCTGAATTAGTGCCAGTGCCTAATGAGAGCAACAACATTTTCTTCAAATTCAATGACTTAATTGAAGCAAATGCTGGATCCTCTTCTGCAAGTTTCGTTGCAACGCTAACTGATAATAACGCCTACATGCATCCACACGTACAACACATAATAGTATTGATTACATATTTCGAAAATAATGTCGTATTGAAACATATCAAAAATTAAATCGAAAGTAGTATTCGTACCGGATCATCAACGCTAGCAACAGCACCATCAACAAGATTGAACTCATATTTATCGCCATTACTAGTATTGGTAACAAAATAACGTGGAGGAAATACTGATGGAGCTGCTGCTGTTGAATAACATATGTCATACATGGTAGCATTCAATTCTGGATAATTTGTTAACTGCATTTTAAAATAAAATAAAATTAGTTGATATATATTTTCTTTACGAAAATAAGTTACTGAAAGTAAAAAATAAATAAATAAGTTTTATAAGTGACTTTCAAGTTTATTGTCTCTTCCCTTTCCTATTGATCATCCCAGTGGAGCAGCCACATTAATTATTGTTTGACACTAGCTCCTTTGCCTGATATGTATATTACATATTGACACTTCTTGACTTCTACACGATTTTACTTTTTAATATTTTGACATACCTAATTAGTCGATATTATGTCACTCACTGTTAAAACTAATCCTAAACACGTCTGATCTCATCATCAAAATGTTTTGTTAGATTATGGATGTGTTTGGTATGAAGAAAAATATTTTCGAATTTTTTCATGTTTGGTTGGGTTAAGAGTTTTGGAAAATATTTTTCCGTCAAAAATTAAGGAAAATATTTTCCAAAACTCTCATCAAACTTCAAATTACATTTTTTTTTTGAAAAACATCAATTTTTTAAAAATATTTTTCATTTTAAATTTTTATTCCACCCCCGTCCAAAAAAATATAGTTTGTTTTTAAAGAATATTTTCAATTTCATTTTTTACCTCATCCCCCCCTCCCAAAAAAAAATATTTTTTAAAAATATTTTTAATTTTCAAATTTTATTTTTCACCCCCCCTCTACCACCCTATCAACCCCCCCCCCCCAAAAAAATAGTTTGTTTTTAAAATATATTTTCAACTTTAAAATTTTATTTTTTTCACCCCTACCCTCGACCCACCCACCCCACATCCCCCAAAAAATTAATTTTATTTTTTAAAAATATTTTCAACTTCAAATTTTTATTTTTTTCACCCCTAAACCACCACCCCCACCCCCCACCTAAAAAAAATCAATTTTATTTTTAAAAAATATTTTCAATTTCAAAAATAATTTTTTACTCTATTAAAAATAAAAGATATTTCTCAAAAACATTTTTTCTTCATTAATCAAACACTAAAAATAATTTTCAAAAAATAATTTCTACTCACCAACCAAACATGAGATAATAAGTCCAAAATATTCCAAAAAAAACATTTTCTAGGTAAACATTTTCCTTCATACCAAACACACCATATATACATATTTTTAAGACAATATATATTTTTGTATCTATTTTACCAAACGTCATAGAAAATAAATAAAAAATTCACTTGTTTTAATTTTAAAAACATATTTCTTGGTACAAATCACTATAATAATTTTGACTTACATTTGACTTAGTGAATATTACTGGCTTATTTGTTTTGATGTCAAAGCTTGAGATGACAACTTCTGTCAAAGCTTGATGCAAACGAGTTTCTCCAAAATTTTCTTGAAGAATTTTCATTAGATATTTTCCATCAAAAATTGGGCCTAAAAATATACCAGTACTGCATAATATAATAATGTAACCAAATTAAATATAAGTGTAAAGAACAGAAATCTCATATATTTGAGGTTAATTATATCTTATTTAAGTTTACTCAATTAAGTATAAAAATACTGAATATTTCTTTGCTCTCGGATATATTCTTTGATTATTCGATACATTGCAAATAATACATTATTTAATGAGAGAGCGGATGTATCTGAGAAGGGATAGAGATGTATCTGAAAAGAGATTTTTGTAATTTAGGTAATGGTAGAAAATTTTAAGCTGTGTAAATATAATTCATTACTCGAAACATATTCTCCTTCTTTCTTTCGAGTTGTTTGACCTATTTGTTTATTAGTCAATCTAAGAACAATGTACTCAATCTTTCCCATTTTATCTGGCATTTTTTGGATTTCGAGATTCGAACAAGCCTATTTTTTATAATAAATTTTAGATTTTTTTTAAATATTTTAAATTATCAATTATTGTGACTTGTAGTACTTTTTACCTAATTTACAAGTATATACATTTCATTTCAAAAAATTTACAGATTTCATGCGCAAATTCTAGGTCAAACTTAAACTGTCTGACTCTTGAAAAACGAAAAGTATCGCATAAATTGAAACAAAGAGAGTAAGTATATAATTATTGTTTTTCCTTTATAGCGAGTCTCTGATTTCAATTTTTAACTAGACATGTTTAAGATCACAATATTAAATATTGATACGTTGGACATATCTTCAATTTAATATCAAAATAGACTCAAAAATCTTTTTCACGTTCTTAAACTCCGTATAAAATTAAAATTAGATAAATAAATTAAAACTAAGGAATATAAATATGTATATGTACCTTAAATTAAAAATATGAGGGCCATGTTGGAAGTAAAAAGGTACAATATCTTTGGCAGCAGCAAATGGTCTATTGTTTTCATTTGGAGTAGTTATCATAGCAGTCATTAAACCTCCTGTACTTGTTCCTGCAATTACATCAAAGTAATCTGCAAGTCTTGCATCTGTATTTTTGTCCATTTCCTGATTCGAAAAGAAAAGTAAGTCATATAAATCGAAATAAAATAACGCACGTGAACAACTTACTTATTAATAAATTACTACAAAACTAGTAAATAAGTTGCAACATAAGAAAACCATGATTTATTTGAATAATAATTAGCTTTATCATGACCCTATAGATAATAGAAGTACTATTACTAATCATTAATACTAATAAACATCGAAATATAATTCAAGTGTAAAAAAAGAAAAACACGAAAAAAATATTTTTATGATACCTGAAGTTGTCCTCCAAGAAAATCAAGAACGGTACCCGAAATGACTATACTAGTATTTACGTACATACATTACAAAATATTTTTACGATACCTGAAGTTTTCCTTCAAGAAATTCAAGAATGACAGCCGGAATGATTCCCTTGATTCCACCTCCATCGATACTAAGAATAGTCACCATATCTTCCAACGTAGCAGATGTTGAACTAGTAGTTGCTAATATCATAAAAATTAAAATTAAAAAAGACTTAGTAATTGCCATTTTGGAGATTATAATTAATAAAGACTAATATGATCAAAGTGTTTTTAAATTTTGTTTGGTGCTTTGTGCATATAACAAGCATGGTATATATAGGCACGTAAACAAGTTGAGAAATTTTATTTTGGGTTTGACATAACCAATAATAGTTGTATGAGAATCCGTTCAAATTTCGACACGTGGATAGCGGGCCCTATTGAAGGAAAGTAAATTTATAGTTGATGTGGGCCCGGATAACACAACAAGTCGTTTGATAGAGTGTATTAAAAAAAGATAAATATATGTATTAACTTTGTGTAATATTATTAGATAAAATATGTATGCATTACTAATACCAGGAATTTCGATGTATTAGGAATGCTTAGATTGATTATTGATATAACTATCCTTCAAATCTTTCTCTAAAAAAAAAATTTCCATTTTTCAAAGCTAAAGAATTTTTGTAAAAAAATGTTTTTTTTTTTATAAAAGTTATGTAGACTTGTTATTTCTAATACGTCATATTTAATACTGTACAAGAAATAATGCAGCATATATAACTAATCCAGCATTATTAATGCAAATATTATTAATACATTTTATTCAATATTATTCTTATGCGCATTTAAGGGATCGTTCGGTAAAGTGCTTTAAAAAAAAATTGCACACACTTAGCTTTGTGTATTATTAGTACCTTATTAAATAATGAGTACAATATTTAACAGAGTCCGGAGTCAATAGGGCATTTTTTTTCTTTCAAAAAAAACAAAACGGCACATAAAAAAAATATTTAACTAAAAGGGCAAACTCGCTCTGTCAGGAGCGATTTTATTGTGACAAAAATTATCTTACTTTTTTTCTCTTAGAAATCGCTGCTATAACATCATTTTTATATATAAAAAAATTATGTTAAAGTTAAATCGCTGCTACAGCAGCGATATTGCTTAAGAACTTTTTAAAAAAGTTTTGTTATTACAGTAAATGGCTTTACTTCTAGGGATTTTGATAAAATTAAAAATTAAAAACAGGAATATTTTTGATGTGTCTAATCTTTCCTTTTTTAAAGTTTTTTTTGTAATTCAATATTTTATTATTATTATTATTATTTATATAATTCAATTTCCTCATGCTTCAAATATTATGTATATTGTTCAAAACGCTGCCCTGCAGCGATGTAAGAAAAAAAAAGTTCATCAGATTTGATTAGAAAAAAGAAAAAAGGTTTTTGGACAAATCAATGCTAAGGTAGCAATTTTTATTTTTAACGAGTCAGACGAAATCGCTTCGTTAGGAGCGATTTTGCCCTTTTGGAATTTTTGACAAACGTTTTTGTTCTTTTAGCTCTAAACTCATATTTAACATGTGTATAACTAATGCTTATAATAATCAATGGAAATTCATAGCATTAATAATTCAAAGGATTTTAATGCATGCATTAACACGTTTAAAAATATAATTGCTAAAGAAAATAACTTTAAAATTAATTAATAGTGGGTCACTTTTATCATTTTTATAATTTTAAGCTATACATTTACGGTGATACTTTAAAATTAAAAGTACAATGATTAAACACGTTTAAAGGATTTGATGAGTATTATTGATAAATAATTTGAGGAATTTGATAAGAATAGATTTGATTAAATTGTGGTCATATAGTAACATTCTTTAATTGTTCTCGAGGCAGGCTATTAGTTCAAAACCAATTAATTTTCGTTCTAAATTTGATTCTTTTAATTATCATATTAAAATAATAAGTTTCGAATATATTAACGTAGGTAATTAAATATTAAGTATATTATATTATTTAAATTTCATTAAAGCTATATTAATCGGAGGAATTAAGATTTACCTTTAGACTTGAACTTTAGGAAATTAATTATAGAATTGGGTGTGTTTTGGGTCTAGATTAGACACAGAATAATATGAGTGTTTGTAGACTCGTTAACTTACAAATTATGCATATATACTTAATAGATTGAAAAAGTTCGCAAACATTGAGAAAGGATAAGTATTGGAGAAGTAGTTTGCTTGACTTCGGTTCTCCGGTGAAGGTAGGTTATGGTTTATTCTATTTGATAGATTGAATCTTAATAACGATTGATATGCATTGAGTGATATTGTGAAGTTCTCTATTTACTTGATTGTGTGGTTATGTGGCTTGTTTATGTGGTTTGTGCTTGGTCTGAAATTCTGAGACTGTGACATTAATAATCTTAAACCCTCTCTATCGAAGTGATGTCTTGAATAAAGAAGGTTTGATGAAATATTGTTAATGAATTGAAAAGCAGTGATAATAAATGATAAATTAATGGTATTATTGAATCAGAGTGTCACCGACACTATATAATTGGATCGAAGTGTCACGTTTCAACACGGTATAATTGGATAGAAGTGTTACGTTCTGACACGGTATTATTAGATCAGAGTGTCATGTTCCGACACGATATTATTGGATCGGAGTGTCACGTTCCTGCATTGTATAATTAAATCGGAGTGTCACGTTCTGACACAATATCATTAAAGGAAAAAGATATTGAATTAACTTAATGTACTCAATCTCAAAGAACTCATTTCCCAAATGAGCATTGTGTGGAGGCATGAGTCCCCATATGTGTGCTTGATATTGTGATTGATTGCATACTTACTTTAGTGTTGTTGTCGCTGGTTCATATTGTTTGTTGTTTGCCACTTGCTAAGTGTCGTAGTAGATTTTATACTATTATTCATTGTATATTAGTTTCTATTTTGGGTTGGGCGGTGATTCCTACTCAGTACATGTTGCCTCGTATTGAACCCTACTTTTGTTTTCCTTTTATGGAGTGCAACGAGTGTACCAACGAATTTGACTCGCCCTCAGCTCTAGCCAGTCTCTACAAATCAGGTTCAAGGGTGAGCTATTCATTCAAGCTTGTATTGGATTCTCTCGGTCATGACTTGATGACCTTAGTTTTTAGACACAAATTACTTTATTTCATTTATTTCAATGTCTTTAATACTCTTAGATTTAGTATTTGGGGATTAGATGTCCTTGATGCGATGACTTTCAGGTATTGGAAATGACATATAGTAGATTATAATGAATTTGTGTTTCTTAGACTAATAAGATTTAAGTTTCCGCATTATGGTTAGTATTTTGTAAGTTGAATGATAAATATAAGTTGTGATTGAATTCATTTGATTCGCCTATCTAGGAGGTTAAGTGTGGGTGTCATTCACGACTCAATTTGGATCGTGACACACAGCAAACCGAAATTGATAACCACCAAATCGATAAATGTATATTATATTTAGTTTGGTTTTATTTGATAATTTTAAAACCTTTAATTTTAATTTTGACCAATAATCAATTCAAACCGATCCGTAATTACCCCTAGTCATAATCAATCATTAATCAAAGGAAATAATGCTTTCTTAAATAATTAGTACATTGTACCTAATAACTTAATTAATTAATGGTATTTCAAAAAAATATTTAATGACTACGTAGTTAGTACATTGTACCTAATAAATTTATGCTATTTCAAAAAATTAATTAATTAATTAATTAAAACTTGTAATAAGTAACTCTTAGTTGATTAAAGAGTCACTTAAAATTTGATTAAAATTAAGTGGGATTAGTTGAAGTGTATCATTAAAAACGTGTTAGATTTTTATATTATAAGGTGGTACTATATTAAGTTGTTGGTTGAACCCATATCTATATTATTATTATCATTACTATATATAGTCATTTGGATTTTTATAAATGGATTAAATTAGATTCTCTTAAACATATTTAAATGCATATCACATACGCTTTGGAGGCAATACAATGTAATGGAAATCAAAATTTTGTATTAAAACATATTTTGATACTGACTTTACCTATACACATATGTCGTAGAATGGAAATAATATATGACAATTCAGCCTATTAGTGATATTATTATCTTGCTGGTAAGATTTTTTTTACTTATATATCAATATTTTTTTGATATATATCGTCGATGTAAAAAAAATTTATCTTAAGTTAGGGTGTCACATAAACCCTCGTTATGGAGTTTTTTTGGTCATTTTCTTTCGCTCTCACGGGACCATTCTTTATTTTTGTGGCTGACCTCATATGTTTGAAATAGTCACCATCTTTTTATTTTTAAAAGAAGAACAAATAAATATTTCATTCCGATATAAACGATTTTTGAGCTTGATTTGACAAATTAAGAAATTTAAACTTTATGATTTTAAATTAAAGATGTATTACAATATTCTTTAATTTTAGGATATTAAATATGTCAGATGAGAAGTTAGAATTAAAGATAAACCTCAGATCAGGCTACCGGTCATCAGTTGAGGGTAAGGGAATGTGACATTCTGATGATTCATCAGTATTTCTGACCCGATATGATCATTATGAGTTCCTATATATGTCATTTGGTTTGTCCAATGCGTTTATATTATTCATGGACCTTATGAATAGAGTATTCAAGTCTTATTTAGATATATTTGTTGTCGTGTTCATTGATGACATTTTAATTTATTCGACCAATGAGAAAGATCATGATAGTCATCTCAAAATAGTTCTCTAAACGCTAAAGGATAAGAAGTTATATGCTAAGTTCTCCAACTCAGGATAATTGGCTAACTGTGTATAAGTTTATCGAATTAGATAATTATTTCTAAAATCAGCTCATAAAAATATAATTTGCTCGGTTCGTTCAAATTTAGACAGATCCTTGATCTGTTCATTTATTGATTTGTCCTATTAAAAAGTTGAATTGATATGTAGAAGAATTGATCCAATCTTGTTAAAATATTTTTAGAGAAAATATTTTAATTCATTATAATTGAACTCATTTTAATCCGAATAAATTTTAATCGATAAATAAATTAATATAATATATGAAACTTTTACCTTGGACTTAGTGAATATTATTGGCTGATTTTTCTTAAAGCTTGATGCAAATGAGTATCTCCCAACTTATCTTTGCAAAGCTTTGTGAAAGATATTTTTCATCATATTTTGGAGAAAAATGGAGGCAATTCACTGTAAATGAAATCAAAATTTTGTATTAGAACATATCTCGATACTGACTTAACCTATACACATACGTTGTAGAATGGAAATAATACGTGACAGTCTAATTCGTTAGTGATATTGTTAACTTGTTGGTAAGATCTGTTTACTTATATATAAGTATTTATTCTGTATTTTGTCAATGTGAAACTTATTATCTTAAGTTGGGGTGTCACATACATCTCCACTATGGACTCAACGTCCTTGCTGAGGTTTAACCCCACCGCATGAGATTCGTCTAGACTCAATACTACAATTTTCCCCGCCTATCAGAATTTACCTACATTTAGTTGAAGTCAGGGCCACATCGACAAAACTGATTATTATTCCTTAAACAACAGGATTTAGACTTAAAAAGATAAATTTTTATGAAGGATTGCGAGATAACCTTCCACTCGAACAATTTTTTTAGATATTGATCGGGTTGTGGATATACGAGATCCTTATAATATAGATTTGTTGTCCGATTTATTGTCATTAAAGATTTTTAATTATTAGTTTCGATATGACATTTTGTTACTTCGATCTCAACATGATAATCGTCACAATAATACAATTCAACTATAAAAAATATATATTAATTCGACTGACCAAGAAAGATTCAAATACCATAACATAAAATTACGATAATTTATTTTAACATTTAACACAACCAAAAGTTTACATAATCCAAGCACACATTACATAGAGGGACATTTCTATTGAAATTTATCCCTCAAACTCCTCTTTTATATTGAGGTTGAAATACTTAAATGGGCGCGATCATAAATATTACAAGCGCTTATTATTTAGCATAATAAGATTATTATTACAATCCGAGACCTTGAATTAATAAGATGCTTTGTTTGCTCGGAGTTTTTTCCTATCAGAGAGCAATTTTGCAAACCTACAACGAAATAAATTATTTTAATTAGCAATAAAATAGATTTATAAGAAATCTAGCTAATTATATGAATAATATTGACTGACGAGATATAGTAATATAAAAATAAAATAAAAATTATTTCAAGCACCGATAGAATCGAACGCGTACCTCGTTAGAGCTTCCTCATAGGTTTCAGGATTGTCATTGGAAACTTGTTTCTTCAATAATTTTTTACCAACTTGTACTAATAATTCCATATTAGCCACAGAAGCATCATCCATTTTAGTAGTTGTGCCAGTTAATGCATTTTCCTTGAATTAAATATACTCATATCGTTAGCAAAGAATATATGACATGCATATTATAAAATAATAACAATGAAAAAAATTACATAATTAGACATATTTCACTATATATATTATCTTACCACTTATTAAGAGTTTCCTATCATATATTAAGAAAAATATACTTAGATACATGTATTTTTACTACCAGAAATACAAAAATAGGGAGAAATTAAGGCGAGTGAGATTCGTATGTATCCCAGATATAGGAGAATCGCACTGAATACATGTATCTGGTGTGATTAGCATGTATGTGGGATAAGAGAGTGGCAAGCGAGACGGGAGATAGCGAGTAAGATTTGCTAATGTATTCTAGACAGGGGCGGACCTAGAGGTTGATGAGGTTGTTCACGATAAAAAATTGTGTTTTATGTCTACATATTGATTTTGAACCTCCTAAATATAAGATTAGAAATTGGCTCAGTGATCGAGGGGTTCAATACTCAACTTAGGAATCCAAGATCAAATCTTAGGCATGCACTACACTCTTTTTTTCCAAACCCCTTTAATGTACGTAAATCCTGAATCCGTAACTGATTCTAACGATCCATGTGAATCCACTTGAATAGAACTAATTACACCTAATTAATCTGGTAAAATAGGTAATACTGCAATTAAATTAAACTAGATTAGTGAGATTTATGTAAGTTATTCTCGATAATACGAATTAAGTAGTGACTTACTTGAACCTCTTAAATGTCATATTAGAGGTTGGCTCAATGGTCGAGGGGTTCAAAACTCAACTTAAGGATCCAAGACCAAATCTTAGGCACCACTCTTTTTTCTTTTTCTTTTTTTCCGAACCCCTTTATTGTAAATCCTGATTCTAACAATCCATGTGAATTGACTTGAATAGAACTAATTACACCTAATTAATTTTGAACATCAAAATCTGATAAAATAAGTAATACTACAATTGAATTACGCTAAATTAGTGAGATTTACGTAAGTAAGTTCCCGATCGATAATAATAGGAATTAAGTATTCATGTGACTTACTTGAACCCTTAGGTAATTGTGTTGTGAATCAATAGCTTGAAAAAAAGTAGAAAGATGATAATCATTCATGTAAGAACTTGCTGCACTTATCATATCTAGTAAAGGTAACATCCATTGCAAAATACCCCATTTAGCTGTCTGTTTTGCTGTATATGTTTTATCAAAATCTGAACTAGTACCAGTGCCTAATGAGAGCAACAACATTTCTTTGTAATTCAATGACTTAATTGAAGCAAATGCTGGATCCTCTTTTGCAAGTCTCGTTGCAACGCTAACTGATAATAACGACTGCATGTATTCACACATAATAGTATTGATTAGATATTTCGAAATATATATATATATATGTCTGATTGAAACGTACGTTTCAGAATTAAGGAGAAAAGGCTCAAGTATGTCATTTATGCTATCAGTTGAAAGTTTGGCTCATTTATGTCATTGCTGTTAAAAGAAAAGGCTCATTCATGTCATTATTTTTTAACAATGGTTTTGCAAAACCATTTTTGACACGTGGTCATTTATAATTCGGTCACGTCATCAATTTTTTTTTATCAAAAAAAAATTAATCAATTTTTATTTTAAAAAAATGATGACTTGGCCAATTATAATTCGGACACGTCATCAATTTATTTAATAAAAAAAATCAAAAAGAAATTCAATTTTTTTTTCGGAATTATGATTTTTTTTTATTAAAAAAATTGATGACGTGATCGAATTACAATTGATCACGTGTCAAAAATGGTTTTGCAAAACCACTGTTAAAAAATATAATGGCATGAATGAGCCATTTCTTGAACGGTAATGGCATAGATGAGCCAAACTTTTAACTAATGGCGTAAATAAGCTTTTTCTGAAATTTCGATGACATATTTAAGCTTTCTCCCTAAAAAAAAAATCGGAAGTACCGGTTCGACATCAGCAACAGCACCATCAACAAGATTGAACTCATATTTATCTCCGTTACTAGTATTAGTAACAAAATAATGTGGAGGAAAATACACAGGAACTGCTGCTGTGGAATAGCATATGTCATACATCTTAGCATCCAATTGTGGAGAGTGAACTAACTACATTTTAAAAAAATAAAAAAATTAGTCGAAAGTATATTACATATTGACACTTCTTGATATTACTTCTTTATATTTTGACACAACTAATTAGTCAATATTCTGGCTACATCATTGAATCATCCAACCTACTGTCACCGTTAAAATGTTTTGTTACTATTCTCATAATCAAGATAAAATTATACAGGGAATAAAGATAAATATATCCTTGAACTATCGTAAATGGTATGCAGATACCCTCCGTCATACTTTTGGGACACTGGTATTCCTAGCTACCGTTAAAAAACTAGAGTATATACACCCTTTATATATACTAACTCATATATATACACGTGTCATAATCTTATCCATCAGTCCAACATTTATTAAATATCGAATCGACGAATAAGATTGTGTCACGTGTTCTTACTTAGTCTCCCGTTAGAGTGAATGATATATATGCTCTTGTTTTTGGACGATAGGGGAATCAATGGCCCAAAAGTATGACTAAGGTTATTTGTGTACCATTTGCGATAGCTCGAGGGTGTATTTATCATTTTTCTCAATTATATATAATCTTGTACTACAATTACAATAGTACTGATGACATGTTCAATTTCCATCCTAGATTGTAAACAAAAAAATTTATTTATACTTATAGGAACAAATAATTTAATTCTATATATACTAAATCATCTACAATATACGAGTATATGATCTATTAAACCTGAATAAATATAAAATCACAATAATTATTTTGACTTACATTTGACTTGGTGAATATTACTGGCTTATTTGTTTTGATGTCAAAACTTGAGATTACAACTTCTGTCAAAGCTTCATGCAAACGAGTTTCTCCAAAATTTTCTTGAAGAATTTGCATAAGATATTTTCCATCATATTTTGGGCCTGATTTTTTACCACTGCATAATATAATGTAACCAAATTAAATATAAGTATAAAGAAAATAATTGTAGCTAATTATATTTTATCTTAGAAACATATAAAAATATTGAATATTTCATTGCTCTTGGATATATTTCTTAACTATTTGATACATTACTTAATGGGAGAGATGTATCTGAGAGGGGATAGATATGTATCTGAGAAGAGATTTTGATAAAAAAAAAATTAATAACAGAAAACTTTAGAGATTATAATATCTTAAGTTTTGTATTTACTCAACACATATTCTTATTCTTTCTTTATGTCTGTTTCGTATTGTTTGATCTATTCTTTTTTTTTTAGTCCATCACTTTTTAGCGACTTTTTGATTTCAACATTTCAACTTAACATATTTAACGTCATAATATTAAGGGAAAAAAGTCGGACCTATATTCGAACTTTGACTGAAATAACCGTAACAATACCAAACTTTGGGCTACTTCCTGTACTTTTTAATAATGTATTTTAGAGATATATAAGTGCCCACATGGATAATTTACTATTTATAATGTCCGAATGAAAACTTATATATCTTTAAAATACACTATTAAAAAGTATAGGGGATAATAGATTCTGCCTAAAATATATAATTGTTACAACAATAATTCGGATATATATATCTCGAACGCTTGTCAGTAATAGTAAATGATATTTTGATATGTTTGACATATCTTCAAAAATCTTTTTTTTAACGCTTTTAAACTTCGTATCAAATTAAAATTAGACAAATAAATTGTATTGGAGAAATATAAATATGTATATGTACCTAGATTCAAAAATCTTAGGGCCATGTTCAAAGTAAAAAGGTACAATTTCATTGGCAGCAGCAAATGGTCTATTGTTTTCATTTGGAGTAGTTATCATAGCAGTCATTAAACCTCCTGTACTTGTTCCTCCAATTACATCAAAGTAATCTGCAACTCTTGCAACTGTATTATTGTCCATTTCCTGAATCGTATAAATTGAAACAGAATGAATAAAAACATAATTTATTTCAAGTCTATATAGATTTTTTTTAAAGATATCATCAAATAGTTATGCGTAATAGTATGGTTGGAGTTCAGTGGTGTACGTAGAATTTTTAGAAAGTAGTGTCCTTATTCATAGGAGGAAAAAAAAATTCTTTAAGTAGGAATATCTTTAAAGAAAATTCTGATTTTGTCATTGTAACAATAGGTAAGTATTACTGTCAATTAGTAATGTTATTTCGTTAAATATATATATTTAAGCCAACGAATAAATGAAAAACAATTACTAAAAAATACTCCCTCCGTTTCAAAAAGAATGATCTTATTTTCTTTTTAGTCTGTTTCAAAAAGAATGACTCCTTTCTTTTTTTGGTAACACTTTAACTTTAACTTTCCACGTGGCATGTTTAAGACCACAAGATTAAAGGGTATTTTGGTACATTTGACATAACTTTAAATTAGAACAATAAGATTAAAAAGTTTTCTTTCTTTTCTTAAACTCCGTTCCAAGTTAAATTAGACCAATCTTTTTTAAACGGAGGAAATAGTAAGTTGTAACATAAGAAAACAATGATTTATTTGAATAATAATTAGCTTTATTATGACCCTGTCGATAATAGAAGTACCATTATATTACTAATTATTATCACCAATAAACAACGAAATAATACAATTCAAGCGTAAAAAAAAAATAAACAAGTAACATCGCACTTGCATATATATATATATATATATATATTTACGATACCTGAAGTTGTTTTTCAAGAAATTCAAGAATGATACCAGGAATGATTCCCTTAATTCCACCTCCATCAATACTAAGAACAGTCACCATTTCTTCTAACGTAGCAAATGTTGAACTAGTAGTTGTTAATATCATAAAAACTAAAATTAAAAAAGATTTAGTAGTTGCCATTTTGCAGATTATAATTAATTGTTTTTAAATTATTTTTTTGTTGGTGCTTTGAACATATAACAAGCAATAGTATATATAGTCACATAAACAAGTTGAGATATTTTATTTTGTGTTTGACATAACCAATAAAAGTTGTATGAGAATCAGTCCAATTTTGACACTTGGTTAGTGGGCCCAGTTAATTTATAGTTGGTGTGGGCCCCGCTAACGCAAAAAGGAACCGTTAAATAGAGTGTATTAGAAAAAATATAGGGAAACTTACGCAACAAAGCAAATTTGTACTATTAATTATTCATCATAGCTATAGTTTGCTATAATTGTCACTCGCTACTAACATTAACATTAATTACGTGGGCTGACTTCGAGTTTGTATGATTAGTCGCGTTTTTATATATATATAAATATAAAATATACAAATATATATGTATAATATACAAATTTTTAACCTGTATACATATACAATTCACCTCTCTCCCACTCTCTGCCCTCTCTCGCTCGCCTCTCTCATCCCTATCCAAGTATCGCTCGCCTCTCTCATCCCTATCCAAGTATCGCTCGCCTCTCTCATCCCTATCCCAATCTCTCTTGCCATATATACAAATACATATGTATAATATACAATTATCTAACTAATATACATATACAATTTACTTTTCTCCCATTCTTTTGCATCTCTCTCCCAGTCTCGCTAGCCTCTCTCCTCCATATAACATGTAGCTACAAATTGTAATTATCAAAATATAGCTATGGAGAGTAATTAATTATTTTTAAGTGGCTATATGTGAAAAGTTTCCCAAAAAGATATGTATCAACTTTGTGTATTATTAGAAAAATAATGCATGAATTACTAATACCGTGAATTTCAATATATTAGGAGTGCTTAGATTGATTACTGATATAACTATCCCTCAAATCTAACTTTAAAATGAATATCAATCTCCGAGTGAAAAAAAATAACCTTTTTACTTTTTGATAATATTTTAATTTCAATTTTTCACGTGGTGACATGTTTTAAGCCATAAAATTAAAGAATAATTTTATTTTATTTTTCTTTTAGTTTGTCTAAAATCTGTTGGTGATATTTTAATGGTAAAAAAAATTATTTATTAGGTATAAATTGATAAGAAAATGGTACATTACCCAATATATTTTTCACTTAATACACACTTAACACGTTTTTCTAACTATTCACCCAACCCAACAACCAAAATTAAAAGCTCTGACACTTGTAAAATTGACATTCATCTTCTCCTTTTTTTTTAAAAAAAATATATTTTTTTGACAAAAAAATAATAATCTTATTTATGTGATGTATGAGAAAGTCTAAGTTCCTAATTATATTTTCTTAGAGTTATTCATTTCTATTCAGTTTAAAATTTAAAATTTTAGAAAGTTCAAAAGTTATTGTTACTCCCTTCGTTTTATTTACTTGTTTAATTTTAATTTGATATACCATATATCTAAGAAAACAATTACTAATATGGTGCATTTACTGTTTATTTTCCTATTAATTGATAGAGATTTTAAACATATTTACTCATTATATTTTTCAAAGACATTAATTTAATATTAACAAATTAAGGGTTTACGAAAAAAAATATTGTCCATCATTGATTTATCAAAAATAAGTAAAAAAAAATCAAATTAGGAAATATTTGAGAAGTATTGATTTTGATGATTATTTATTATGTAATAAAATAACATAAATCAATCTATATATCAAATTCGTTTTTATTTTGTCTCCTTTTTTGACCTTTTTTTTGTCAATTATAATTTGACTAATTTTATTATCATAATTAATCAACTTCTAATATAATGTTTAAAACATAAATCATTGTTACTAATGCCCAATTCTAAAGATCTTCCTAATAAATTAGTGTACAATGAAATGAAATATTTGACATTTATTCTTTGATTTAAAAAAGAAGAAATATTGACACTTTTTTTCATTTCACTTACTAATAAATGTGAGTGATTCACAAGTTGGGGCCTTAAAAAAATATTTTATGTGCTCTATCTATATTTTTCACGCACTCCGTTTATTTTTATTTATTCATTTTAAATTTTATATTTCACTTAAATTAAGTATTTTATCATAGTATTCATATCAATTAATATATAAGTGTATGTGTCATGATAAATAATTTAAAATACATAATTAATATTTTTTTTATATACTAAAAATGAGAATTAAAAGTAAACAAATATTTTTAATATAGGGAAAAGAAGTATTTTTCAACTTTCTACTATTTTTGAATGGTATGATTTACCAAAAAAAATAAAGGACAAAGATAATTTTATTGTAGCAATCGCATGTTTTTTTAAAAAAAACATTGTTTGAAAAAAATAAAAAAATTGTTTGTGTGGTCGTTCATTTTCTTTTACTTTTAATTTATCCGTTTGACTAGAAAAATCACAATTCACATATTTTTTCAAAAGAAATTTTACTTAATTTGAAAATTAAATGCTCGATCATGAAATTCAAAATGTAATTTATAATTATGTGTCAAATTTCAAAACCAACTCATACTTTATTTCTTAACTCACTTTTAAAATAGTAATACATTCAAATAATATCATTCCACTTATTATAAAAGATATAATCAATTACTATCAAAATTAAGAGGTTGCACAAATTTCATAAGGCTGTATAGTAAGATTTAACCAAAAAAAGTTAATGACAAAAGTAAATTTATTGTAGCATTGAATGTTTTTTTCGAAAAAAAAAATATATGAAAAAAAGTGTTTGTGCGGTCGTTCATTTTCTTTTCTATCTAAGTTATCTATTTGACTAGAGAAACTACGATTTACATTTTTTTAAAAGAAATTATACTTAATTTGAAAATCAGTTTTGATCCTGAAAATTCGAAATAAAATTTATAGTTATGTGTCAAATTTCAAAAACAACTCATATTTCATTTCTTAACTCATTTTTAAAATAGTAATACATTCAAATAATGATATGATTCCACATATTATTAAAGATATAATCAATTACTATAAAAAAAAATGTTATTGATTCTGTGCACATCACAAATATTGTAAATAGGGTACATAAAATTGGAGAAAATAACACTTTGAATACTTTGCGTTTCTATTCTCATCACTTGTAAATTATTTAAATATGTTAAATACAAGTAAACCACATTAGCTACACTAATCTAAGGTTATATTATGTTAGATTATATATAAATATTTTTGAAATAATATTTTTTGCGTACTTATCCATCACTAAAAAATAGGGAAAATGACAGAAATCACACATTTAAGTTTTCTTATTACCATTATTCTCTATTAGTTTTACAAATTCCCAAAATCCCTTATTTTCACACATTAAATTAATGTATCAGCGCATCAAATTAATGTATCTTGTGCATCAAATTAATTTATATCGCGCATCAAATTAATGTATCGTGTATAAAATGTACCTCAAATCAGTGTATCATGTATAAAATGTAATGTATCTTACTTAACAATTAATGTATCACGCGCATCAGATTAATGTATCAGCACTTATATTATTGTATCATTTGAGGGATTTTTGTCATTATAAGCTTATAAGGGACAAATGATAATTTTGCCTTAAAAGTATGTGATTTCCGTCCTTTGCCCTAAAAAATAAGTACGAAACTTGCAAGCATTTTAAAACATTTTCTACTGACATTATATTTCTAAGGAAAAAAAGGCCCGATGTATCCTTCAACTTTGCAGTGGTGGATCTAAGATTTTAAGGTTGTTGATGCTCTGAAGTGAAAATGTAAAAAATATGTGTTAATAATGAGATTCGAACCTTGGTAACAACACTAAAAGAGCCTTAAGTAGCCATCCAAGAACCATTAGACCAACTATATCATTTATTAATTGGGTGCTCTATGTTAATTTTATACAAATACCTATCAATTTCTACATAGATATATATATTTCGTAACGAAGTTAATGGGTGCTCGAGCACCCGACGGACATCATGTGGGTCCGCCCCTGCAACTTTGTCATAGAAAATTGATATGTCATTGTTATAAAAGCAGCTCACATATATTCCTACCATTATAAAAGTGGCTCGCATGTATCTTTCGAAAAAAATTCATTTTCTTAATTTTAACAAAAATTGTATGGATCATAGATCTTCAACCAAAAAAAAAAACTTAAAATAATTTTTTCACTTCGGTTATATGAAGAAAGATATATGTCAGTCGTTTCTGTAACAATAGAGTAGATATGAGCCACTTTCATGATAAAATATTATCAATATTAAATGACAAAATTGAATCATATATTAAATTTTTACCTACTTTTAATTTGGTGACCACAACAATCAAAGAGAAAGAAAAACATAACACATTTTTCACATCTTAGCTATTTATGATATTTTTCTTCTTTTTAAAGGCTCTTGCCAGCGATTTAGACAAAGATGGCTAATAATTTCTGTCATGGACCGCAATATAAAATATGACCCACAAATTTATATTTTATAGTATAATGATATAAATGGTATTAATAAGTTTATTTTTGTACAAAAGATTCTTGATGTGAAGAAATATTCATAGCATGTGAAAAAAATTATCAAAAAATAATCAGTTACTATTATATTGGTGATTTATTATATTAGTGAATCTTTGTAAATTATGTGTAGTAAAAAATTTATAATAACATGTAATCATGGATATTTGTTTATAAATAAAACATGGATATGTCTGATTATTAGTTAATTTAACGTCTTAGGATATTCTGATTATGGATGAACACAATTGAATCGAATAAACTACAAGTCAAGTTAAATAAATAAGAAATTTGACTTGGTTTGACATTAAAAAAATTGAGTATACTTGGATAAGTTTGGTTTAAACTAAAAAAACTCAAACCCGACATTGTAATATAATATTTAAAATTTATTTTACTCATAAAAATGTTTACTTTAATATAATTTATAAATATTTTTATACTTTACAAAATTTTAAATTTTATAACGTATTATTTCAAGTTTGAGACTTAGAATATTGAATGGTCCGATAATAAGGGTTATAGTCCATTTTTGAATGGTCCAATAGAATTTTGAAGGCAATAGTCCATAAAGGTTGCCTTATGTGTTTTGTATTCATATATTGCCATTTGTATTTGTTGCAATTGTGTGTATTTGTATTCATTTGTTGCCATGTGTGTTTGTATTTTGTATTACTGAATTTTTTTATATAATTGACAATTATCATTTGTATCATATTTATATTTTTATCGCTGATTGTTAACATTTGCATTTGCATCATCGACTATTACTATTTGAATTTCTACTGAGAGAGAAAGGAAGTGGCAAGAGAGAAGGGAGAGGCAAAAGAGAGGAGAGGCGAGAGGCGAGAGGCGAGAGGCGGGGGGGGGGGGACTGAGAATGCAGAAAGAAAGAAAAAGAGAGGCGAGAGAGAGGAGAGATAAATTGTTATAATTTAACAGTAGCTATGAAGTGTAATTTTTTCAGAATATTATTTTCTATAGTGAATACATATTACATATTTGTCTTAATACATAATTTTTTCCTATACTTTATTTTTTGGAGTTTTGTACAATGTAGAATACCATATTTTTGAACATTGGTGCAAGAAAATAATGGGTAATCCAATTGAAAATTAAAATTTTGAATAGGTAGGGTTAAAGTTGTCAGAAAGGGTCGTCCCAGCCCCACCTAGCCCAAGCCTTACAGGCCAAGGAATTTGAAAGGCTAGGACGGACCAATTCTTCATTTGGAAGGGCTTGAAAATGCTCAATTCAACCCAAACCTAGAAGAGTCGAAGGTTGGGGCAGGCTACACTTTTTTTTTTTCCTTTTCAAACTTAAAATTTTATAACATCAAGAAAATGAGAAAATTTTCAAATCAAATATGGCAAACAATGATGTTATTTCAATAACACTAGCAAAAACTCTAGTGTAATTAGTATGTATCTAGAATACTAGATATGCGAGATACATGTATCTGGTGTGATGCATTATTCCTGATAAGCGAGCGAGATAATAGAGTGACAAGCGAGATGAGAGGGAGACGAGGGCGTGAGATTCGTCTATGTATCCTAGATACATGCGAATTCGCTTGGGTAGAGTGTATATATAACAAATTAACCTAATTTTTAGTTCATAAATCTTGAGATACATGTATCTAGACGTACTAAAATTTGCTAAGATTCATAATATTACAACACAATGTGCATTTAAGTAATTAGTTCATCAGATTGTTGTATGTTACCCTTAAACAAATTGTTTTGGCCACTAGACCGACCCCATCCCGGCTCCGATCAAGCCTCAGGGCTTATGGGCTTATATGGATTAGACTTATAAGCCCTAGTTTTTAATGGGCTTGAAAAAGTCCTAACTCAACCCTACCCCCCAATAACGGGTTGAGTACTCCTTCATTCTTAATCAAGAGGTTTCAGGTTTGAGCCCCTTTAGGTACAAAGTCACCTTTGTTAGGGAGAACTTTACCTCCCAATGTTTGACTTTTCAAATCTGAATTTAGTCAGGCTCTAATATGAATATCGAACACCAAATTGGATTAAAAACTAATACAAATACCGAACACTGAACTGGAAACACAAAAAGGTGCAATATAATGCTCTGTGGATTCTGTGGTACCATTCTTAATTTTTATGGCCAAACAATTCTTCTAACTTTGAGAATTTTAATTCTCAGAACAACCAAGAATTAATATCAAAACAAACTGCACACACATTCATTACATTTATACAATCCACCCAACTGCCAAAACAAAAGCTCCAAAACCTACCAACGAGGTTTCGGTAGAATGATAAGTATTTATTCGTTCTTAATCAAAAGTCGTGAGTTCAAGTTTCCTTGAATATAAAACTGCTTAGTTAATTTAATTTAGTATAAAAATGCCCACCGGCTTTGTTTCGCCCAAAAATGTTTTTAAAAACTAATGGATGATTAAAATTAAGAGAAAAGCCAAAAACTCCCCTAAATTATGGAAAATGGAACAATTTTGCCTTCCTTTTTAGTAAATATGTGTTTATTATTGGTGAATTGATTCAATTTTGCCCCTAAACTAATGGAATATAACAACCTTGCCCTTCATTTGAAATTTGGTCTCAAAATTGTTCTTATTCATTATCTTTTACCTATTTAAACTATCACCGTTTTTATATTAAAACACACCTCAATGCTAAGTTAATCTACATACGCCTATTATCGAGTTAGAACAATATTATAATATAATAATTTCCTTTGTATATATGTAGGTTTACAAAATTGCTCTCAAAAAGTAAGAGAAAATAACACAAGAAAATATCATGAAGAGTAAAGGCTAAGCTTATTAGAACAATTCATCCTGGAAATTATTGAAGCAAACAATAATCAATCAAACACCTTGCCAGTAGCCACCTAAGTTGTGCGGACTCTTCACTTTCAATTCCACACTCATGTCGGATTCTCTAAATATATACTATTTTTAGAGAATCCGACACACACCCATTGACATTTTTGAAGAGTCGGAGCAATGGTTCTTGAAGACCAACTACTGAGTTACTTGTTAATTTCACTCTTCAAACTATCACAAGGTAAAAATGTCATGAGCCGCGGTACACAGAGTTACATACACGTCCTGGTGCGTGCAAGTTATTCTAGACACCGTTGTTATAAAAAGATCAAAAAATAAATTAAAAACATGGTATCTTACATTTGTCTCTCCTTTCAAAGACCAGTTATGAGCTTCCCTATGGGAGGTAGTGAACCAAACAACAAAAGTTCATCCTCCTCATCGCCTCTCCCCCCAACCGAGAGGAGAAGTATTAGTATGGAAAAAGCTTCCGGCAATCTGCCAAAGAAAAACTGCATTCAAGTACTATGTCATATGTGCTGGTCTAGAACTTGTAATCTGGGTTGTCTCGGAGGCCAAGCTTAGAAAGAACGAGGCAGTAAGAGTCCCAATCTGTTCTTCGCAGATACTTCAATAACTTCTTCCTATTTTGAACCATTTGTTGTAGACCCTTACGAGAGTGCTTATCCTTAAATAAATGATAATTGACGACAATGTATAGAAAAGTATTAGCCAGCAGATGTATAATATAACAATTCATGAATAACCATGTATAATCTATGTATACCAGCTTGAAAAAGTAAACAGTGAATCCGTCTAGCTACTTATGTATAGATCCCTATAAATAACCAGCTCACAATCTAAAGTAATGAAGTTCTATGACAAGATAATAGATAAATGATTTATCGACTATCTTATATGACAAGTGTTTGCAATTCGTTGGCACCAGCCAATGTGTCATCTATTCTTTTTTTCCTCTGAGTTGGCATTTCAAGAACAATAATGCTTTACCATATGACAATGACCAACAATGTGCTATAAATGGAGTTCTCGTGATATGCGTATTTCTACAAAAGATGCTCGATTGGATAAATTCAGCAGAAAACTCACCTTTTTGTGAAGAACTGAAGATAGGTGCTTTATTTTTGTTGTAAGCTGAGCCACTGTAAAAAAAAAAAAAAACGCTAACATTAATATACAATGTAAGAAACTATAAACATCATTGGAGCAGCACATATGTGGCTTGAACTTCCATTTGAGTATTAACTTTAAACAAAATCAAATTCAAGCAACTTTCTTACATATGTTTCTTTAACAAGTTCAAGAGAAATAACATCTATCACATCAAAATTAAGGTATTAGAAGCTGGACGACAGGAGATCTACAAAGAACTTTGGGGTATCTCTACACACGTTGCCCCAAAAAAAAGGAATAGGTTGCAATATCTCGCTTAATCCCACTCGGTCCCCGGAATTCACCATCAAGGGCTGTTTGGTTGGGATATATCTTTCAGGAGACATTTCAATGACAGGGAAATAGATAGGGTGGCACAATTGTTACATGTAATCGATGAGTTTAATGGTTTTGTTGCAAGGCCAGACACAGTCTCGTGGGTACACTCTGAGGATGGAAGATTCACAGTTAACAAGCTCTATAAGAAGGAAATGGGAACTCAACAAGGCCTCAGATTGGCTAGATGGAAGTATGTATGGACAAGCCAAGCACCAACCCAGATCAAATGTTTTGTATTGTTGGTAGCTAAGAGGGCATGTCTGACTCAGGAGGTACTGCAGAAGATACTCTATTGGCAAAGTATCAATAGGTAGGCTAAAGGATGGGAAGAGGAAGCAATATGGACAAATTCGCACTGCGAAGTCAAGCAAGTACAAGCTGAGATATATAGGATGGCATTCGCTGCAAGTGTCTATCTTATTTGGCAGGAAAGGAACCAACAAATTTTCCAGAAGCTAACAAGAACCCCTGCAATGCTGGCAAAACAGGTTGTTCAAGAGGTGCATATAAGAGGAAGAACAAAACCAAGACTAAGCCATGTATTACAAACTCTGACTTTTTATCCTGCGTAGGTGCAATATGCATAGCTAGATTGGTGATATTGTAGTAAGGATCTGATAGTCATAGCAGAGACTGAAAGTTGCTACAAAAATTGGAGTCGTCCAGTTTGCTTGTTACGGATCTAGTGATCTGTAATGCTCATTTGGTAATGAAATATTTTATTTACCCAAAAGAAAGGTGCATACATGGTCAGGTCTGAACTCTTGAGGTCTGTACGCCACGAAGTTGAAAACTAGAAACTAAAGGTAGTAAAAACAAAAAAGTACAACCTTAAACAACATGACATCATAAATCTAGATCACTAACCTTGAACACGAGCAGATCCACAATCTGACTCTGACATTTTAAATTCATCTCTAACTTTTTGTAGCTCCAGTTTCATTTTTTCCCCAGATGACATGTTATCTGGGTGAAAGAACTGTTCAAAATTGTCGATAAGTTATTACATTCACTTAAATGTATGAAAGCCGCATTGACAATAGATATCAGATCAGTAAAGTAACAAACAGAAAGAAACAATAAGAGAAAAGAAATCAAGGTTGAGTTTCTGTAAAATATGGCTGCAAATCAAGACCACCATCAACCGTGCCTCCCCTCTTCCTTCTATAATTTTTTTTTTCTTGATTGCGAAATTTAAAAAGAACCAAATTGATGCACAATATGACAAAAAGCAATTTAGTCTTGACTAAATTACATCTTCTGACCAAGCCATTATTTTTATTAACATGGTAAAGCGAAAATAAAACTAGTATGATTGCCTTCATCTTTTGCTGTAAAGCAGTTCAAGTGTTGCTTTTATAATTTTAAGCCAAATGCATCCACCTTCTACTAGAAAGGAAAGATTATGCTTGCTGCTTAGAGAATTATTGAAGGCAAGAGACCATTGTGATTTCTGAAATGAATGCTTCATAGGTGACTCTCTATTCAAAACCTAACACTTAAAACTATTCAGTGAAGGCTGGAAATCAAAGAGGGTTTATCTGAAGGAGACATTTGCCATGAACAATAGAATTAGAAGTAAAATGCTATTTTTCTTGCGACTGAAAAATCCATTTGAGGCAAACCCTACACCAACCAGAGTCTTCAAAAGTCAGGGATAATGGGCCTGTCGCTCTATTCTCCACTTAAATACCAAGCTAATTCACAATTTCCCTCAACCTTTGTCACTTCAATTACGCCCTAGTGCAGAATTAGAAGGAGCAGAATCATTGACAGAAAGATATTTGAGAACAAAATGCTACTTGCCTTTTCAACCAAGTGTTCTTTTGGTGGATGCAACATAAAGCTTGGAGTACCACCCAGCTGCCCCAAGACATCAAGTCTCTGAACTGTAAAAAGTAATTGTAATCAACATATGATATATCATAAAAGATATTTTCACTATACTCTAAAAAAAGCATTTTCTGCTTACAAAGAAGCACCAAATATAAATCTAGGTGCCGTATCAAAGAACAGAAGTATTAATATTAACCCTCGATGAACACTGCACTTTTAGCTAATGAATAAGAAAACCAACTGTGTAACTAGCAAAGTGACCATTGGCCCACTAAAAAGGCGTGCAAAGATTGCAAAAATATTATAAACACAAAAACCCATTGATATCAGTGTTAAGGCTTTGCACATTTTCAACAATAATGTTACATTTTCTGAGTAACATTGTGCAGATAGATAAGAACATTTTATTTGGCCTAAGATTGACTTCAATTGGTGTTTATTAAAGTTATCAATATAGGAGTGTCATTTGAGCCGTTGTTGCACAGGAATCGAACTGCTGAAAAACTATATGGTTATTCAGCTGCAGAAACTCTGCGAAGTGATCTCATTGAACCCCTGACAGATGCTCGGGATCATGATGCTGCTAATAACATAGTACACAGAGTGATAAGGGGTGAGAGTTGTACTGGACAGTTTCCAGTTAAGAATAAGCAAGGGGACTTCAAGAGGGCAGTGGTAAGAAAGATAGGGGCAGGTCTCACAAGGCTCATTCTAGATGAGAGCCAAAACACTCATTTGGAATGTATAGGGGTTGAACAATAAAATAAGAGATGCACCTTGAAATATCTCATTAATAATAAATGGGAGGCATACATCATTTGTTTACAAGAAACCAAAATTGAGGAGTGGACCAGTTCTTTGATTCGACATGTTTGCGGAAATAGGTGGATTTCTTGGGTAGAACTCAAGCCAATTGGAACCAAAGGGGGGATTCTTATTATGTGGGTTAAAAGGGTCTGGAATTGTGTGGATCCTGAAGCTGGGATCTATTCCCTATCTTGCAGAAATGAAAGTCTCAATGAAGATTTTAAATGGGTTCTTTCAGGGGTGTATGGACCTCGCACTAATCCAGAAATAGATGAACTTTGGAATGAACTAGCAGCTATCAGGATCTGTGGTCTGACTTGTGGGTAATTGGTGGCGACTTTGATGTATGCAGATTTGAAGAGGAAAGATTGAACTGTACTAGAAGATCTAGGGCCAAGATGGGCTTCTCTAGTACCATTCAAGACTTCGAATTGATTGACCCTCCTCTTCAAGAAGCTCAATTCACCTGGTCAAGAGGGGAGGCCCATTTCCAAGCCTCAAGAATTGACAAGTTTCCAATATAACCCCAATGGAGTGAAATGTTCAATGCCATTAAATAATACCCCTTGCCTAGAGTGTTCTCTGATCACAAGCCTATTGTTCTGGAAAGTGGAAATTGGGAAGCTTCACCTTCTTACTTCGAATTCGAGAATATGTGGCAACAATCAGATGGACATGGTGAGAGATTGCTGGAATTCTTACAATGTTTCAGGCACTCCTGATTTATTTTGGTCCAGAAGCTGAGACACCTATAGAGGGGTATCACCAAATGGAACAGAGAGGTCTTTGGCCAGATTGAATCTCAAAGACACAAAGCACTGATGGAACCAGGAAGGCTGGACCAAATTGTTGAACAAAGAACTCACACCCCGGAGGAAAATGTGAAGTCACTAAGTCTGAAACTTGAGATTTAACTCACCATTGTTGAAGAGATCTCATGGAGAGAAAAGTCGCGATGTTTATGGCTAAAGAAGGTGATAAGAATACAATTTTTTTCCAGAAAATGACGAACTCTCATAGAAAGAGCAACTGCATTGATGGATTGAAGATTGGGGATGATTTAATTGAGGATAAAGAGCTGATAAAGGGAAGATCCTAGAATTCTATCGGAAGTTGTACAAAGAGGAAGAAGCTTGGAGACCCTTGGCTGTTTTTGAAGGACGCTCCACTATCTGTGCTGAATAAAAAGAGGAGCTAGAATGAACAAGAAGTATTAGATGCCCTGATCAAGTTTTGGAGAGATGGATGGATTGATCAACTTCCTCTAAGTGAGTCATTCCCAGATCTTTTCTCAATCTGCAACAACCCTGAAGCCAGAGTATGTGAATGCTGGACAACTCAAGGCTGGGACCTATCTTTCAGAAGGCTATTGAATGACTGGGAAGTAGATAGAGTGGCTTCTTTCCTGGAAAAATTGGGGGGAACCAATCTAGTAAAAAATGCACCAGATAGAGTTATTTGGAAGCACAACAAGGATGGCAGATTCACAGGAAACAGTGCTTACAAGAAAATCATTCAAGTTGCGGTTAGAGGCTACCATCATCACTGGAAGAGTATTTGGAGAGGACTGATCCCCACCAAAGTGAAGTGCTTCACTTGGGTAGTCATCAAAAGGGCCTGCTTAACTCAAGAAGTGCTGCAGAAGAAAGGAAAGCAACTAGTCCCTAGGTGTTTTCTATGCAATTTGACTGGGGAAACAAACAAACACCTATTTTT
This sequence comes from Solanum lycopersicoides, assembly GCA_022817965.1. NCBI lineage: Eukaryota > Viridiplantae > Streptophyta > Magnoliopsida > Solanales > Solanaceae > Solanum > Solanum lycopersicoides. The sequence continues at coordinate 2,157,990 of CM040625.1, read as the reverse complement.
ACATTGCAAATTCACTACACAGATCTGGGTGATGTTCCTCAACATCACATGCTGTAGCTGGACTATGCCAGAACACACCTCCGATCTTTTTAAATGTTGGATCAGAAGGGGGGGTAGCAAGACTGAAAAGAAGTGGTGGAGGCTAATACCATCATGCATATGGTGGTCAGTGTGGAAGGAAAGGAATGAGAGATGTTTTGAAGGTAGATCTAATTCCATTCACAAAGTAAAATGGAATTGTTTGGTATCTTTACTTTGGTGTAAACAGCTCTGTATAGAAGATGTAGATCAAATTATAGAATTAATAGGGAGCTTGTAATTTTGGTTAGGGCTGTAAATTTTTTTGAAGGTGGCCAGCATGTCCTTAATGCTGAAGAATACAACTTTACCAATGTTCAAAAAAAGAACTATTAGATGCCCTCAAATCTTGTGCTCCTGACAAAGCACCAAGTCTGGACGGTTTACTATAGCCTATTTCCAGAAATCATGGAGTTTTATCAAATCTGACATAATGGAAGCCCTCACTTTCTTCCATCAGAATTGTCAAATAGTGAGGTCTTGTAATGCCACTTTCATTGCTCTCAGCCCAAAGAAGAAAGGTGCCCTGGAACTAAAGGACTTCAGGCCTATAAGCCTTATAGGCAGTGTTAACAAACTTTTGGCAAAGACCCTAGCTGAGAGGCTGAAAAGGGTGGTATCCTCGCTAATCTCAGACCAACAAAGTGCATTCATGAAGGGCAGAAAAATCACTGATGCATCCACGATCGCCAATGAAGTTTTAGACTGGAAAATCATAAGTGGTGAATCTGGGATCTTATGCAAATTAAACATAGAGAAGGCCTCTGATCAACTAAATTGCCTATCTGGTCAATATTCTAAAACAAATGGGATTTGGTGACAAGTGGATTAGATGGGTTTTTTTCTGCATCTCAACGGTGAAGTTCTCAATCCTATTAATCAGAAGTCCTTTGGGATTTTTCTCCTCCCAAAAGGGGCTAAGGCGGGGAGACCCACACTCTCCTTTCCTCTTTATTTTGGCTATGGGGGGCCTCTCTCAAATGCTGGCAAAGGCAAAAGAGCTACAATGGATACAAGGGTTTCAAGTGGCAGGGATCCTTCAACCTCAGTTATTGTATCTCATTGGCTCTATGCAGATGATACTCTGATTTTTTGTGGAGCAGATAGTCAGCAAGTTTATAACCTCAATACTACGCTCATGGTCTTTGAATCTATTTCTGGTCTTCACATTAACATGATCAAGAGCATAATATACTCACGCAACGAGGTCCAAAACCTAGAGAAATTTGCTGACATACTTAGTTGTAACATAGGCTCCTTTCCTACCACTTACTTGGGTCTATCATTTAGTGCAAAATTCAAATCCCCTGATATTTAGAATGTAGCAATTGAAAAGATGGAAAAGAGACTAGTTACATGGCAACTTCAGTATCTATCTATGGGAGGAAGACTAACTCTTATCAAGAGTGTTCTGGATAGCATTCCTACTTATTGTACATCTCTATTTCCAATGCCAAGCTCAATTCTGAAAAAATAGATAGGCTAAGGAGAAGATTCCTTTGGGAAGGAAACATCCAAAGTTACAAATTCCCTTTGGTGAAATGGCAAAACGTCACTCGGCTCAAGGCTCAAGGCTCAAGGCTCAAGGAGGTTTGGGACTCAGGAACCTACAACTACATAATAAAGGTTTGCTTTTGAAGTGGCTTTGGAGGTTTGGACAAAATGAGGCAGGGTACTAGAGGGGTATAATCAAAGCCAAACATGGCATCCTTGATCATTGGAGGCCAATGGAGCCGGGGTACACATGGTGTAGGGGTTTGGAAACACATCAACAGCCTCCAAGATGACTTTTTCCGGAAAGTGCTTTCCAAAGCTGATAGTGGACTCAAGATAAGATTTTGGCAAGACAAGTGGCTTGGTGACACTATACTAAAGGAGTCCTTCCTTATGCTATACCAGATAGCCATTAACAAGAATGCTACAAATGGCTTGATGCAGCTCTTTATTTTACTTGTAACTTTGCATCTCCTTGATGCCTTTCTAATATAGTTTAATTACTTCACCCAAATAAAATTTAGTGTGAAGGCTTTGCACATTTTCCACAAAAATGTTACATCTTATGAGTAAAATTTTGCGAGAAACTGTTCTACCCATGGTAGTTTTCGTGAGGTGCTCTTGTGCGACTGGGTTCCTAGAGATGAATCATCAGGGAAAAAAATATTTTTTTTGAGGATGCATGAAAAAAAAAATACACTCACAAGATATGTATCAAAATCAATAAATCAAATCAGTAGATGACCTCAAATAGTTCCAAATACTTATTACCACAATAGCTACACTTACATATTGTCGTTTATATTTATAATTATGATAGTGGTTGTACGGCCAGCTTTTGTGCACCTCAATTTTTCCACGGGGTACCTACTAAATCCTACCAGCACAAACACCAAATAACTCATCCCCCCCCCCCCAAATGCTTAGGAATATGGAAGAAATCACCTAGCAATTTTTTTGCTATAGGATTTGAACCATGTCTCCCATGATTTCCGTTTCATTTATTGACCCCTATGCCACACCCGTGGTGCGAGCAACTACACTTGCATTTCTCTTAGCATTATACACATGTGTGTGCTGTGTGGTGTTATTCACCAAAACACAAGCTTTATGCTTGAAGTTCCTATGGCTGCTTGTTTACAGTTAAACACACTACATATTAATATAACACTAACTAGATCACTCACACCATAACATTTAGTATACATGGTTCTACAAACAAACACGAAATTGCACTTGAAAAAAAACTCACTCATTGTCTTCTTAGAATTAAACTTTAAATCACCACTCTGACTGATTTTATAGAGAGACTCTTTCAAATCCTTATACAGGCCACCAGCTACCATCGTCTTGCTCTCGATTTCATCAGCTTCCCTCACCTTCATCAATCTTTCGTTCAACTCACGCAACGAAAACCAACCTTTCTCCTCCTTCTTTACAGGTCTCAACATTTTCAACTTCTCCCCTAATTCACCATGCCTATAGTTCCTAGTAAACTCCATCTTCATCCCTTCGATATCACCTTCTTTATCCCTCATCATCTCCTTCCCAAAAATAGATGCAGGCAAATTCCCACTCCCACCAATCACCATTCCTGACCCTTTAACATCTTTACCCATATCAGGTCTCATCTTAAGACTATCCATATATCGAGAAAGTGATAAAGATTCATACAACTTCCCTCTACTCTCATTCTGACTGTTATTGTAGTTGTTATTCTCGCTTAAGTTACGCAAACTTGAACTAATTGCATTGAACGCAACTTTTCCAGTTGGGTTTGGGGGTGGGGGTTGTCTCTGATTCGCATTGTAAGGAAGTCCAGACTTGACATTTCTTTGATATAATTCTTGAAATGACGTCGGTGATGGTGTTGAACCAGTACGGATACGATATCCTGCAAGGCTTTTTCTTACTTCGTCAAGAGCTTCAGATTGTGAAGATGGGTTTTGGGGTTTATTGGCAATAGATGAAAAAGAGAATGGTTTAGGTGTAGGAGTTTGGTTAGGCTCAGATTTAGGTGTTTCGGTATGTTCAGGATTAGAATTTGATGTATAAGAAGAAGAAGAGAAGAATTTTAGCTTTGAGTGTTTGAGTTTTGGGCGAAATTGAAGAAGTTTTGTGGTTATCGCCATTGTTGAAGCGTCTTTGGAGGTTTAAGGTTTTTAGGGCTTCTCTTTTGTTTCTTTAGGGACGATGGGAACTTTAGGAAGAAAAAAATAAATTATTTTTCTCTTTTGTAAAATAAAAAAAAACTAATATACTCTCCGGTCGAGTTTAGTGACACTTTTCAAATTTCAAGATTTAAATAAATTTATGTATAAATTTTTCGTTGAATTTATACTATTTAACTTTAGAAAAAAATAAAAAGATTGTCATATAAATGGAGACAAAAAGAGTACTTATAACTAAAATTAGATATTATAAAATTCAATTTTTTTCTTTTTTGCCAGAATGATATTTTATCTATTTAATTTAACATTTTTGAACATTTTTATTAAAAAAATAGTTTATGTTGAAATATAAAAAAAGTATAATAAAAAAAATATTATAATTTTTTTTATATTTTTATCAAATTCTCTGGTCATTTATCACTATCCTACGAAACCATCTCAGTTATATCGATTTGTCTTCGGTCTAGTATATAGGTTTATATTTGAAAAAATATTATGAAATATATTACTATATTAAATTAAACATATTGTAAATATATAAAGGGAAAAAGAGTCTGAAAAAGTATTTTAATTTTGACAGAAATTGCTATTACGGTACCAAATTTTATGGATTACATTTTTATCCCTACACTATTTAATAATATATTTTAAAAGTATATATGTGTCTTACGTGAACACATTACTATTTATAATTATGTAATGTTTTTTATGTCTACGTGAGCACATATATACATTTAAATAAACTATTAAATAGTGCAAGAATAAAAATATCCTTTCCAAAGTTTAGTATCATTATAAGTTATAACAATTTCAATCAAAGTTTAATATATTTTAGACGTTTTTCCTGATAAAATATATTTAAAATTATTAAATTCGATACAATTTTTTTAAATCCTTTTATATAAATTAAAAAGATCTATCACAATTTTCAAAACTACTATAAACTTATATAAAAATCTATAATTTTATTTAAAAAATAATATAAATCATTTCAAGATTAGATTAAATTAAAGGAAAAACTCATCCATTTAGAAGGTGAAGTGAAATGAAGTGCTGAAAATAAAGACTCCATTTTTAGGCTAATTTTTGCCAGAGATTTCTTTGAGGTTTGTCAATATCTCTGTTTCTCTTTCATTTTGATTTTCTGGGTAATGTTCCAATGTGGGCTAAAAGTATTTTTTTTCTTCCAATTTGACTTTTGTTGAATAAAGTTTTTGCCTTGCTTGTTAGTTAGGAGTATTACATCATACAAATCCTGTTTTTTCATTTACTTGAATGTTTGAACTGATAGAGGAAATTGAGTTCAGGAATAGAAAAGGGGTTCTTTTTATTTGAACATTTCATTTAAAGATTGAAGCTTTTTACTACTTTGATTATCATTTTTGTTATGACTATTGTTTAGGTTTTTTTTTGTTGTTGTTGTCTATAGTATTTTGATATGACTGTATTCATTTTCGTTATTTTTGGTCTATCGGAAATAACTTCTTTGCCTTCCAAGGTAGGGGTAAGGTCTGGTTATGTTGGTAGTAGTGATGTTTTTAACCATTTCAATAAACAGTGGCTGTAAGATAGGGAATGAGAATGGAGACAGGATTTTGGGATTCTAGTCCATTTTTAAGTTATTGGGTTCTAAATTGATAAATTTTGCATGTTCAGTGAATTTCTAAAGACAAATACAGGATTTTGGACCAAAACTATTGGGTCGGGCCGAAGTTGTAAGCTATACTCTAGCTCTGCTTCTGATGAGCACTTTGATGATAATTGATAGGTTTGATAAAGTAAATAAAGTTTAAGATTTGTATAGAAAGTTGGCTTGTGATATAGCTTTGCCTGATCCTACACCAATTAAGCAAGAACTACAAATAAAGGACCTAGGTACCCTATGACATATTTTATATTGGTTAGAAGGTATGTTTTAAACCATGGAGTAGGTGCCGGGTTTCTGGAAGCTATACAAGGGGAAGTAGAATAGATGGGTGATAAGATATTATGGTGAAAGATCAATGGTCCGAGTAGTGTAAATTCCCGGTTTGAAGAGTTAGTGGTGGAAAGCTGTAGAAACCTGGTAGGTGTGTATGGTGACGAGAAAGATGAATAGGAGCCTATACGGGTAATTGCATGAAATGTTTCACAAGGCATATAAATGAATGTCCCTCATGGATTTGGTTTAGAGGTAAGAATTCAACGCAGGATGCTTGAGTAGAGCGCACGTCACAAGCTAGAACCTTACTGTTGACTGAACTTTGAGATTTAAGTGGGGGCTGAATAGAGAAGAGGGGCATATTCCAATCATCCTCTATCAACCACAAAAATCTGGACTTTTGTCTCCATGAGGCCTCCTATGCTTTGGCCAACCTCTGAATTTCCAGTTTGAGATTCAAAATCCGAGATTTTTCCTCTTGAGTCTTCATTCTGCCTTCAGTTGCGTGCTCATGTATTAGAAGTTCATCCAACACTTTGCTTGCCCTGACTTCCACTTTAGTCTTTATTCCATTTGCTGATATCCCTTTTCAAGTGTTTCAGTATTTGAGCTAGTATGTAATCTGGGGAACCGGGAACCATTAACATCATAGCTCTGCCACCATTCTTTGACTTTCTCAGTGAATCCATCATGTTATACCACATATTCTCAAATTTAAAGTATGACGAATTAGCAGACCAGTCACCACTCTCCAATACTATGGGTCTATGATCAAAAGTTACTTTTGGGAGGGCAAGCTGATTCACAGCTCCAAAGTTGTCACTCCAGTCAGTAGAAATCAGAAATCTATCTATTCTGGAGGCTTGAGTTGAATCCTCACTCCTGTACCAAGTGTAGTGAGCACCTGAAGAGGTAAATCAATTAACTCCATGTACTAAATAAGATCTGAAAAGTTCTTCATTGCTCTTGATCTTCTAATGCAATTAAATCTTAAATGTTTGATCTACAACATTTAAGTCTCCTTCGACTACCAGTGATCAGTTCATAACCCTCTAATATCAGCTAATTCATCCCAAAAATCTGTTCTTTCTCAATTTGAATGTGGCCCATATACACCAGTAAAGCACCATCTGAGATCTCCCTGTAACCCTTCAAACATTGCAGTGATAGAGTATGTGTCTCTCAGAAAATCTATGTGATTTTGTTGCTTCTTATCCCAGAATATTTTGATACCTCCGCTCCGTTCGTATGATATTAATTCCACCCAGTCGACCCATCTAGATCCCCAAATCTGTGTTGCTATAACAATAGACCATTCTTCAATTTTTGTATCTTGTAGGCATGAACATCTGGCTTCCACCTCTTGACCAACGATTTAATGTTGTTTCCTTTTTTATTGTCGTTAAGCCCCCGCACATTCCAACTTATGATTTTCACTTTCATTCGGAGAGTGCTATGAGTTTCTTACCTTTCATGATTCTTTCTCCCTCATTATGGACCCCTTTGTCATAGTTGACTGTGCAAATCAAATTTTTCACCTCACCATCCCCCTTTTCCTTGAAATTTTTTGCGCCTTTCTGTTTCTCCCTTTGTTGCTGAAGTTATAATTTTCTCTTCTGCTCCATACAGGATCTCGTGTTCGAACGCATTTACATTCACCCCAAAGGCCTTGCATGCTTTAGCCATAACAATCTTTGTCCACTGTGCATCAGTGACAATAGTTAAGACGGCAGAAAGTATACCAGGTCAAATAACCAAGAGTGAAGGAATTATTCTGATGAGAATTTCATTGATTAGGCAGTGGCACTATTGGATTTCCTGAAGTTGTACGAAGTTAGGGTATAACTGTATGGAGCTTACATCAAATGGTCAATTTTACAAGCTCAACTTTTCCAGACAATAATTGTGGTCAATCTGGGATTAGGGATTTGTATCCTTACTTACAAGTATACAGACTGATTGAAACTTGATGTTGAAAAATCTTCCCTAGAAATATCCTTCTAGTTCTTCCAGACCAGATATTCTCCAAATTCTCATGTATTTTTCCGATGGCCGAACTGTACCAAGTCAAGAGTATATCTTAACTGGCTGGAGCCTACCTTATCCATGCTTCTATGAGGAAAAATAAATCCCAATATTTAGAAGTCCATAGACAATGCGTTAAAATATGGTTACCTTTTTAACAAAAGATGCAGGACTAAACATGGATCCCTTGCCTCTTTCTTCGGTTGTCACTGGTCAGAGGTGCTTCCAATGCAGCTTTCCTTGCAAAAGGTTGTCTCCTTACTGTATGAAGAGGGTGTTTAGATTGGCTTATTTTAAGTGCTTCTTGGCTTTTAAGCTCTTTTTCTATTTTTGTGGTTTTGTGAAAGATTAAAAAATGCTTGTAAGCACTTATTTTTAGGCCAGAAAGTACAAAAATAAGCCAAAAGCTAAAAGTTGGGTATGACAAACTTATAGCTTTTAGCTTTTATAGCTTATAAGCTATTTTGGAAAAGCCGATCCAAACACCCTCGAAGTCTTCCAGAATATACTGCAGGAGGTTCAGCTATGTCAACCAGTCATACCATTATGGAATGAGTTAATTTCCGTCTGCATCTTTGCTCCAAAAATCATCTGCAGTACCTTGTCAACAAACTCAACGTTAGGAAAAAGTGGAAGATGAAACAACAGAATCCCCTTCTCGTTCGCTCTTAAACAGTATTGCAAATCATTTTGCCTTCTCGTAGAGACCCATATATCCATCTCTGATTTTTGGGACATCTAGTAGTTTGTTAAAAACATGTTTTACAATTACTCTTACTTCCGCACTACATTTGTCATATTTGAACTTTCTTTTTACTCATGTAGATTGGATTAACTCATTTCTTATAGTTATTGACTTATTTCAAGTTAGTCAAACGTCATTGTTTATCTGCTTTGGTAAGATCTCACAACTTACAGTCTGAGCAAGAGATTCCTTAAGACAAACCTACCTAAGATTTTGATTCTGAGAACTTTACATATAAATCTACAAAGTTTGTTTAAGGAACACTCTCACCAACCATAAACCATGTAAATTGTGATTCCATATACAGTTGCATGAGTTGCACTTGCTTGATGATTATAAGTAGATGCCTTCTGTTGTAGAAGCTAACTGAGAACATCAAAATAGTTTCCTAAGCACTTCCTTTCATATTTGTTCTCTTGCAGGTAGTTCCACAGACTATTTGCTGTTGATTGCTTCTCCTATGTCCAATCAGATGGTGCTTAGCTACAGAAATTCATTTGCATTATCTCGACCTAAATTTAATGGCCATTTCATTCCCTCCATATACCACACAGATGTGTTATCCTTGACGAGGCATGTGTCTTCCGCAACTGCTCTCTCCTTTTGTCAGCTTCAGGCATCAAAACTTCATGACAGTCCAGTTACTGTTGCAAGTGATGTTAGATATGGCAGTAAACAGATTATAAGTGTTGATGCGCCTCTGTATGACTACATATTGACCAATGTTAGAGAACCAAAGGTGAATTCTCTGGTTGCAATCCCATAGTAATTTGAGAAGAGAATCAAATGTGGGGAAAACAAAGATGAAAAGAAAAAATAAAGGAAGGAGACTCTATCAATTCAGGTATTCATTTTATTTCTCTTTGTTTGGAAATCAGATTTTGCGTGAACTTAGGGAGGAGACAGCAACAATGCGAGGCAGTCAGATGCAGGTAATCCATCAGCCTAGGCTTAACTAACTGTTATATTCCTTAACCTCCTTCCTAAGTAAGTTATACATTACTGCTGTTCTGCTGTCCCACTGTTCGTGGTTTTGATACATGCACATGATCTCTTTCTAGTCTAAGACTTAAGAAACCTTAAGTTTCTGTATTTAATTACGTAGTGTCTCTTTCATACTTGAAAAATCTAAGGATCATTTCCAATAGAAGGTTATTTACGGATGTTGTTATGACCCTTGGTCCCTCTGAACTTATGAGATGTGTGGTTCCACGCACATAACAACTGACTGAGTCTGACTAAAATAAAAAGAACTCAGTGGTTGTATAAGTTTATCCTTTGTAATTCACTCAAGTGGAAATGTGCAAAACCGACTCTCTGGATTGAGTTGAAGAAACTTTGTAACTTCAAATGAAAGACAATCCAAGTCACTCATCATATAATGGATTGGATGAGATATGGTTATAGTTTTCTGGAATAGGATTTGTTTAGTATGATGAGTTTTTGAGCATGCACTGTGATAGTAATGCATGGGGCCATGGGGAGGAAACTTTTCTCTTTCAATTGCAAGTCTTGAAAGTTCACATTCTCCTCTTTTATGCTACTTGAGGGAATAATGTGCTCCCTCTGCAAAAGTCTCTGAAGGTGTACTGGTTCTTTATTTTCCCTATATTGGCTTACAACTTTGCTATATAAGATAGGGCAGTGATTAGCTGTGATGATTTTTCTCATGAGGAGATTGACAGATACTCTAAACTTCAATATTGACTAACTGCCGTTCTTAGTATTAGGTGTCACCGGATCAAGCACAACTACTTGCTATGCTCGTCCAGATTCTTGGGGCAAAAAGGTGCATTGAAGTGGGAACATATACTGTAAGTTTACATTATGAACTCATAGTCATCGACGTGGTTTATATTTTTGCCTTAATGTTTTTCTTACCTCATATTAAAAATTTGGTACTTTCCTATTCAAAAGAAAAGTTTGGTACTTTCCCTTAAAATATGTGGACGCGCACTGCTCACAACTTATGTTGCAAAAGCCACTCAAATGGCAGATTTAAAATGCCAAAATCTTGGAAATGTGTTTGCTACCTAGACAAGTCGACAACAATGTATTGAATAAATTAGATTTGTGGCACTGGATGTGTTTGATGATGTGCACCTTCTACTGTCGTACTTTAGTATGGACAAGATTGGAGTTTGCACCTCTCTTATCCTTTATTTAGGTTCTTTTTAGTAAAAAAAAATCCTTTATGTTGATCTTTTTGGTGTCAAAGTAACAAAAATCTAGAGAAAGAGGGTGAGAGGAAGGGGATCTTGATCTTCACTTGTACCTTCTCTATATCATTCTAAATTTTTCGGATGTACGTGAAGGGACAAATATTTCCTAGTATCATCTTAGGACTATTTGTGTTAAAGAGTATAGAGATAAGGTGGACCTTATAGAGGTGAAGTGCCTAAAGAGAGAAACTAGCCCGAAATTGTCACGGAAGAAAATATTATAGCATATTGGCTACTGGGTGAGTTTTCTGCCAATGAAGAAAAGGAAAGAGAGTATAGAAGGCATGCTAGGAGGATGTCATCATAGAGGAGGTGCTCGACCGAGGGCTTCATAGAGGGACTCATGACAGAAGGCTCATGTAGGATGGAGTATGAGGGGAATTGGGTCATTACGGACGAAGGATAAAGAACAAAATAGGAAAAAGGAGACAGAACTCTTCCGCTGCTTGTGAGTGTTTGCTATTTGAAGTTCTTATCTAGCTGGTTTCTGCTTGTGAGTGTTTGCTATTTGAAGTTCTTATCTAGCTGGTTTACTTTCCTGGTATTGCAATCAGTTCCCTTACCCCTTGTCCAGGATACAGTAATCCCTCAAAGTTGGCTAGAAACCTGGAGAGCCTATCTGTTGAGCTGTCAAATGCGGAATAATATGGGAATTTTTTTTCCAGATTATTATCCTGCATGCCAAACGACAAATATAGGAATATGTTTCCTGTTTTTGTTTTCATTTGAAATTTGATAAGATAGAAAGCTATTAGGTAAGAAGGCAAAGAAGCACACATGCATTAGGAAAAATCCTTAAATGCGTGTGTTTGACCAGTATAATGATTGACCTTGTATACAACCAATTTCAGGTTTCTGTCAGCGACGATATTTATTCATATTGCCTTTTAGTACATTGAGTATTGTTTTCCTCTTCTATTGGCTGTATTATCGGTCATTAATATGAGTTATTCTTGTCCCACAGGGATATTCATCCTTGGCTGTTGCCTTGGTCCTTCCAGAAGGGGGTCATTTAGTTGCTTGTGAAAGAGATGGCAAAGCAATTGAGGTTGCAAAAAGATATTATGACCGAGCTGGTGTGTCACATAAGGTGATTCTGGTGTCTCCCTGTGTGCTTCATAAGATGTAATCTTTTTGTTATACTTGAGAGATAATGACTTAAGAAAAATATGTTTCATATGAATCATAAGATGCAATCTACTAAAAATGGGAGTAATTGTTGACCTTATTATTCATCCATCCATCTATCAACCATTCCACTTTTCCAAACTAAGCTGGATTTGTTATATGGATTCTCTATATTTGGTTTGGTATTGTGGCATATTCCAATAATGGTAAAAGAATCTCTTCTTAGGAAAATCAAGAGCTTTCTAGAAATAGAGCTTTATATTTCACACTTATCCTACCTGGACCTGATTTAAGAGTAACATCAACCAAGATTCAATCCAACTAGTTGATATCACCTAAAATCCTTTGTTTACGTTCTGTTCTGTACTCAGGTAAGTCCTGTTGATCCATAGAAACTCAAGAGTTTTTTAGATGAATTCCACATGTGATTTTAGGTCTATGTCGTCTCTTTTATTACCTTCAATCATCATATTGGTGCACCAATAGACTGATACTTTTGTAGGTCTACTTGAGACATAATTAAACCATCTCAGGCATCAATCCACATTTTTTTCTTCTCTATGTGATACGCCCACCTTTGTGTGTTGCTATTATTTCTGATCTTGTCCAACTTTGTATGTACTTCCACATCCACTTTGATATCTACATTTTCATAACACATATCTTGTGGATATGTTGGACCTTCGAGGCTTCAAATTCGCTCTCGCATCACATGCTAGTCGCAAGATTTTTCTTATAACTTGATTTTCATTTTACTAGGTATCTTCTGTTGCATACACTGCTATAGCATCTCTCAACCATTCTTTTCTAATTCTATGTGATATATCCTCATCTCTCATGCTATTTTCCTGGAAGACCAAGTCTACTTATCTGAATTGTCTGCATTGGTGCATTAAAATTCGGTTCAATCTCATGTCAGTACTGTTCTCTTTTATGGAGGCTAAGCATGCAAATATTTTCTCTATTAATTCTATAACTGCTAAAATTCTTCTACTTAAGAGTATTTTATACTTTCTAGGGGTTTTTGATTGCTGCCTAACATAAAATTTGAAATGTGAACTATATTTCTTATTTTGTAACAACTTATCATTATTCATGCTTATTTAGGGTGAAGTACGATAAATATGTGCTTAAATGTCTCTGATGTTCATATCACTGAGTTTTACTGTGCATTAGGTGGACGTGAGACATGGTCTAGCAGCAGATACTTTGAAGTCTTTGATTCAAAATGGTGAAAGTTGCAGGTAAATATCTGGCTGAGGGACAATTTTTGTTTAGTTACCGACTTTTGCTTTTTTGATATAAATGCACTCATAAATTTGCTGTCAACTCTATACATGAGTGCATGGGTGGAGCAGGGGGGCGGGGGCGGGGGGCGGGGGGCGCAAGGTGGTTCATCTGAACACCCTTTGCCAAAAAAGTAAACTATATATATTTAAGGTCAATTAAACTATATATATTAAGGTATTATTAATAGATGTTGAATTTCCATGGCTTCGTTGTACGTTTACATCGTTATATATTGAATCCCCTTAGTGAAAATCCTAGCTCTGCCACTATGAGTGACAACTCATATCGAATTTATGTTTCTTCCCTTTTTAGCAACTGCTTCTAGATAAACTTAGCACCATTACGAGGCATAAAAGATGTGATTTTCGAGTCAGATACCTCATTCTGAAAAGGCTATGATGGAGTATGGTTGGAATAAGATATTTTCTAATATGCAATGTGACAATACTAAACCCCTTTTTTCTAGTTAAGTTACTTTCTTTCTATAACCCTTATTAGAGAAACTTCCCTCGCTTGCACTACGTCGATATTGAAGTTGATGGCTTGAAGAAACAGCAGTAGCTATCAATCTATCTGTCATTGAAGAACAACTTCAGATGTCTCGAATATTATATTTAGAGGAAACAATTCGTTGTCCCTTCAGCAACATCGACAAAAAGAGGAAAGTCATTCACTATATATACCTACATTTGCAGATATGATTTTGCATTTGTTGACGCAGAAAAGAAATGTATCAAGAGTACTTTGAGTTGCTGTTACAACTGGTGCGTTTCTAAAATTACTGTATTGTTTATTAAACCTGGCAATTTGAAGTTGTAAAAGCCGTTCCCTTTCACAGGTGAGAGTCGGAGGTCTTATTGTAATCGATAATGTCCTATGGCATGGAAGAGTTTCCGATCCACTGGTAAAAAAAAAAAGACAGTTTCACAGTTTGTCAACTCCATAACATGATTCATCTTTAACTGATATCTTCTTATCAGGTAAATGATTCCAAGACTCTTAGCATTAGAAACTTCAATGAAAACTTGATGAAGGATAACCGCGTCGACATAAGTATGGTAAGCATGAGTTCATCTTGTTTCTTTCTTCATTTGGAATGAAGTTCTAATATCATTTATCTGGCCTTGTTAAGGTGCCTATTGGTGATGGTATGACAATTTGTAGAAAAAGATGAAACATAAAAAGAGATTGGATGTTGAACTAATCTTAGCCAAGCATAAGATTTTGTTGTTTCACTTTTGCATTTGTAAGAGAGTTTTAAGTTTATGACGCGAATTCAGATTTAGTTGGGTTCCAATGTGGGTGCCAGATATCGGATGGAAAACCGAAAAAAGGAAGTTTATTTAACTTCTCACCTTGGACTTTTTGTATTCTGGTTTACTTCGTCTTGAAATATTTATCGTGTTTTTCATTTACACACCTAACATTAATTAGGAAGGGGGTGTTTGATTATTGTAACCTTATTATGTTGTTAAAGATGCAATACCACTTTATTGAATATTTACTTTATTTATGTGTCATAAATCATAATTACGGTATTTGTAATTTCTAAAAGTAAATTACTAAGGGTAAAATGGAAAGAAAAAATTTTTTGTCTGAAACTTCTAAATTGACAGTATTTCTGAGATAGATTGATAATTATATCGAAATGGAGGGAGTGTTTCATTTTTCACGCCACTTCACTTTTTGAATATTATAATATTATTTTATAATACAAATTTTTAATTAAATATTATATAAATTATACGTTTTAATTAAACCTCTTGTATGTTTATTTATTTTTATGTGATATTTTTATAATATTAATTTTATATAAAATTTGTTTTTATATAAATTAATTTTTATATATAGAACTTTTTAAAAAAATAAATAAATTTATGTTAATTCTACTATAAATTATATAAACTACAATTAATCTTCACAAAAATTTAAAATGCAAACATATAATTTTTTAAACAAATAATACAATGTATTTAAAAATAGCCGAAAAGAATAAACATTCAACAAAGTACACAAAACATAATAATTTAAAAAAATTACAATAATAACATAATAATCTGATAGATTTTTTCTGTATTCATCAATACTATTAAAATATGAATTGTATGGGGTTGAAAATTGTTGTGGTTGGGGTTGCAGCTGCTGAAATTGTTCTTGTCGAACAAATTCATGAACATTTGAATCAGCAATACCATTTACATTCATTAATATAATTTATTTTTTTCTTTAAATTTCAAATCTCTATGTTTCATTTTGAATTACGTAATGCATTAGTAGAGCATTTATGAGAGCACTGTACATATCTTGAAAGTTAAATATTTATTTAGAATTTAAAATATTTTTTCAACTATATAATGTTTATTTAATTGTATTTTATTAATGGTTTTACTTTTATTTGTATTATTCAGTATTATGTATGATGTATAATATTTGTTAGCAATTTATATTATTTAAAAAATTATGGTACACAATAATTTTATATTAAATGATTATAAAAGGAAATAAGATGAATTATATATGGTGAATGTTTTAGAAATAATCTGTTTTATAAAATAAGAAAATATAAATGAAATAAAAACTAATAATATAATAATGAAAAGAGAGATAAATATTCTTTTTGGGTGTAATATTTGGTGCAATATATATTAAATTAAAGTTGATTACATTAAATTTGATATTAACACCAAATTTGAAATAAAATTTAAATATTTAGATCGAAAATATCCTTATTGGAATCAGGTTTTTGCTTGGAATCAATTTTATATTAAATATGTTTTTGTCTTTTCTATAACAAAATATTTTACCTACATGTATAATAATTGTATATATAATAATATATTATTTGTAAAATTACTCTTTTATAACAATTATCCTTCATAAAAAATATAATCTCAAAAATCATTAATTCTAGATCTAGAGATTCTGATCAAATATTTTAACACACCATATATATAAAAAAAATAATATTTTCATCTTTAAATAATTTTCCTTTTCTGTACAAAAATATGATTAAGAATAACAATAAGAAAAGAAGAACTCGATTTATCAAATTAATACAAACAATATATATATTTTTTAAAAGATTACAATGTATCTATATTTGCCAATAATAATTTATTTAAATACTAAATATTGCTTTGAACGCATAACAATCTGTTACTAGAATAATAAAAAAAACCTCAAACTAACCGTACTATTATAAAGAAATTTAAATAACACTCGTCATTTATCATCCTTCACTACAATCGATCACTAGGACAATAAAAAAAAATCTCAAACTAACCGTTTTATTATTATAAAGAAATTTGAGTGTCACTCGTCATTTATCGTCCTTCACTACAATAAACAATCAAGAATCTCAAAATCAATAATGTGTTGCGTATGCGAAATTATACTTCTCCCTCTTTTCCATTTTATGTGACGCTTTTCGTTTTTCGACAGTTAAACAATTTAACTTTGATCGGACATTTAATTATAGAATTTTCAATTTTAAAAAAATAAAATTTATATATTTTTAAACTACGTAAAGAGTACTATAAGTCATAATAACTGATAATTTAAAATAGTAAAAGGATCTATGAAAAATATACCGTCAAAAATAGATTTATTTAAATCTCAAAAGACGAAAAATATCACGTAAAATGACACCGAGGGAAGTCAAACTTTTATGACAATTCTAGAAACTTACTTATTAAATTAAAAATATAGAGAGAGAGAGTACTTTTTTTATTCACCAAGTGGGACCCTGAAAAACGCATTTATATAGCAAACAACGCTAATCTCTGTGTATTTTTTTTTTTTTTGGATCTGAAGAAAAAAACCAATTCCCAAATCTAAACGCCATTTTTTCACCATGGGAGGAGCTTGGCGATCTCTGCAAATTCCTTCATTGATCTGCGCTATTTATCTTCTTCTTACATTCAACAATGTCTACTGTTTCTACCTACCCGGTGTTGCGCCTGAAGATTTCCAAAAGGTTGGTTAAAATTTCATCATGTTTATGCATGTATCATTGTTAAATTTGGATAAATTTTGAAGTTAGATCGGATAGATTAATCGTTTGTTTTGAAAAAAATGAAAATGTAGATATTTTGAAGCTGTGTATAGATTACTAGTACAGTATATATGATGAATTTTTTCTCGTATGGAAATGTGTGTGCTTAAAATGGAGGTGCATTGTTGTTTTGGGATTTCACGAGGCGATTTGGCTAGATTTTGAAGCTAGATCGGTTAGATTAATCTCTTGTTGGAAAATTAAAAATGTAGATATTCCGAAGCTGCGTATAAATTACTGTATAAGATGTTTTATGTATGTGTGTGCATAAAATGGAGGTGCATTGTTATTTTTGTTGATAGTTTCGGATATCATGAAGCAATTTGGCTGAAGTTTGAAGCTAGATCGGTTGGATTATCACTTTTTTTTTTATAAATGCAAATGTAGATAATAGGGGAGCCTTGGAGGACTAGTAAAGTTGTCTTTGTGTGACCTAGAAGCAGTCTTTAGTTCCTGTGTTAGTGTTGATTGTCTACATCACACTCCTCGGGGACAGCCTTCCGCAGATCCTGATAACATGGGATGCAGGATTAATCACTTTCTAATTTTTTTTTATAAAAATGTGGATATTCTGAAGCAGCATATAAATTACTATATGTGATGAATTCTTCTAGTGTCTAAACGGTTGTCAAAGTGGTGATAAACTGCACCATTTAAATTGTTGATGAAAAAAACTTGAAAGTTCATTTTTGTTTGAATATCTGGAAGAAAAGTGTCAAATATTTTGATTTTAATTACTGTGTTTGAATATTCTGTCTAAGGGAGTGAGTGTGTGTGTATTAAATGCTTTGTTAGGTTATTTACTGTTTGATTTGTGTTAGGTTTACAGATCTCCGTTGGTCTAGGTATGGTTTTGTGTTAAATTTGGTGCTTTGATTTGTGTGTATGTGTGGCTACTGTTGTAGAATCTAACTGGATTTGATGGTTTATATTTACCTTGATTGGTGAGATGTTGAATTTAAAACCATCTGGATTCACCAATTGAGTGAATTAGGAAAAACTATTGCGAGAAAGCTGAGAATGAATAAAAATGGCATTGAGGCATAGTTACACCAGTTCTGCTTAATGAAGAGAGAGAATGAATACAATGATGCGGAATAGGTAAAAAATGTTAATTTTGTAAAGAAGAAATGAAGTTTGTGTTAGTAAGTACACTTGTATTTTTGCCTGGAAACATACCATAGATATGTGTTTGGCATAATATGTGTATACAGTATACTTATCGATAAGGCTAGCTTGTTCGAATCTCAATAAATCCACCAGATACCAGCTGCTCACCTAACACAAGTATCGGGTAACTTTGTCCATCAATATCAAAGTATATGTGAAGAAATTACCAACATTTTATGCTATGTTCCTTAGTTCTCACTTTCGGTGTTGTACTGTGTTGACATGACATGAGTTTGGGTGTGGGTGCCATACCCGTGTTCAAAGACATGAGTTTGAGTGTGGGATCTGTATCGGTTTGGTCAACCGATTTTGGGTATAGACGACAGAGAAATTCGGAAAAGATACAATGGTTTTTGGTAATAAAGACAAAAGCTAAGGTGAAATTGTAGAAAATGGAATAGTTGGAAATTTCTATGCGAGTCCTTTTCCTTTTATCTCCTCTAGGATTCTCCTCTTGATCAATATTTTCTCCTCAAAATACCTTGTATTATGTCTCATAATTTAAGAGATATAACTCTATTTTTAGATATTTAAATTACTTTAAGCCAAATCGCTGCACCCTTATCCGTACCCCCATAATCTTCAAGTTTAGATCACGAAGGATCCTACCTCTAGATCTGCACCCATATCGGTATCCCACACACGAATACGAGCAACTTAGCTTGTATGCCTCTATGAATTTTGAACCTGGTCTTCCATGGTCCCCTCCTCTTTCATTGAATGTCAGACCTCACTCTTGGTCTGTGGTCTTGGGTTCTATATGTATATTTTGTATGTATGTTAGTATGCTGATTTATTACCATTTTTTTAAAAATATAATTTATTACTTTATTAAATGACAAGAACAAAGAGGTTGTTCTGCTGAGAGTCAATTTAAAAGTTCCCCTCTGGCATTATTGTTCAAAGTTATTTTTCTTTTACTTTGCCACGGCCTTTACGACTTCCATTCTGATGGCATATGCAATCTAATAGTGTCCCTTGGAATACAAGTCAACCTTGCTCAATAAGTTGGTTTTGGGCATTCTGACATGAAGGCAGCTAGTAAATTTTACGCAATGAGAATAATCAGGTTTTTCTGGGAGACTCCTCTCATGATTCTGACTGGATGCTTCCCTCTTTTTCCTCCCTTCATTTGTCAAAAATGAAATTGACAGCCTTCAAAATAAGTCTCATTCTCTATTTTATTCTGAACCATGACTGTTGTAGAAGTGTGTTGTCAATTGATTTTTAAAGTAATGTAACATGTTTTTTAGGATGCATGTTTATTGTGGAAAGTTTTGTATGGTGAAAGTGCCAATTTAATTCCCTCAGAAGAATTGTATTGTGTATAAGCTGATTATATTGACTTGTTGGGTCACTTCACATATATCTAGGTCAGATTATGCCCAAAAAATTAGGCACTTATTTGTTTCATTGGTGAGTAGTGTAAGCTGGATGAGTTGTATTTAGATTTTGTTGTGTGAAAGTTCTTTTACATGTTCTTGGGCAGGGTGAGTTTTAAAAAAAAATCATTGGGAGTTTATTCTTAACCCTAAAAAGAAGGGAATACATAGGCTTTTCTGACTCTGGAAGGTGATGATGTTTGTTGCAGGGAGATCTTCTGTCTGTGAAAGTGAACAAGCTGACCTCTACAAAGACTCAGCTTCCTTATTCTTTCTATTCTGTTCCTTTCTGTCGTCCAGAAAATATCATTGATAGCAGAGAAAATCTTGGAGAAGTGCTTCGTGGTGATCGAATTGAGAACTCCCCTTTTGCGGTCAGTTTCATCTACTTTATCACTTGATTTATTTACTTTATCTTATGATAACTGACTTCTTTTAGATGTATGTTTATACTGCAGTTTAAAATGAGGGAGCCAGAGATGTGTCATGTTGTTTGTAGGCTTGTACTTGATGACAAGACAGCTAAGGAGTTTAAAGAGAAAATTGAAGACGAATATCGTGTGAACATGTAGGTCAATTATTCTCTTGAGGAAACAGTGTCATTTTCCGACCTTTTAAAAGGATCATATTTTTCTTAATTACTCTTCCTAACAATTTTCTGGATTCATGTGTCAGGATACTAGATAATCTGCCTTTAGTTGTTCCAGTTCGGAGGTTAGAGCAAGAAGCCCCTCCTGCCTATCAGCAGGGAGTTTATATTGGTGTAAAAGGACAATATGCTGGAGTAAGGAATTTTATTTTACTTCCCATGACACGATGTAGAACTGATATTATATGCAGTAGAGCTAAATTTCATTATGGTCTACTCATTTGTCTCGTGTGATTGCCTGCAGAGCAAGGATGAGAAGCATTTCATCCATAACCACTTCACATTTACTGTTAAGTACCATAAAGATTTGCAGACAGACTCGGCCAGAATTGTGGGATTTGAGGTCATGCCATTTAGGTTTGTTTTCAAGGCTACTCATATTTCTGTCTGCTATTATTGTTTAATCTTTTGGTGCCTAAGAACTGATATGGCTGATAACATTTCCAGTGTTAAGCATGAATATGATGGTAAATGGGCTGACAATACTCGTTTAACAACATGTGATCCACATGCAAAACGGACAGTATCTAACTCAAATTCTCCTCAAGAGGTTGAGGCTAACCAAGAAATCATATTTACATATGATGTTGAATTCCAGGTAACTTATCGAATCTTGTTAGATATGGCTACTTAATGTGATACTCCCTCCATACCAAAACAAGTGTCACCTTAGCAAAAATCGTGTTCATTAGGAAATCAATAAATACAACGTGTAGTTTACTAACCACCCCTATTTAATAATGTCTCTTGAAAATTTAACACTGCTAAAAAGTTGGAGTATAAGGATATAGTTAGAAAAAATACTATTTTTTGTCTTGAATTTCTAAGGTGCCACGTATTTTGAGACTATTTTTGCTAAAGGTGACACTTGTTTTGGGATGGAGGGAGAAGTTACTAGTCTTTTTTTGTAATTTTATGTGTTACCGTTTTCAGTTTAACCTCTTGAGATTTATAGGGGATTCTCTGGTTTGTATTGCAGGAGAGTGATGTGAAGTGGGCCTCAAGATGGGATGCCTATCTTTTGATGGCTGATGATCAGATACACTGGTTCTCGATTGTAAATTCTTTAATGATTGTGTTGTTCCTATCAGGCATGGTGGCGATGATAATGTTGAGAACACTTTATCGTGACATTTCCAAGTATAACGAACTGGAAACCCAGGAGGAGGCACAGGAAGAAACGGGATGGAAGCTAGTCCATTCAGATGTTTTCAGGCCTCCAAGTAACTCTGATTTGCTTTGTGTCTATGTTGGAACTGGTGTGCAGTTTTTCGGTATGATGCTTGTGACCATGATGTTTGCCGTCCTGGGGTTCCTCTCCCCTTCAAATCGGGGTGGGCTTATGACTGCAATGCTCTTGCTCTGGGTTTTCATGGGACTCTTTGCGGGCTACTCTGCTTCCCGTCTCTATAAGATGTTTAAAGGTACAGAATGGAAGAGAATCGCTCTGAGGACAGCATTTTTGTTCCCAGCCACTGTCTTTGTCATCTTCTTCGTGTTAAATGCACTCATCTGGGGTCAAAAATCATCTGGGGCTGTGCCATTTGGAACAATGTTTGCTTTGGTGTTCTTATGGTTCGGAATATCAGTCCCTCTTGTGTTTGTTGGCAGTTACGTTGGTTTTAGAAAGCCAACCATTGAGGATCCAGTAAAGACGAATAAAATACCCAGGCAGATCCCAGAGCAAGCTTGGTACATGAACCCCATCTTCTCAGTTCTTATTGGAGGCATACTTCCATTTGGAGCCGTCTTCATTGAGCTCTTTTTCATCCTCACCTCGATCTGGCTGAACCAGTTTTACTACCTCTTCGGTTTCCTCTTCATCGTTTTTGTCATCCTGATAGTCACCTGTGCCGAGATAACCATCGTACTATGCTATTTCCAGTTATGCAGTGAGGACTACTTATGGTGGTGGAGATCCTACTTGACATCAGGCTCGTCCGCACTTTACCTGTTCCTTTACGCTACCTTCTATTTCTTCACTAAGCTTGACATCACTAAGCCTGTTTCTGGGATCTTATATTTTGGTTACATGTTGATTGCTTCATATGCATTCTTCGTCCTGACCGGTACCATCGGTTTCTACGCATGCTTCTGGTTCACAAGACTCATCTACTCATCTGTGAAGATTGATTGATTCTCCAGTTCACTGGTTTTATCTGTCAACAAGAATGCTGTAGAAGATTACAATTGAATATCCAAAGTTTTGAACATAAGATTATTACAATATCTTAGTAAAATTTTCCAGTATTTAGTTCAGAACAAAAAGCTTACTTTTTTTGTTCTATAGAGTTCAGATATCATGTAATTTCTTACAACTTATGAAATGTTCCTTTACCAGTTGGTGAAGTTGCAGTTTTAAATACTTCCTTCAATTTTCTTTAGTCTTAAAAACACATGAAAAATTCTCTTTCATTTTGCAAATCGAACAAATGAACATCTATTTTTCATATACGGGACGACTAGAAATGGAGAAGGAAGTATTGAATTTCTAATCCATGATTTATTTAATAGATTTCTTAAGATATACTATATAACTATAATAAGAGTTCACATTATACACTAGATTCGACGATGAGAGTTGTTTTATGAATATTCCACGAATATATGTGTGTTTTCTTTGTTGAAACAAATGTTTTATGAAACATTCCTTTACGAAAGTAACGATTTTGTCGTATAATTTAAGTTATATATACTAACAATATTAAAAAATTTAATAATAAAAAAAAACAGATGTAGTTTAACCTATTATTATATGTTAGTTTTCATTAGGTTAATTACCTTTTTAACTTAATAACTATTTTTACCCCTACAATTTCAGTCATATATACTGACGATATAAAAAATTTAATACAAAAAAACATATGTAGTTTAATCTATTATAATTATTATTTTTCATTAGGTAAATTACATATAACTACTTACAATGGATGTTACTCTGTAATTATTTTATAAAAAAAAACTAATTATCTAACTCTTTTTAATTTTACTGACAGTGCATACAACTTAAAATAAATCAAAAAAAGGAGACTTTTTCTTCTATATCAACGCAATTTTTCTAGGTATGGTCAAAAGTAAATTCACATTACGAGAAAATTATGCTTACAAGATCTTATGTAATTAGATCATTAAGACAAGATTAGTGTTGTGTAAGTATAACAGTTGTCCCAAAAAGAATGATTATTCTCTCTTCCACCATATCCTCCTAACCACTAAACAAAAATTATTACCTCTAAAATAGGCGCAAATTATTTCTCCACGCACACACTAAGTCCTCATATTTCATTATAAATATTCTACTTTTTCATTTTCTTCTAACCACCATCACATCAGAATCAAATCAAATCAAACGATATTTTAATATAATCCGAAAATGGTTAATTTCAACACTTCACTCGTAACTTTTTTCTTCTTCCTCTTGTTATCCCAAGCTAAGTCTTTTAACATTACTTCTCTACTTAACCATTACTCATCTTTTAGCAATTTCAACAATTACCTAACTCAAACTGGAGTGGCTGCAGAGATTAATGCGCGGCGGACCCTCACTCTCCTAGTTGTTGAAAACAACAAATTATCGCCCCTCAAGGGGATGTCGCAAGACGCGGTAGCTAACGTTATGCGTGTACACGTCTTACTCGAGTATTATGATGTTCCAAAGATGCAAATGTTGCCTAACAAGACCATGAAGACACCTACTCTGTTTCAAATGACAGGTTATGCGAATAACGATCAAGGGTTTTTGAACATGACTGATTTGGGTGTTGGAAGTATTTCATTAGGCTCAGCTACAAAAGGAGAAAAACTCGAATCAAAATTAATTAAATCTATTGCATCACAACCTTATAATATTTCGATATTGCAAGTTAGCAATGTCATTATTCCATCAGGGATCGATTCACCGACTCCAGCTTCCCCTCCACCGTCTTCACCACCCACGACTGCTCCAGCCTCTGCCCCAATTAGTAGTGCACCAACATACTCCCCAGCTTCTTCGCCCCAAGGATCGTCTGCAGCCCCTTCCTCTGGTACTGACGCAGGGCCTGCACCAGAATCAGAGGCTGCCCCTGGTACTGGCGCAGGGCCTGCACCAGAATCAGAGGCTGCAGAAACCCCTACAGAGGCTTCCCCTGCACCGGCTCCACATCATTTACCACCCAAATCCGATGCACCAACTGCAGAGACTCCTGCGAGTGGATCAGCTGATGCACCATCAACTAATGCACCATCATCTGATGCACCATCGGCTGGTGCACCATCATCTGATGCACCATCGACTGGTGCACCATCATCTGATGCACCATCGGCTGGTGCACCATCGGCTGATGCACCATCGACTGGTGCACCATCATCGGGTGCACCATCATCGGGTGCACCAAAGGCCGATGCACCATCGGCTGATGCACCAGCATTGGCTCCAACTGGAGATAATGCTAGTGCTAGTTCTATTTTAGGTATTAGCTTAGTTTTCATTGCAATGACGAATTTCTTTCTCGTTTTAGTGATTTAGATGACGGATATTGATTTAGAAATCAATAACTTACTTTAGAAGTTAAGAATCTCGTTCGAGAGAGGTTGTATCGGAACCAATTTTTTTACTTTATGAGTTATTAATAAATATTTTCCGATGCGAATCCTCATTTTTCTAATTTTATTTGACACAAAAACTTCTTTTAACGTGAAGAGTCAAATAGGAAATGAAACTCATGTTAGATTTATTATTCGTTCAACAAAAATAACCCCAAAACATCGATAAAATCATCATTTTTACGAATTCAATTTATTACTAACTCGACAATGATTTACGTTTTGTAAAATTTAATACATTTTCAGAGTTCAGCATTCGAATATGTGTGAAATTGTTGAAATTCAAAAACCAATTTTCTACGACTTCAAATTTAATTTAAATTTAATCGCGTAAATCGTAAAATAAATTACAAACGTATCCAAACATAGAACTATAGCAAAATTCAAAAAAAAAAAACGTTTTGAGTGGAAGTTAAAAAGGGTTATAAGTTGAGAAAATAAAGCAAATAATGCTATTATAGTAAATATTTTTCTTTTATGAGTTTACTTGCGAGGATGAGTATCTTTAGGGCCACCAACTCCGGTGGCTACCTTGGCAACGTCGACGGCGGAAGCTTCCGGTTTCTTCATCGCGTACATAGTACCGTACCAAACGGCACCGGAGATAGCTAAACCGACGATAGTCATCGTTGTAATGCTATAAGGCAAACGCCCTCTTTGATGTAGTACCGTACCTGTACAGAGACGAATTCAAAATTTAAATTTAATATATTCAATGTTTAGTAGTGTCCTTACAATTTTGTTCCCTTTTATGTTGTATTATTTTGCTTTAAACTTACCATCATATTTTTAGTAGGCTCCATTATTTGTTGTTCTTTTCTATATGACATTTTATTATTTTTTTGCTTAAACTTATCTAATTAATACTAAATAAAAATAATTAAGATAATAACTTTATTATTGCTAAATATGTTCTCTCAATTACACAAGTAATCAAGTGAGCATTATAATAACACTACCATCTTTATCATTTACTCTGTCAGTCGCTATTTACTCGTCCATATTTTTTTTTAGATGTTCCTATTCATTTTGACAAACGAAGAAAGGACAATTTTTTTCTTCCTATTATGCCCTTATCTAAGCTTCTTGAATATTTTCAAGTTTTAATTCATGTTTTTTAAAATCATAATTAATAAGAATAAAATTATAACTTCACTATGCTAAATTGTTAATTATCGCTATCTTAATATGTGTTTCATTTCTAAAAAGTACGGAGCGAGTACTTATTACTCGAAATTAATGTATATAGCTAATACCAATTTTAGTAACCTTTTAATTGCTTAGCATAAAATTCAATACACTATTAAATCATCATTTTGCAATCTCACATAAATAAATCAAATAATATACTGCACAATTTAATTGTATTAGTTTATAACAAAGTAAAAAAATAAAATGAAAACACTTAATCTTGTCCAAGTAATTTTAGCATAACTAGATTAAATCTTAATTAGTTGATTACAAATTCTTATATTTTTTTAATATTAATATTACTCTTAACAAACAATCAATCCAATTCTAAAAACAATTTAATATCTGTATAATTCTAACCAGCAACCAAACGTAAACCCTACGTATACCTGGATTGTGGCCTGGTGGTCTCGTAGAGGATTCAACACCAGCCTTTTTCACTTCTTCTGGACTCATTTTGTGTGTATCTGCCATTTTTCTCCATTCTTCATTATTTCCTGCCATTATTAATTTTTATTTTATTTCTTTGCTTTGGAATATTAGAAATTAAGGTGTAAAAAGAAAATTAGGGTTTTTTTCTTCATTTTGCATGGTTTTATTTGGAAGAAAGATGACACGTTGTGATAAGACACTTGACATGTGTCACTTTTTAAAGTGTTTGGTTAATGATGACTCATAGTTACTTTATAATGTATAAATTTTAATATTTTTGGGATTTGAATTTAAAATTTTTAATTATAAAAGTAAGATTTAAATTTGTGCTTTTTATTTAAAAGAAAAAAAAACAATCTCATCTATGATAGCTATATCTGAATTTATCTTTTCAAATATAATTCAAGGATTTTAAAGTTTGATCTTGAACTTGTGAGTCGTTTTTGATCGACGAGCTTTCTCTAACTTCTTCGTAAAATTTCTTGGTCCTCTATTCTGAATTATGAGACCTCTATTTATAGTTGTTGAATAGAAGAGTTGCGATTGAAATAAGACTCACTTCAGCCAATCAGATTTAAGTGACATGGCATATGAGTTTTATGAAGCGAACTTTAATTAAATTCATATTTATTAAATTTAAATATTAAATTAATTATATTAATTCATAATATTTATTTGAATTTATATCTTTACAAATTTAATATAATCTGAATCATTTAATAAATTATATTTAAATAAATTTTAAAAGATTATAATGACATTTTTTTTTAATTAATTATTCTATGTTTAGGATTAGTATTGGAATTTATTTTGAATCTATGTTGTGTAAATTTTATTTGAAAAAAAAAGGCTTTCCATCAAGAATTTTTTATTATTTTTTAAATCTCGAATTTTAGTGTTTAAAAGGAACTATAGGAAACGGATGAAATTTATCTATATATCCCAAATGTAAATCTAGTTAAATATAATGTTTTAAAATATATGCATAAATTTAAATATACCTAAACACACCTAAAAAGATTTAAATATTATGTTTTAAATAGATGCATACATCTAAATATATCTAAACACACCTAAAAAGATTTAATAACGTGCATTGATTAACTCTTAAATTAGAAAATTTTCTATATTATAAATTAGTGAAATTTCTATATTATGAATGATTGTACAACAATTCAATTTGTTTTTTCTTTTTTTCGTAGTTTTGAAAATTATAGTGTGTTTGCATTTATCAAAAATATTGTAACAAATATTATGTAACTCAGCAACCATCTTAGTGTTGCCACAAAGGTAATGCATATTAAGATAATAATATCAAAAGAACAAGAAATCACATACTTTTACGATAAAATTACTATTTGTTCCTTATAAATTTATAATTTTCAAAATCTCTCAAATAATACAATAATATAAGCACTGATACATTAATTTAATGCGCGAGATACATTAATCGTTAAGTAAGATACATTACATTTTATATATGATACACTAATTTGATATACATTTTATACATAATACATTAATTTGATGTGCGAAATACATTAATTTAATATATAAAATACATTAATTTAATGCACAAAATACATTAATTCGCAAAATACATTAATTTAATACGCAAAATACATTAATTTGATGCGCTGATATATTAATCTAAAGTGTAAAAATAAAAAAATTTAAAAATTTATAAAATTAATAAAAATAATGATAATAAGAAAAATGAGATTTCTATCATATATCCAATAACATATTACTCCCTTACAAAGAAATGACCTAATTTAAAAAATAAATCAATTTTATTATTTTAAATTAAAATTATATAAAAAATTTAAATATCTTTCAATTTTTGTGATCAGATACATATTATTTTTAATAGCAATTAATTCTTTTTATATATGTCCTTAAAAAACCTTAGCAATGTTAGATTTAGATTTTACTAACACTTGATCAATACAGATAAAAATATTAATACTCCTGGTTAATGAATAAGCATATTTATCTTTTATCTCAAAATGAAGCCTGATTTCAAATTTCAAAAATCTCCTAAAATACAATTGTACAAAAAAATAAAAAAAAATAAAAAAACTCAAAAGGCATATGTAGCTTACAATTAATAAGTTGAAGAAACTCACTAAACATTTCCAAGCTCACTAAATATTCATTAAAAAAAATTTAAATTCTGAATTCGCCTTTAACTACGCTTTTAAGGTAGATATAGCTTATAATAAATAAGTTAAAAGAATAAAACTCAATATTTCCAACAAAAATAATATGCATATATAAAAACTTCACTAAATATATTCTTATAAAAGAGCTTCAAAATTCGAACTACATCAATTTGCAAAAAGTACAATTACATCATTTAAAATTCTAAATCCATCTCTGATTACATCAGCTTACGAGGGTCCCGATTCTGATTCAGAGGGTACCCTTGGGACGAACAAACTACATCAATTTGCAGAAAGTACAACTACATCATTTAAAATTCTGAATCCGCCTCTGATAACATCTACTTACGAGGAGTATCCTCGAGACGAACAGTACCCGAAGGTACCCTCGTAAGCGGTTCCGATTTCTTGTTCATATAAGTCATGTAGTACCAAATACTACCAACAACAACAGCAGAGCCTATCGCCATAGTGGCTGGACTATATGGTAAATTTTTCCATGGCTTATTTACATCACCACTAGCCATTTTTCTTCTAATAATATTGAGAAATAAAAATTTCTTCTAATTTATCTCTTTTTTTTTCTTGTTTAGAGATAAATTTTATAGTTATTTTCTTTTTCTTTTTGTGAGACTTTGTTACATTTTTCTCTTTTTTTTTTCATATTATATATATAGTAGAAGTTTGTGTAGGGTATATGAGGAGATGAGTAGACACGTTACTCTTTTGTGTCATGTTATGAAAAGTTTGCTTTTGCATGCACTTTGACATGTGGCATTTGATTTTTGTTTCTTCTTTGAGTTTCTAAAAGAGGATAAGTGATGGCGCATCTCATATGGTGGATTCAGGATTTTTGTTCGGAGAAAAATAACAAAGGGATTCAAATCTTTGACGTTGAGCTTTATTTCAAGGGACTCTGTCGGCGATTATTAATTTGTCTTTGTTATTGAGGAGTTCAAATATACATACATATATATATATATATATATATATATATATATATATAAATACAAAAAATTTGCTTTATATATACAATATAAGCTGAGGAAATTCGGGTAAATTCTCTGGAATCCATGTGAGTCCGTCTCTGGGTGTATGTATACTAAAATATCTTAAATTTATGAGTAAATTATTCAAATATTTTAAATTAGATAGAAGTAAGGAAAGCATTAGCTAAATTATTAGTTTCGTTATTGAATTATTGATAATTTAACAAAAATATTTTTTATTTGATTAATTAAATTTAGTTACACTCTCGACTACCACAAAATATAGCGAGGTTTTCAAAATTTTGTAGAAGTATGAGGCTTTTTGTAGGAACATGAGATTGTTAATAAAAAGTTGAAAGAACTGTTCAAAGTGTTGAGGGATACCCCTAAACTTGGTGAGAATTTAGAGGTTTATTTCATTCATGTTGCGAAAAATTTCTTTCTTAAATTTTATGTCCAAATCAAATTGTGTCATATGAATTAGTACATATATATTTTTGGACAATTACAGAAATACACACAATTTGTTTCACTTATTTTTATTTATATCCCCAATTACTTTTAAAATCTCAAAAATTACTTATTTTTTTAATGTATCCGAGCTACATTTATGTATCGGAGCTAGTTTTTAATGTATTCGAGCTACATATTAATGTGTGCGAGACAGTGTTTAATTATCTGAGCTAAATATTATGTATCCTAGCTAGTTTTAATGTATTTGAGCTACATATTAATTTATCGAGATAATATTTAATGTATCGAGGTACATATTATTGTATCCGAGCTTCAATTATTGTATCCGTCTTTTTTTTTTAATTCTTAAGGGACTAATGTAATTAGAAACTTATTAGGGATAAACTCTAACTTCATATTAAAACTAAGAGATTTATTAAGGGCAACTTTCACATATAGCAAACAAAAAATTTATATTTGTATGCTATAGCAAAGTTTGCATAATTGCGCTCCATAGCAAACATATAACTGTATAATTCTCTATACATATACAATTGTATAATTCGCTGGTCTCGCTATACATATACAATTGTATGATTTGCTGGCCTAAATTGTATAATTCGCTGGCTTATTTCACTGCAATTGTATAATGCGCATTCGCTGCCTATTTCGCTGCAATATCTGTATAAAAATTGCTTTGCATACAATTGATCGAAGTAAATGTTTGTATATTGTATAATTATAAGTGTATAGGAAGAAGATATATGTTTTTCTCTCGCTTTATACAAAAACAGAAACACAATTTATACACTTCTGTTGTATACAGCGAGAGAAAATTGTATTTCACTGCAATTGTATAATTCGCAATTGTATAATTCGTTGGCCTTTTTCGCTGCAATATTTGTATAAAATTTGCATTTATCTACAATTGAATCGAAGTAAAATATTTGTAAATTGTATAATTAAGTGTATAGCACGAAGATATATATTTTTGCATGTGTATATACAATTGTCTCTTGCTTTATACAAAATAGAAACACAATTTATACACTTATGTGTATAAAGCGAGAGAGGCGAGCAGAGGGAGAATGGCGAGCGAGAGTGGGAGAGTGGCGAGCGAGATTTTCGGGAGAGAGGCGACTGACAAACTTTGGCAAACGTTTGCTATGGAGCACAATTAAATCAAACCGTAGCTACTCCATTTATTTTAGGTTATTAATTTGCTATTATATACAATTATCTCATTTATTAATTTACACCATTTTTTTTGGTTTTTTTCTACTGGACTTTGGGCTTTCATCTGGTCTTCCATTAAAAGTTGGGCTAATAGTTAAATTAAGCCCAAATAAAAGTTATGAAAAAGCCCAATAAATATTTGACCGTTAGTATCCTTTAACCTTATTATTTAACGGCTAGTTTTCTTGTTCCTTTTAGCTGCAATTTAACTCTTTAACGGCTAGTTTTCTCTTCACTATATATATTACCAAACATATTTGAAAATTTATCAAACAAATTATTCATCTGCTCTCAATTTTCCCTTTTTGAAACCTGCATAATCGATCGAAAAAAATAGTTTTTGAGCTTCATTAACTTCATATTCTCAATGGCTGTTTTTTCAAGAAACATGTTTGTAATGGCAATTCTGTTTTTCAGTCTATTGAGCTTCACAGAAGCAAGAGATCATTTGGTTGGTGGAAAAACTAATTCTTGGAAAATCCCATCTTCCGAATCGGATTCCCTCAATCGTTGGGCTGAAAAAACACGATTCCTAGTTGGAGATTCTCTTGGTACGTTAAAAAAAATTCTCTAACTTTATAAATTTGTATTTATGACACATAAATTGAAACAGAGTGATACAATTTTTTGCATTTGCTAGTACTACTACTACTAGAAGGGACAAATCTCGGTGGACCCTAGGGTCCTGAACCCTTTTTTCGTTTTGAACCTTCACTCAAAATATTAACTCGTTTTTTTTTATGATACATAAATTGAAACATAGGAATACATTTTTTTGCATTTGCTAGTACTACTACTACTAGAAAGGAAAAATCCTAAACCCCTTTTTCGTATTTTAAACCTTTAAAGTGAAAATTTTAAATCTTTTTTTATGACACGTAAATTGAAACAGACGGATACAATTTTTTGCATTTGTTAGTACTACTACTACTAGAAGGGACAAATCAGGCTTGGACCCAGGGTCCTGAACTCCTTTTTTCGTATTTTGAACCTTCTAAGTGGAAATTTTAATTCGTTATTGTTATGATACGTAAATTGAAATAGAGGGATACAATTTTTTGCATTTGCTAGTAATACTCCACCCAGGATCCTGAACCCCTTTTTTCGTATTTTGAACCTCTGAATGAAAAATCTAACTCGTTTTTTTTTTTTTTTTGGTTAGTGTGGAAGTATGATGGGGCAAAAGATTCAGTGTTGGAAGTGAGCAAGAGGGATTATGTGACATGTAACACAACAAGTCCAATTGCAATGCATAATGATGGGAACACAAAGATAGTGTTGGAACATTTTGGGGCATATTATTTTATAAGTGGTGTAAAAGGGAGTTGTGAACAAGGACAAAAATTGGTCGTGGTGACGTTGTCTAAGAGGAGATACGCAGATGCACCAGTACCGTCTCCGGTTGAATTTGATGGTCCAGCTATAGCACCTACTAGCAATGGTTTTAGTTTGAAGGCTAGTTTGGTTGTGGTTTTTGGGGTTTTAGTAGGGTTTTGGGTTTGAAGTTTTTTTTTTTTTTTAATTATTGGAAAGGTGGTGGGTGGCCTTCTTGGTCATTATATTCTTTTATTTAATTTGTTGTTTACTTTTTTGCCTTAATGTTAAATAAAAGTTTGATTTTTTTATTTTTGTTATTCAGCAACGAATATATTTTTTAATTTAGTTCGAAAAAAGTTCCATTTTTATTTAGCTTCTCTTTTTTTCCCACTAAGCTCACTTGGCTTGGAAGCCTCGTTCGCCGCTTGGAAGCCTCGTTCGCCTTTCGTACTTCGATAGATCTTCTAAAATCAAAAGTTTTTTGAATTAGTGATGAGTTCAATCATGACGATTCAACTCTCAAAAATATCGTATGTCTCAACCATTGCCGAGAAGAGAAAATGCTCAAGGTTCTATATATTCTTTCTTTATTCAATTCATTCCTATCCTTTTTGTTTTCAGTCCCGGGTTTCCTTTCCTCTCCAAGCCAATCAATCGCCTTCTTAGTTAACTGCGGAACCCGCCCTTTAGCCATTATCTTTAGATACGGAGGGCTTATGAGTCACAGAATTTGAAGCCCAAAAAACAAGGTAAGAAAGGTGGGGAACAGCGGCCTCACACAAAAAGATTTGTGTAAGCACAAAGAGATTTTCAATAAGTCAATACCAAGATTTTCTTTCTAAGACCCTCCCCCCCCCCCCCCCCCGATTTGAGGGCAAAAACTTTGCCTTAAATTTATATGACAAAACTTACCTTCATTCTACCTCAATTTTTATATGACAAAATTTAAATTTTGAGAATCAAATAATTTGTGTTAGTAATTTTTAAAAATTGTATAGTAATTTTTAAAAGTTGTTATTCATCTCCTAGTACTTTTAATATGATTTCTATAATAGGCATTACATATATATTAGACCCTAAACTTAGCTTTAAATTTTTACTTTGACCTCCAACTTTCATAATGCACAAACACACACTTTAGCTATCCAACTTTTAAATTAATACACGTGAATCCTACATGGCACAATCCACGTAGGACACCACGTAGGACAAAAAATGACATGTAGGATGACATGTAGCACATCTGTGTCTACTTGTGCACATTCAAAATTGAAGGGTATAAATGTAATTCGAAACAAAGTTAAAAGACATATGTATCATAATATAAAAACTTTGAGCAGCTATCCACACTAAAAAAAGTTATATTACAACTAAACTTTATTCATATCAAAATTTAAATTTCTTGAGCAAATTATATCAAATTATTATTAAGAGAATAGCAAATATATATATATATATAGAACCTGAAAGCTCATTTCTGCTTCACTGTAGTTTTTTTTGCACAAAATCAAAGGGAAAAAAATGTAAGTTGGCAACTCAAATAATACAAAATTGTAACTTATTATTATCTAAATTACTTCATTCCTTCTAATCCTGCTGGCATCCCTAAGCTCTGAGCAAGATTGTTCATTCTCTCCTTCATTGCCTGACATTTCATTCATTCAAACACATTATTATTTTGCATCGTATCGAAGAAAATCATGAAAACAATTACTATATATATCATCAAAATTCTTATTACCAGTACACTTTTCTGGTGCGCGTCCTTGTACGCCTCTGTTACTAGAAGTGACAGTTTCTGCATCCACCAAACAAAGAATAACAAGACTCATAAGTCGCAAGATGCTTAGTGCTTCGGGCTTCCCTTTTTTATTCAAAGAGTTGTAACAACAAACAACCTATAATCATGGATTTACAACTCAACTAGACTATTTGAATTTATTTATGAGTCGCCACAAACGTATAAACTTACATCAGATCCCATGTCCATTGCAGCGTCAGTTATTTCAATGCGCACTGGCTGTTGGTTACCAGAAAGTGTTGCCTACAGAAACAGTCGAGATAAAAACGTAACCAGGCATTAGACATCAAAGAGACCAATTTCAAGCACGATTTTTGAATCTTTGCAGGTTTATCGGTGTCCATATGAGAGAAACGTGGAGGGATAAGGAGAGAAACAAAAAGTTTATCTTCGGGAAAGCAATCAATACCTTTATAAGTTCACCTTCACAGTAGCCATCAAACTCTGCACTGTAAATTAAGACAGAAAAGTAACACAATAATTTAGAGTAGAGAGTAATGGAAGAGCGACTGCAAATCAGAAAACGAGTATGGAAAAATTTATCAGGAACACCTACGCCGCAAGTTCTTTCTGCACGCGTACTGCCTCGACTTGAACAACCATTTGTGCCTTCTTTACAGTTTCATACAGATTTTGCATATTTCCAAGTACTCCAGCCTGGATTAAAGTTCGATCAATCATGACAAAGAAACATGAGGATTTTGATATCACGCAAGACCACCAACAACCAGACTATGTTTTTTTCTAAAGCAAAATCAGTAGGAAGCTAGATACAAAACCTAAGAAAAAAGTAATCTATGAACGATCAATAAGTAGTTGCTAGCATAGACTCCACAGGTATTTGATATAACGATCAATACAGAGACGCAGTATATAATTGCTGCACCAAATAACATCTTTCAAATGCATGGAAATCCACGTAGAAGAAAAAAGGCGTATAATTTATGCGTCAAAACTATGAATAAAGGACTCTCCCTGATAATGGTGGACGAGGATCTTTTCCCTCATTTTCATCAAGTCTTGCAACAAGTATACTTCTCAGTCTTTCATCAGAAAATTCTGAGGGTAAATATCAGACTATAAGAGTTTTCAGAAACACTTAAAAGAATTTTTGTTTAAGTAAATTTACACGATATTCTCTTGAGTAAATTGAAGCATCATCTCTCATTGTGTACCATGAGAAATTTTCTGTTTAAGTAAATTCGTTGGACATTCTCTAGAGTAAATTAGAGTGTCATCTCTATTTATATTTTCTGTACTCTCTGGTATATATTTCTAATATAATGGAATTATTCCTCCATGTTGCTAGATGTAGGCATAATTGAAGAACCATAAGATTTCTATAAGTCATCTCTCTGTCTCTCTTTTATTGGCTTATTATCGTATTTTGTCCCCTTCAAATCAAGGGTAAATCCTCAACAAGTCTTCAATGTTCATTTTCTATGATTATCCCGATTAGAAAATTTCTCAAGATTGATATGGAACTGTGCTCTTAGGATCTTGATAGTGAAATTTACAGACTTGCACCAAAAGAATGCTTCAAAAGATCGATGAGATTGCTAAATGTCTTAATTTTTTGTATAGATGGAGTACTTTATCCCCTGTAAACTCCCGAGACAACTTTTAGGATTTTGTTAGCTCGTTATCTTTAGTATGGGGCTCATTGTAATGGAGCTAAAAACTCACATTTGCTCACACTCTTTTGTCTACTATTTGCATCTGATTGATGCCCTTGATGAAATCTATTACTTCATCAAAAAAAAAAAGATTGATGCGCTTGCTACTAGCATTATTTTGTTAATGTCGTATTTTAGGACATATTATCCTCTCATTTAACTTACTTTATTATATTGATACAGGTTTTTCCCCCTTCATTGAAAAGTAACAAATTTGGAGATCCGTCAAAGCAAGTTAAAAATGTGCTGAATCTAAACACTCACGGACAACTTTGCTACTTCATTTTCTTCTAATGGAACTTTGTGGAGTGGTTACCAATATCTGGATGATTAGACACATTAGTAACAAATCCATTGGTCCACTTATGTAAGTCTAATCTTAAACTGATACTTAAAGGAGATTAACTTGAAAGCAAACCCGTGTATCCTTCATTACATCAGCCTCAATCCTCAGTCCATTTTACTATCCTCAACACACACTCTTTGGCCTTCTTCAGCCTATTCTAATCGGTATCCCTCACTTCCCACCCACCCACCCACTTCCTCCTTTCCGAGTGTCTACTTTTAGAATTGGTAACTCATATCTTGTGCTTTTAAGCTGGTCTGCTTACATGGTCTATACACTTCATAAATTGTTCTTTTCATCGTTCATTTTTTTTATGACAAGGGAAACCTGCAGCCGCTATCCTTTGGGTGTGCACAACGTAAAAAACCCGTTCCTATGCAATAGTTTGCAAACCATACAGGAGAGGTAACCCACACTAGGCAAACCCAGTGCAACGAGCTTTTCTTTTCATGTTACTGATTGTCTAATGTGATTATTTAAAATTATGATTCTTCTCTACCCTTGATGGTACTATTACGTATTGGAATTAAACACACCTTTAAACAGTAATATTCAAACATACTCAGACGAGGAAACATTTAAATGTGACAATTGCAACTAAAGATACATGAAAGACACATAATATGAATTTCATTTATAGTGAATTAAGAAAATTATTTAATGCAAGCAAAAAGGGTTTTACCAAAATATAATCAACCAAGTACTCATTATTGCCAAAAGAAATGGCGGTACAGCACTGTCTCGTGTAATAATATATGATAAAGCTATGAAAAATTTATAACCATGATGAGAGACCTCACATCCAAGACAACAAACCCCAAAGGGTAAAAGATGATACTACAGGAAAATCTTAGAAAGGATCATATGGAGATTTCATGCAGGGTTGTCCAGAACATGGTTTAATTCAAATTTACATAACAATCAAGTAAACTCCTGCGAGAATTTTGCACATAGTATGTTTTTGTATCAATTAAAGAAGAGAATAATCTGCACCTTTGAGGAATTATCATCGCTGTTATTATCCTTTTTTCCACCAAACAAGCCATGAACACGGAGAGATCTCCTAGCTTTCTGGCCATTTCGTGATGATACACTTGAAGGACCAACAAGTAGGGTACTTGAGTTTGATTTACCTAAAACATGACGAATGTATGACACATTAGAATCATTCCTAGAACTAGTTAGAAACTTTGAAATAGCAATAGACATCATAAAACATATCGGAAACTAAATGGATTAGCTAAGAAGAAAGGTAAGTTTACATGAAACGTAAAAGATTACAGAAAAAGACTGTGCTGCCTAATCTCATGAAACACTCTCCCACGTAGCTGGTTAAACCATGGCATACAGTAAAGACCATTTTTTTTAATCGTTAAAGTCAAGCATTTTACTTGCTGAGATACTTCCAAATTAATTCAGAACTTGAGAGGGGATCAGAGTGCACACTATATCGATGCCTACCAAAATGATTTAATCATGGAATAATACATAGATAGACACTTTAACTTGGCATCAACACTCCAAAATGAGTATGCACATCTAGACACTTCAACTCGTCTACATTGTTTCAGTTAAGCACTCCAACTCACAAAATGATCATCTAGACACCTCAACTCGTCTACGTTGTGTCAATTATAGCATTCCAACTCACAAAATGATCATCTAGGCACCTCTACTAAATATGTGTCATGTCTTCATCGAGTGTCCATGAGACACAGTGCGGACAAGTTGGAGTGTTCAGTGGTCAATTGAGACCAAGTTGTCGTGTCTAGATGTGCACTATCAAAGTTAGAGTTTGCACAATGCCATTAACTCCTTAATGACCATATGCGGCACTAAGAAAAAGAAAAAGACAAATGATTCTTACTATAATAAACACAGACACATTTATTGTACATTCTTCAGCAGAAACCAGAAAATAACCACGATAAGCAAGCTTTAGTATACCAATTTAACGTAAACAGGGTTATCTCAGAACCTTTTCTTTTTCTTTCTTTGGAACCTCCAACCTCCGAATCCTACAGAAGCACTATATATACCGGACCATCCAAAGTACAAACTAGGCTTCTTCCATTTAGAGTTCAACACATTTGAAAAACATACAAAACAAACCTTTGGAATGGCATTGTATGGTCTTAAACATCCTTTATACATTCCATCTAATATAATTTTGATATTGATATAACCAATATATAAACATTTCCTAAAAGAAGAGCAAACCAAATTACCAACTAGGCAACCAGAAAAATGTACTCTAACTTGCTCGGACTCTCCAAAAATGTTGCTGCACCCGTGTCGGATCCTTCAAAACTACACTATTTTTGGAGGATCCAACATGCACCCGTCGACATTTCTAAAGAGTCCGAGCAACATAGAGTACCATTAAGAAAAAAACAAAACACTTCCATTGAACATGGTAAAATCAAATGGTGAAGTAAGGTAAGTGCACATGAAAGACAACGGATACTAATCTCGGGATAAACTGCAGGATTATTTTATCAAGCATTTGGTTAGGGGTATTAGTTAGTCCCGGATTATTTATCCTGTACTAAATCTCCCCCCCCCCCCCTGCCCAATACCAAACGAACCCTATAATGTTTCGATTACCCATTATCCATCGAGTTCTGAATCGCGCACCACTGTTCCTCAAAGGATAGATTTCTCGGTTATCAAAAACAGTATCAAGATGGTGTAAAACAGGGCGGAGCTACATTGCACTAAGGAGGTTCATCCGAACCCCCTTTGGCGGAAAATTATATTATTTATATATGATTAAAATAAGTTTATATGTATATATAATAGATATCGAACCCCCTTCAAATATCTATTTCTACAGATTATGAACCCTTATTGAAAATTTTGGCTCTGTCCCTGGTTTAAAGTAGCTAAAAATTGAGTCTTTACAGATAAAATGTGAATTTAAGGAAAATACAAAACTATGGTGTTGATAATTTTTCCAAAAGATCCATTAAAAGAACCAAAATACCCAAGATGCAGAATCATAAAAGCAATAAACCCAACAAATTTCACAAGCAATAAAAATTTGCCCCAAATTCAAACAATTTTGAAATTAATAATTCAAAATACATTAAACAAAGATAGAATCATGAACTTACTGAAACAGAGTGAAGAAGAAGAAGGGCATTTATGGTCATTTGGTCTGTGACAATTGAGGAATTGAGATGTTAAGGTAGCACTTGGAGAAATCGCCATTATATTTGCTCTAACAAAAAGAGATTAAGCTTTTGAGGACTATCCCTCTTTAGAGTAGGTTAGATATCTCTCCTCCGTTTCAATTTACGTGTCACTTTCGAGATTTAAATAAATTTATTTTTGATTATAATTTTTTTGAAAAAGCTTTTAGGTATTTTAGAATTGTTAATTATTTTAACTTATATATTTTTACGTATTTTATAGATGTATAAATTTCATTTTAAAAAAATTAAAGATTTCACACGTAAATTTCTGATCAAACTGAAACTGTTTGACTCTCGAAAAATGGAATGTGTCGCATAAATTCAGACGTAGGAAGTATATTTTATTTATCTATCTAATCCTCCCTTCGTTCATTTTTAGTTTTTACGTTTTCTTTTTAGAGTCTAATTGTAAAATCTTTGATTAACATTTTATAATGTATTTTTTCAATATATTGATATGCAAAAAATTGCAATTTATAATACTATTAGTACAGATTGTGAATATCTGAATTTTTTATTTAAAATATTGAATTAATGTAATTTAATGGGGTGGAGCTATATTGCATTAAGGGGATTCATCCGAACTCATTCGACGGAAAATTATATTATTTATATATGGTTAAAATAAGTTTATATGTATATATAGTAGATGTCGAACCCCCTTCGACTATCTATTTCTAATATTATGAATCCTCTTATTAAAAATTCTGATTCCGCCTCTGCATGCAAGCCTGCAAGGACAATATGTATTGATATCGAAAATAGTATTGTGCTAAATTTGATAAGTTATTATAATGATACAATAATAGTGTTGGTTAGATTTAATATTTTGATATTCAAATAGGACATTAAAAATAAATTTGATTTTTTTTATAAACTTACAATTACAACAATAGATTTTGCCACCTTATTTTGATTTTTTTATAATAGATTTTGCCAACTTATAATTACAAAAATAAATTTGATTTTTCTTATAAACTTACAAAAATAAATTTGATTGTTTGAATATGTGAGGAAAATACAATCTGTCAACTCATATATATGATTTATTTAATTAGTCATCTTATTTTAAAGTGATTCTGAATAAATCTTTTTTGTATGATAAATGAATAAATTACTTTGAACTTCATTTTGTTGGTGAATGTAGAATTCCACACATAATAATTTTTTTTGTTTTTTACTTATTTAAATTATGTATGATTTCTATATAGTATATTTATTTTATTTTTTGGACAATTTTATTAAATCATGCTAACAATCACAACTATACTAAACACATGTAAATGCATATCTCATGTTATTTTATTAATTCCTTATATAAGAATTAAATTTTTGCAAAAAGTTTTTTTCCTATCTTGCCCTACCTTAATTATCATTTATATTTTCTAGTGATCACTGTAAAATAAAAAAATAAAAAAAATACTGACACATGTAAAGACATATGTCACGTTCCTATTTTGCCCAGTCTTTTTTAAAAAATAAATAAATTAGTGATTAAATTAAAATAAATCTTACAAGTGAATATTCAATATTAATTGTTTTTTAAATTTCTAAAACACATCGTTTTTACTGACATTTTTCATAATTCCCAAGATACCTATCGACTATTATAGGTGGCGGGCGTGCATTCAATTTTTTGGTTTGATTTTGCATTATTTGATTTGAATTTTTTGATTTTTAGTTTCGTAAAAGTGTAATTTAATATAATCCAAAATAAATTTGATTTGATTTGATTTTTCTCTAATTGTTTTTTTTTTAATTTGGTTATTCGTTTATGTCAATGATTAATAATATAACCATAGTAATAATTATCTAGGGCAACTTTCACATATAGCAAATAAAAAATTCATATTTGTATGCTATAACAAAGTTTGCATAATTGCGTTTCATAGCAAAAATATAATTGTATAATTCGCTATACATATACAATTGTATAATTCGATAGCCTCGCTATACATATACAATTGTATGATTCGCTGGCCTAAATTGTATAATTCGCTGGCCTATTTCGCTGCAATTGTATAATTCGCTGGCCTATTTCACTGCAATTGTATAATGCACTCGCTGGCCTATTTCGCTGCAATATCTACATAAAATTTACTTTGCATACAATTGAATCGAAGTAAAATGTTTGTACATTGTATAATTATAAGTGTATAGGAAGAAGATATATGTTTTTCTCTCGCTTTATACAAAAACAGAAAACAATTTATACACTTATGTTGTATAAAGCGATAGAAAATTATATTTCACTACAATTGTATAATTCGCTGGCCTTTTTCGCTGCAATATTTGTATAAAATTTGCATTTGTACATAATTGAATCAAAGTAACATGTTTGTAAATTGTATAATTAAGTGTATAGCACGAAGATATATATTTTTGCATGTGTATATATAATTTTTTCTCGCTTTATACAAAACAGAAACATAATTTATACACTTCTGTTGTATAAAGTGAGAGAGGCGAGCAGAGAGAGTGGCGAGCGAGAATGGGAGAGTGGCGAGCGAGAGTTTTGGAGAGAGGCAACGGACAA
The DNA here is from genome assembly GCA_022817965.1 of Solanum lycopersicoides. Classification (NCBI taxonomy): domain Eukaryota; kingdom Viridiplantae; phylum Streptophyta; class Magnoliopsida; order Solanales; family Solanaceae; genus Solanum; species Solanum lycopersicoides. The sequence continues at coordinate 2,115,738 of CM040625.1, read as the reverse complement.
ACTTTGGCAAACGTTTGCTATGGGGCACAATTAAATCAAATAGTAGCTACTCCATTTATTTTAGGTTATTAGTTTGCTATTATATACAATTATCCCTAATATCTAATCCCTTAAATATATTTTCTAATATAAATTATAAGTAAAACTTAAAATACAATACTTATAAGTATACCTATTATAGATGTTCAAACATAAAGTATAAATCTAATCAATCACGAAAGACATGCAATAATCAAAATGGGACAAAAGTGGTTAACTTCTTTTTTATTTTTTAAAATTCGAAACTAAATAAAAAAAAAAGAAAGTAATTAATCAATCCAAAATTATGAGAAGTATCACATACTCCATTATTGTTTTATTAATGAGTTTAATTTTCTTGCACCGTTAGTGTATAAGATTTTCTACACTATCATATAATTTTTATGATAAAACATAGTAACTTAATAAAATATATTTTAAATTATAATTATAATTATAATATATTTGAGTTTAAGTCTAGAACATATTTTGTAATTGGTATATTTTTTTTGGTTTTTATCTAAAATTAAAAAGAATTCAAACACAACTTTCATTGTCAATATTTTTTCTAGATGCTCTATGTTCAATAATAATTTATGGACGAAATTAATAATTTACGTCTTCGATACCTTTTCTCATATATGGACAAATTAACTATCAAACAAAATAACAAGTCACTAAATAAATAAATTTAAATATTTAAAATCAAAATATCTCCATTGGCAACTAAAGTTGTTGTTCTCTTATAAAAGTCATCATCATATTGTATACACAATATACCACCATTAATTTATTTAGCTAAAATTAAAGTTCTTATATTATGACAACTCCAATAATTAAACCATCCATTAGTGTTAAATCACTTTCTGAATCACAAAATCTCAAATTTATCCCTTCTAATTATGTTAACTCTAATATTTATCCCCTTGATCTCTTTGCATCTGAGCCACATGATCATTCAAACTCAATCCCTACCGTTGATTTTTCGCTACTCAACTCCATTGATCCTCATCAAAGGTCTCAAGCTATCAACAATCTCAATAAAGCTTGTAAAGAATGGGGATTTTTCATGGTACATCTAAAATATGTTTTTATATTATTATATAGTTCAAAGTATTACAAAGATTTTCATTTTATTAATAGATCAAACCATATTATAGAGCAATATATTATTAGTAACATTTTGGTAAGAAACTATGAAAATATGAATATTACACATAATTATTAGTACTTCTTTTGTCCTATGTAAAGACGTTGAGTTGATTTCAATATGGTCAGTTATTATCTCCGAAAATCACTTTTTTTTATCATCGTTTTCTTCAAAAAAATAAAATAAAATTGACTTTCTGATATAATAATTGTTAGCAAGGATTTAACTTGAGGATGATTGAAATGATTTATGACTCATTTTAGTAAAAGTAACAAAAGAATTAAATTGGTACATGCTAAATATATATTAAAAAAAACAGTGTATCTTTTCTAGACAGACTTTTTAAACAGACTAAAAAGAAAAAAATAATATCGTATACCTAAATATGTTTCATGGTGAAGGTGGTAAACCATGGGATACAAGAAAGTTTGATGAATAAAGTGATTGATGTTACTCAAGGATTTTTCAATTTAAGTGAAGAAGAGAAGAAAGAATTTGAAGGGAAACATGTTTTGGACCCTATAAGGTATGGAACAAGCTTCAATACCTCTAAAGAGAAAGCTTTCTTTTGGAGGGACTATCTTAAGGTCTTTGTGCATCCAAAGTTCCACTTTCCTAGCAAACCCGACGGATACAGGTATACCAGAAATCTTAATAACTCAGTTTGTTGACTGTACTTACGTATAATCATCATTTTTTTTTTATGTAGTGATATTATGTGGGAGTATTGTGAGAAAGTTAGACAAGTAACAAAAGTATTACTTGGAGGAATATCACAAGGTTTAGGACTTGAAGAATGTTATTTGGAAAAAACTCTAGAGGTGAAGTCAGGATTTCAAATTTTTATCGCAAATTATTACCCAAGTTGTCCTCAGCCAGAACTTGCACTTGGTATGCCACCTCATTCAGATCATGGCCTTTTAACTCTAATTATTCAAAACCAAGTTGGAGGATTACAAGTTCAACATCAAGGCAAATGGATTCATGTCAATGCCCTTCCCAACTCACTCTTGGTCAATACCGGCGACCATCTCGAGATAATTCAGTTGACTTATAACTATTTGGTCAATACCGGCGACCATCTCGAGGTAATTCAGTTGACTTATAACTATCTGAACGTAACACGTGTGTGAGATTTATAAGTTATTGATAATAGATAATTTTTACAAATATGTATTCTCATAAAATGGTATTCTTAAATTTGATACAAGAGTGTTAGGTTACGTTAGACTATACGTGGATCGTAAAAAGAATTTGTTACACTATCAGTATCTATAAGTAATTTTTACACTATCAAGTCATGTTCACCTATTGTATGATGCAACGCGTAACGTTTTTTATTTTCAATATTTTAAATTCCAAATTTGATTTATTAGTGGATAATATCAGTACCTTAGTTGGTTGACTGTCTGAACTGTTCGGTAGATATTTAGTAATGGAAAGTACAAGAGCAATGTACACAAAGTAGTGGTGAACAACACAAGTCCAAGAATATCAGTAGCTGTTGCTCATGGACCATCACTAGAAGCAATTGTAAGTCCAGCTTCTCCATTGATACAAAGTGAAACCAATTATATACCAATGAAGTACAAGGATTACATGGAGATGCAACAAAGTAATCAACTTCACCAAAAATCCATTTTGGAACAAGTCAAAATTAAGAGGAACTAATTATATTTTTTTTCCTAATATATATTGGGAAATATATATTTATGTAATAGTGTTAGAATCTGAATGTATTGATGCTTATTATTAAATCCATTACATTTGTAAAAGTATTCAAAATTAAGTTATTGTTTTAAAATTAGTGATTCTTTTACATATAAAACTATTTTGTGTTGAGATTAATTGAATACAAGAACCCCTATAAAATATATTTTTAAAAATAGGGAAAGGTATAAGGTGGTGAAGAAAGAGGCGGAGTTAGTCATTATGCACCACATCAAAAGTGATCATTAGCATCAATTAGCACTCTTTGTATACGTTCCTGAAACTTTTATCGATATTGGTTTTAATGACACTTAACTAATGTCGGTAAAGATTAAAAACTCTTTATTAATATCAATATTTATTACTGCTAAAAGTTATTTTTGTTGTAGTGACGATGATAAAGACAGTGACTTTTGAATGCTTGTATGTTAAATTAGAGGACAAAGACGGGAATTATATGGGCTAGGTGAGAGAAAGGAGGGCCAGTGACTTGGATCGAGTAAAGTGTATCAAGGATAAGAATGATGATGTGTTGATGGAGGAGGCACTTATTAGATGGAGATGACTAAGTCGAAGGCAATAAAGTATGAAAAATAAATAACAATACTTTCATAAACTCTTGAACGAAGAGGGAGGTATAAACACATCATGCTATGGGATTTGTAGCACTCACAGAGGCATCACAATTTCGGGTATTGTAGGTGTATAAAGATTTAGGGTGTTATTTGTAGAATGAGTAAGGGAAGAGCAATTCGGTATCGTGGGAAAACTTTAAAAGATGTAGGCAAGATAGGTATGGAGTGATTAACTGAATTATTTAATATCATTTTTAAGACAATAAAAATGCCCAAAGAATGGAAATTGAGTATCATGATTTTATGAGTATAGAATTAAGAATAAGTGCGACATTCAGAGTTGCAGTATATGAAGATGCTTAGAATCTAAAAGTGTACGTGTGAAGTATATATACTAGAGTGATCAAAGATATGTGCGAAAGAGCCATAATTTGAGTAAGGACAGTGGGATGAAAAGAGACTCGAAGAACGTACTTATTAGTTTTAATGGGGTTGCACTAGGGATATACTTTTAACATGTTTTATATACTAACTGAATACTAATTCCAAGAAAAATATATGTATATATTTTAGAATATTTTTGGTATATATGAAGTCCCCTTTAATTTATTAAATAAATTTGATTTATATACTCAAATTATAACTTATTTTAATTGAGAACTTGATCACATGCTAATACTTTGAAAAAGCTTATGCACATGTTCTCAAGCTTTCATTACATAGATCGATAAGCATAAAATATGCCTCACTTCTTTAATTTTACACATTGGCATCATCACGCTGAAATAAGTCTGAAGTTTTACAATTTATTGAACCTAGCGCGTATAAATTATTTCAAATAACAGATAATGTAACACATGCATTTATCTAAAAAAAAAAAAAAGCAGTGTAACATCACCTTCATGGTTATCTATTCTATCTATACTACTTGCAATTGCAATTATTATACTACTAGCTGTATAATAGTTCTATTTTTCCTATCCACTAAATAATTCGAATTATTTCAATTATTTAGTCTATATGCCAATTTTATTTTATTTTTGCAATTGAGAAGATGCACCTGTCCAATTTACTTAGATCGATGTACGTATTGAAAACTTGACTAAGTAACGAGTTAAATGAAAGGTGGCTAAATCTATATATAGACGAGTCAATAATCAACGAAAATTTACTCTTGATATGATATGTGTTAAAGATTTTTTTTATTTCTTTTGAATAATTAAGAAAGAGACCCCTCTAGAGAGTATCTTATATAGTTTCCTCGTTAGAATAAAGTGTTACGGAAATATAGTAACATATTGTCTTACCATCCAGAACAAACAATATCATATTTAGTACAATTTTACAAGCGGGTAAATTCTTATCTTGTATTATAGAAAGTGTGAATTTGGGAAAATGTTGTTTTCTCAAGCGTTCATTAGGTAGATAAGCATAAAATATGTCTCATTTCTTTAAGTTTACACATTGGCATCATATTGGAACAAGCATGAGGTTTTATAATTTATTAAGATTAACACGTATAATTAAAGTATGTGATCGAGCTATTTTTAGTAGTTCACTTATCTACATATATAATGGGCGCTTGAGAACATGAGTGTATTAGAAGTGTCTCCAAATTTTTAAATCAAAAACGTCTAATCCGTAGGAATATTTCATCTAGTATGAAACTGTTCAATTAAAATAACTCATAATTATTCGATTGTCTAAATAGAATTTACTAGCAAGTATAAGGTGTCATCGTTATATTCAGCCAAAAAGTAATGGATTTTTCTTCAATAAGGTGGATATTTTATATTAAAATATTTATTAAATATAAAAAATATTTATTAAAAATCAATAAGAAAGTAGTCCCTACCGACACTAAAACTGAAATTTACTTCTTAAATACATAAATAAACGTTCTTTCTTGATACATAAACGGACGGAGGAGATATATGTCAGGGTGTTTAATTGAATATTTTTTATTGGAAAAAAAGTATTATATATACAAACAAAATAAATATTTTGGACATCATTGACGTAATATGTTATTGTATAGCTCAGTAATTCAAATGTCATGAATGGATTTCAAATACCTTCAATGAATCAACAATTTTTTTCCACATTTTAAACACCCTTCTTGATTGTAACAAGTACTCCATAAATTATATATATATATATATATATATTCAACTATTTTTTTTTCTATCGACTAAATTATTCGAAGCTTTCATTAAATCGAATGAAAAAACGACAAAGAAAGGAATTAAATGAAAGCTGGCTGATGCTAAAGACGAGTCAATAATCAACGAAAAATTATTCTTAATATGACATTTGTTAAAAGAATTATTATTTTTTGAATAATTAAGAAAGTGACCCCTTTTTAGACCATATCTTTAATTTCCTTATTAGAATGAAGTATCACAAAAAAATAGTAATATATTATCTTACTATTTTCTTTAGTCGCAACTATTATCATAGTTTACAATACTTCCAAATATGGCTGAAAAAATTAGTTTGAACACTCAAATATTTAGTAGAGTCCGCCTAGCTACGGAACTTTTCTTGACATGACACGTGTAAAAAAGAATTTTTTTTTGAATAATTAAGAAAGTGATCCCTCTCTAGACCACATCTTATAAAGATCTTTAGTTTCCTTATTAGAATAAAGTATCACAAAAGAATAGTAACATATTATCTCACTATTTTTTCTATAGTTGCAACTATTATCATAGTTTACAATACTTCCAAATATGGCTGAAAAAATCAGTTTCAACACTCAAATATTTAGTAAAGTCCGCCTAGCTACGGAATCGGACGTATCACATCTCCACAAACTCATGTATCAAATGGCAAAATATCACAATTACACTAAAGTTTTTAATGCCACGAAAGCTTCCGTTACTACCAATCTTTTTAAATCCGATAACCCTTGTCCTCCTTTCTACTCGGTTACCGCGTTCATTCTTGAAGTCTCACCCGACTCTTTTCCCCAAAATACCCTTAAAAATCCTATTTTCGACCCGATTTTGAAAACTATTAATCTTGATTCACCTATACTCGACTCGGACTTAAAACTGTTCAGAACAAACAACAACATATCCAATATAGTATCAGAAGTGGATGATAAACCCTTATCTTCTGATGATAACGTCTTCGTAGCTGGCTATGTTCTATTTTACCCTCGCTATTCGGGTTACTTTGAGAAACCTGATTTTTTTATTGAGAACATGTTTGTTAGAGAGTGTTATAGAAAGTGTGGATTTGGGAAAATGTTGTTTTCTTCTGTGGCATCTCAAGCAATTAAATTAGGGTTTACTAAAGTTGATTGGCTTACTGTTGGATGGAATGAAAATGCAATTGATTTTTATCTTGGAATGGGAGCTTATATTATGCAAGATGTTAAACGTTTTAGGCTTTCTGGTGAAGGACTTGATGCATTTGCTACAAATGATCAAGATGGTGGTGACATGGTTTGAGTCGGGGTTTATCGAGATAGTCTCTCTACTTTACAAAGAAAGGGGTAAAATTTGTGTATATCATTTTCCTCCCTATTTCTTTACATATAGGTTGGATTGGTTCGAACTTTTCATTATTGTCATCAAACGAAACTATGTCGGTTTAATATCGATAAATAAAATTAAATAGAACAGTTTCAGATTACAACTCTATAATCTATAATCTAATAAAAAATTTCAAAATGTATGGTTTAAACATGACATAAGATTTGTAACGCTTATATAACTTTTGAAACTTATGAACCTTATAATGTTTGTATGGGCATAAAATTTCTCATTAGGGATAAATCGGAAAACTTATGTTAAATTATTTCAATATTTGGAAAGGGAGGTCATTTTTTTAACTAACTAAAATGAAATAATATCACATAAACTGATGTACGGAGAGTATATATTAATATATAGTTGCTGGAAATTAACAAGTCATCACTCTGATAAATTGACAAGTTCTTTATATGATTTTGAGTCATCCTAACTTTATTAGTTAACTTTTAGAATTAAGTCACTATAAAAATTAAAAACAATTAGCTACAAAATTGGTCATTAGTCTATTAAGAGATTTTTTTTAATGAAAAAAAGAATAAATATATTCGAACTATCGTAAATAGTATATAAATATCCTTCGTCATAGTTTTGAGATATTGATGCTCCTTTCGTTAAAAAAAACTAGATAGGGATATGTGACACAGCCTAATCCGTCGAGTCAATATTTAATACATGTTGGATCGGTGGATAAGACTATGACATGTGTAAGTCCGTTACTGTAAAGGGTAAATATGCGCTAGTTTTTGGACGAAAAGGATATCAATATCCCAAAAGTACGACGAAAAATATTTACATACCATTTACGACAGTTCAGGAGTATATTTATCTTTATTTTCCCTTTTTTTTATGTTGGAAAAGATTTTCATGTCAACTCGTATACAAAAGGATAAAATAACATATCTACATAAACTTTTAGAACATGTAGTTTATAAATAGATACGGCTATATGTGAGTCATATGTATAACAGTAAGGATCTATATGAGTGAAAGTCACTTTTATAATAAGAATATCAGCTCTAAATACAAAATTGAGGAGTATATGTATCAAATCTAATAAACTGAACCAAAAAATCGAACCCTACACCATTTTAGGGAAGCTTAAATTATACTATATACTACTCCCTCCGTTTCGAAAATAATTTTATACCTAATCCCAAAATGATAAAAGGAGAGAAAGACAAATGGAAAAATATATGGAGATGGGAGGAAACAAAGATTTCCTCTAATGTCCTCAAACCACACAATTCAACATCTTTTCACAATTAACCCCTCTTTTTTTCCCCCTTCCATATATGGGTTTTTTATCTAAATACCCCATCTACATTATCCCTCTTGATAAAATGGACCAATTTTTCTTCAAAGATTTGATTTTTTTTATGTGGGGTTGAGTTTTCTTGAAATTTTAGGGCTTTTTTCCTTGGTGGGTATGTGCTAAGTGAATAGAGATGAAAAGGTCTGTTGAGGGTTTCAATGGATTTGGTTTTGTTGATGAAGAAGAATCCAAGGTGAAAAAGCTGTTAAATGAGTTATTAGAACTGCAAAAGGTTTAAACTTTTCTTTATTTTTTATGTTTTTGTGAATTCTAATTAGTTTTGATTTTTAGATTATCTTGTTGTTCCTTTTACAGTAATCCTCATTGTGAACTTGTCTAATTTTGAGTTTGGTATTTTATTGTCCTGTTTTTAATGTTGTTGCTTTTAGGTAGTTGTTCGTAGAGTGTATAAGAATAGTACTCAATAGGGTGTATTAGCTGTGGTGGAGCTAGGAATTTGACGAAGGGTGTGTAGTTTTCTTCTTAATTGTGTTAAGGGTGCGCAAAATTAAATGTATGGTAACATGTAACCTTTGTACACTACATAGTTTTCCGGCGAAGGTTGTGCACAGGACCACCTTTTGCCTAAGGTGGTTCCGCCTATATGTAGTAGTAATGCTAGGATTAGTAATGTTATGATTAGTTATGTTGGGATTATGTCTTGTAACTGTGCTAGGAATTTGACGAAGGGTGTTAAGGGTGTGCAAAGTTAAATGTACGTTAACATTTAACCTTTGTACACTACATAGTAATCCGGCGAAGGTTGTGCACGGAACCACCCTTCGCCTAAGGTGGCTCCGCCTATATGTAGTAGTAATGCTAGGATTAGTAAGATTTATGTCTTGTGGCGGAGCCATGACTATTACTAAGGGGATCAAAATCTGAAGAAGTGAATGCACTAACTAGCCGAAGGGAGTATGACATCTGCTATTAATAACGTAAAAAATAATTTTAACAACATATAAATAGTATAATTTTCCATTGAAAGGGTTCGGATGAACCCCCTTGAGCTCCGCCACTGATTAGGTCTATCCACTGTTTGGTTAGGTGTATTAAAAAGATAGCTTTGTCTTTAACTATGCTTATCCATGTATTAATAGCCTTTGGATTGCTAAACACTATGGTTTGTCTATGCATTAGTTATATGTAGGCTAAAAATCCTACAAAACAAACGATTAAATAATATCATGAGTAATACGTGTATTAGATTACGATTCTGAACTGCGTTTTTACCCTGTGATTATTGACTGTTCTGTCGATGAAATTGTGTATTCGACTTGATAATTCTGGATGTTAGTTGTGTGATGATGGTGTGGCGATTGTGTATAGGATTTTGTCTCCAAGAAGAGGAAGTTGCAGGCTGCAAAGCTGAAGAAAGAAAACATTTTGGCTGAAATCCTGTATGATCATAGTTTTCTCAACCCTAAACTAGTTCGATTCTACTATACGAATCCTCTATAACCATTTCGTTCTGTTTTTGCCCGTTTCATTCCAATACTCGATATTTCTTCTTTTAGACACGTAAAGGGAAAAAAAGGAATAGAAGAAGAGTACAACAACATAACTAGTGTTATTGCAAAAGCTATGTTGCTCGGACTCTCCAAAAGTGTTGTCACATCCGTATCGAATTCTCCAAAAGTACACTATTTTTGGAGTATCTGATACGCATCCATCGTTATTTTTGAAGAGTCTAAGCAATATAGTCCGTAAGTGGGGTTTGGGGAGGATAGAGTGTACACAAACCTCACCCTTGCCTCGATCCATACACCCTTAGCTAAAATAAAGCAGTTTGAAAAAGGGAATACGAAAAAAACAATACATACAGAAGAAGAGTAATGTCCTAATATCATACTTGTTTAATTTCAGATTCTTGAAGCAAAGGCGTAGGTACTTGTTGAAGAGCCAATCTTCTGATGACGATAATGAGAAAAACATTTCACATTTGAAAAAACACGTCGATGCTGAGAGTGAAGTCCGTAAAGTAGAAAGATCCAACAGCGGCTATGATGCAGTAGTAGAATCAGCTCGTCCTGTCTTTACCTCAAAGTTCAACTCGGTAACATACTACAGTTAAGATATGTCAAAGATTAGAATGTTCACTGCTTTAAATTGTTCATGTTACAGGAACATCATGAAGTAGAATACGAAGAACTGTTAGCAGGCGGGGACGTGTTGAGAATGGAGTGTGTGCCAAAGAATTACTTGATCGATGACAATAATAGAGTCGGAAAGAAGAAACTCTCTTGGCATGGTCAAGTCACATTGAAGGTCTAAAATTCCTATATATCTCTTTTAGGAGAGTGATCTCCATAACTTATCGATATCTTATTCTTGATTCCCTTTTCGTTTTCCTCCTTTGTTGCCTCGGTGAAACACATCAACTTGGAGTTTGCAATATATGAATTTATCAACTCGATTGCTTATAATTTGCAGTTCTGTAGTTTGATATTGTGTTTTCAAGTGTCTACGATGTGATACAGTAGGTGATTTCTTCTTATCTGCCAAATACTTGTCTTGACGGACAGAGTTATCTAGTACTTGTGTTGATGGTTGCTAGAAGCTACACAATGGAACAATCGAGATGTGGCCAAGCAAGCTCGAGCACCACCTTCATGCTTCACCCTCTTTATCGATTCAGGAATGGTTGTGTTGGATTGTACATTTTGCTATCAATACGCTTCACCGTCCTCCATGCTTGTAGTTGTTGTACATACCATTGTTGTGTATATACTTCTCCATATGCAGCATATGGATACTTGTAGAAGGGAATATGGTTCTAAATGTTACATGTTAATTGAGTGGAAAGAGGATATTTTAAGACTCGGAGGTGAAGTCATGATTTAAAGTTTATGAATTATGACAGTAACGATAACTCGGTTCACAATCAAATATATGAGCAATATAGCTATTAGATTCTCAGGAACTTGTACATAAAGCTTTGGATCATAATGTTTTTTGTGCTTATGAAAAATTGTTAGGGTAAAATAGAAAGCTTAAAAATGTTTTATTGTTTTTCCAAAAAAAAATTACGATCACATAAATTGAATCAGAGGAAATATATTTCTTTCACTTTGATAAATAAGTCTTAAAGTAAAATTCGCGTGCAATAATTTCCTTCAAAATAAGGAAAACGATTTCAAGTTCTGCCAGTGACATTCCATATTGATTGTATCCTTTTAACACATCAACGTCATTTTCACATCCACCCTCTCTAGCCCTCATTCCCACCCTCACCCCATTCTCTCTTATTATATATTTATCTGGATTATATATAAATATTTTTCTTCGTACCGAACAATACCATAATTGTAGATTATAATGTTGTCAATTTTAAACAACAATGTCAATATGTCCGAGTGGTTAAGGAGACAGACTTGAAATCTGTTGGGCTTCGCCCGCGCAGGTTCGAACCCTGCTGTTGACGTTCTTTTTTTTCCGTATATCTGCTTGTTCAATTATATATATATAAAATAATAAAATATATATATATATCTGCAACAAAAAATGAAATTTTTGGGCTTAGACTTCTTATTTTTCATTATTTTTTCCTTTTGTTCCATTTCTTCTTTTTAATCTGTTTTTGTTTAAATTTATTAGAGCCAAATATATCCGTTAATTTTGTGATTCAGAGAGATTAATATATTTTTTGTTAAAAAAGTGAATGTTGTCCTTCTTTTTTTTTCGTGTGTCTGCTTGTTCAATTATATATATATACAAAATAACAAATATATATATATATATATATATATATATATATATATATATATATATGCAACAAAAAATGAAATTTTTGGGCTTAGACTTTCTTCTTATTTTTCATTATTTTTTCCTTTTGTTCCATTTCTTCTTTTTAATCTGTTTTTGTTTAAATTTATTAGAGCCAAATATACCTGTTAACTTTGTGATTCAGAGATATTAATATATTCTTTGTTAAAAAAGTGAATGTTGTCTAACAAATGGTGTATATATTTTCTCTGTCTCAAAATATTTATCGTCTTTTTTATTTATTTATACAACTTTACAGGGAATGGTATGTACGTAGATACCTTAATAATCTAATCTATAACATCTCAAGACTATTGTTTGCTCTGATATCATGATAAAACGTGTAATTATTTCATATATATATTTTATGATAAAATGTGTAATTATTTCATATATATTTTTAATATAGTAGATAAGTAAAAGTGAAAGTTGTTTACCTTATTTTATCAAAGCAACTAATTTTTAATATATATTGTGAACAATTACATATAATTATTCTTTACTTCAGGATGAAATGGAAAGAGGTGACGTTCCTAAGTTAATTGAGTGTTAACAACTATATTTGTATTTTGTATCAACTATAATTGTGTTTTATATCAATTGTGTTCGTGATACAACTTGATACAACAAATACAACATTTATTCATTCTGTCTCTCACTCACTCTCAAATCTCGCTCGTGTCTTTCCTCTCTCTCTCTCTCAAGTTGGTTCGCCTCTCTCCACCCAAAATGTAGCTAAATACAATAGTTTTTAATACAATTGTATTCATTGATACAAATTAGTTATATCAATTTTATTTGTGATACAACATGATATATATAACAAATACATTATGTATTTAACCTCTCTCACGCCTCTCTCACATCTCTTTCAACTATCATTTGTCTCTCTCCTCCATCTCTAAGCTAGTCTGTCTCGCCTCTTGCCTCCCTGCCCCTACATGTAGTTGTAAATCATATATAGTTAAGCAAATGACAACTATGAATCTCTAATTAAGTCCAAACTATAGTCATTTTTTAAAAGATATTTGTGAATATAAATGGATTAAGGCCCGGATGAACTTTATTTTCTATTTGACATAAGGAGAGATGCATGGAGAGGGAGATGCGAGCGAGAGAGGGAAAGAAGGAAGCAACAGAGTTTGTGTATCATAGAACCAGTGTGTCCAGATACATGTGAATCCAGTTGGATATAATGTATCTCAAGTAAAAGTGTATGTATCTCAAGTAAAAGTATTCCGCTAGTCTCTACCAAATCTTTCTAATTCCTTTTGAAGATTCAACATAACTTGACTAGTTTTATGTTAGAATGTCAAGTTACCACAACCTTTCTCCTTTATCCCGGCTCATATAGGTGAAGCTAAACTTGATGTTTACCATTCAAAAGAGAAAATAAATGGTTATTTTGTGATTAATTATCTCGGTATAGGGTTATAGATTCTGAAATAGTTAGTCACTTGGTTGATAACAAGTTATTTTGTGAGTAATTATCTCGGTATAAGTTATTTAATACATATTTTTCTGTTAATATATAGATAATAATGTTGTCAAGTATAACCAATAATGTCAATATGTCCGAGTGGTTAAGGAGACAGACTTGAAATCTGTTGGGCTTCGCCCGCGCAGGTTCGAACCCTGCTGTTGACGTTAATTTTTTTTTTCGTGTGTCTACTTGTTTAATTATATATATACAAATTATAAGAAAATATCTAAAAAAAAAAAACTAAAAAATTTGAATTGAAATTTTTTTATTTTACTCGAGAGACCAAAAATTACAATATATATATATACACACATACATACATATATATAGTATAATTATGTATATATTCTCGACTATTATATATATATATATATATATATATATATAAAATTTCGTATGTTTACTTGTTCAATTATATATATACAAATTATAAGAAAATATCTACAACAAAAAAAAACTAAAAAATTTGAATTGAAATTTCTTTATTTTACTCGAGAGACCAAAAATTACAATATATATATATACACATACATACATATATATATATATATATATATATAATGTATTACTATGTATATTTTCGACTATTATATGATCTAGGAAGGGAAACCAATGGTAAATTTTATGAAGCTCACATTTATTAAATTGGAAATAAGATATAGAAAAATGTATTGATACTATGTGTGTAAATTGCCTAAGTTTTCACAGATTTACATTGGTAGTGCATTGAGGAAGCCTATGTATGCAAATTTAAATGTTGAGTTTGGTCAAACTTTACGAGTTGTCAATTTTCAAAAATAAAAAACTTTCTTGAAATGCCTTCGATCACCTTAAAATAATATGCAACCCATCATCGTTAGTCAAAAATAACTAACCACATCTATGAAGAGGGTAAAATAAGGGAAAAGAAACGATCTGAAGGGCCATTACATCATTGCTTACTAAATCATATGTTCATCTTCGAACGTAAAGAAATAAAAAGTACTAAAATATTTTTAAAAAAGTTATATAAATTTTGTTTGTTCACCAAACATTTCATAGAACATCAAAACTTCAATTAATTATTTGTTTGTTATCTTTAAATACTAAAAAAAAAAAATATACTATTAGTTTTTTACTTTTAAAAATAAATAAATTATAAATCAACTAAGAAATAACTATTAATATAAAACAAAATGATGAACATTTCAAATATTTGGAGGGTTCAATTATTCGATTTTTCAACTAAATATGTGTCTATCAGAAAAAAGAAAAATATTTGAATTTTTCAACTATAGTGGATATCCTCAAATTATGCCAATTTTGAGAGTCAATGGATTGACCACTTCTATCTATAATAAATTAATATATAATATTCCGTATTTAATAAAATAAATTGACATCCATTTGGGAAAAAAAATTATTCTTTAAATAAAAAAAAAAAAATCCCATTATAGTTTTATAATTCAGAGTATCCTTTCTTATTTGATCTCTTTTAATTCTATATTCAAATTTTATAATTAAATCAATTCATTAAAAAAAAAAGTAAGTGCTTGCGTAATCTTCTCATGTTTGAAGAATTAATCCATCAAAATAATGAGTCGCCATTGACATTGACACATCTTATAATACTTCTAGTAGTTGGATGGTAAAGTTCAAGAAATAGTTTTTGCAAAATGGTGTTGAAAGTAAGGCAAAAAATACTTATGGTGATTTATCATTGATATTGACATATCTGATATTACTTCTAGCTCAATAAAGTTCAAGAAGTAGTTTTGCAAAAAAAGTTTATGGTGAGTCATCATTGATATCGACACATGATCTGATACTACTTCTATCTGAATGGTGAAGTTCACGAAGTAGTTTTTGTAAATTAATTTTGAAAGACAATTTTTTTATTTATAGAATTATCAATAATATCGACACATCTGATACTACTTCTAGTTGGTTGATAAAGTTCAAGAAGTCGTTTTGCAAATTGGTGTAATTGAAAGTAAGCAAGAAAAGCTTATGGAATAATTAAGATTTCATTATATCATAAATTTTACACACATTTTATTGCTCTCTCTATATATATCTTAAAAAGACTCATATATAAGATTTTTATCAAACCATGTATTTCCCATAATATTAGTACATTTTATTATGTGGTACAATACAATTTTCTGTGAAAGTTGATAAATAAAAATGAAGACATAATATAAGTTACACATTACAAAATGCCATGTCTATAAAAAGACACACTTAGTAGCAAATATATATATAAATTGATTTTCATAGCCCTCTATGGGATAATAAAATCAATTTTGTGGTAAGAACAAGTACAATTTTGAGCACCAATATCACTAGCAACACAAGGAGGACTAATTCTTCCATCTTGATACCATTTTTTCCTTTGTTGAAGCAAATCATTAATAAAACCATCAAGAGTTTCTCTAGTTATGCCTGGCATAACAATAACATGTGCCATATCTCTCACACAAGATAGTTGCCAACGACGAACGAATTCATGGTCACGAGGCCTCTCGAGAACAACTATGATGCTAAGCTCATTCAGCATGACACTGATTCCTGCTTGCTGAAGACGGTCTTTCAAGTACTTAGCATTGTCAAAACATCTCTTAACATCCTTCTGAAAACCAATTTGACCTTTAGCACTTAGACTGTACCATAAGAAGATCGGGGTCAAACCATTTCGACTTCCAGAAATCGTAGCATCCACAGAAGCAATGTATTCAACTCTTCTCGAAAGGTTGTTAATGTAACTTTTCCTTGTTATTTGAACTCCACAAGGCATTGGACATCCCAAAAACTTGTGACCAGAAATTGTCACACTTCCAATTGGCTTCTTGAAAGTAATCATCTATTTTATAAAATATAATCATAAATGTTAGAGTTATATTTTAATATTAAACTATAATAAAGTAAGAAAATAAAAACTTACATTTTTAATAAAAGGTATAATAAGTCCATTTAGTGCTGCATCACAATGAATATAAAATTGATCTTGTGTATAACCACATTCTTCAAGTATTTGAAGAATAACATCAAGATCATCAACAGCTCCTTTAAAAGTAGTACCTATAATTAATAAAATGAAAATTATTATAAAATGTATAAAACTTACTATAATTAATAAAAAAAAATATCTTGATTAAAATATTTACCAATTGTAACATTAATAATTGCTGGTTTTCCCTTGTTTTGAAGTAATTTAACTTTCAAATCAGAATAATCGATTTCTCCATTTATTGATGCATTAATATTTTCAAAATCCATTCTATACATCATTGCTGCTTTAGCCACTGAGTAATGAGCGTCTTTTGATGCATATAAAATTCCATCTGGAAATATTTCTCTCCTACAAAAAAAATAAAAAATAAAAACAAATTAGACAAGTCAAAAAAATCAAATAAAATGAAATACTTTTAAATTTTATTTTAATTGTTTTCTTTAACTATATTATCTCATTCTTGAAATTTTTGCCATTATATTAAAAATATTGACTTTATGATCCCAAAAATAATTTTTTTCATTTAAATATAATATTTTATAGACTTGGTGTTCAATTTTGCATAGTTGTTGGAAAAAAGTAATTTGGGCTCACGCACTCAAACTTTAATAATTAGGATAATCTTTTTTTATAATTTTCTTGTGTACTAAATTGGTCACCACTCACTCAAGAAATTTGTTCACCAACCAAAAAATAAAATATAATAAAAAACTCAAGCATTATTTTAAAAGTTTCTCAAAAGAATTCGGCCTACGTGGCACTAGTTTGAAAAAAAATATCAACACAATTTGGGCTCACGAGATAGTGCCACGTAGGACGAAAAGGGGTAGAAAATTATTCATAAAATAAGTTCAGGGGGGTAATAGGACCTTAATATAGTATATTTGTGTCTCTGAGATTTCAAGCGTAGGCTTAGAGAGTACTTATGCAGTATCCCTAATAAAATTAATCTGATCTAATTTAAGTTAAAAAATAATTAAAAATTAAACTCTCGAAAATCGAAACTTAATAAAAAATTAATACTTACCCAACCAAAATGCCATGTAAATTTCCTTCAGTACCACCATTTGTAACATAACCCCAATATTGATCTCTTTCAATTTCCCATAAATCAGCAAACCAATTTAAAACAGCAACTTCAAAATCTTTTGAATGAAAATCCACAGTATTTTGAAGAAATGGATCACCACAATTATTTAAATGAAATTGTAATAGTGGGGCTAAATTAGCATAGTGCTCATAACATATGTTTACTGGATAACCTGAAAAAAATAAAATTAAAAAAAAATCAAACAACTCATCATCATAAAAACAAATAAATATTTAATTATTTTTTAACAACAAAGAAAATTAATCATAGTTATGTAAAGGAAGTTTATATTTTAACCTATCTAGTTCTTTATACGCTTTGATTATCGTTATAACTTGTTAGGACTATTATTTACGATGATTTATTAATTGTTTATTGTATTTTATCGTGATTGTTTTCATTTCGACTACTTATTTTTTTATTTTACTTTTGACTGTTTTTTTTTCTTGAGGTCAGGATTCATCAGAAACAATTTTATTTATACCCTACTTTAGACGACTATACTACATATGTTATTATTATTATTGATTTATTAATTTAATAATCGATGCGAGAATTTTTACTATGTAAATCGTTATTTTTGACAGAATTAATTAGTCAATAATTTGAAATTGCTGAGATAGTAATAATTTTGTCAATTAACTATAGAGCACATGTCTAAAAATTATATTTTTCAAGTTTTCAAATTAATAATTTTCATTCTAAAGAAATTGTCAACCCGACATCGTGGAACGATGTAATTGACCTAAGACTTTATAACCTTCTTGCATGTCAGCAATAGATTATTGACTCGAGCCGTATAAGCAATCATTAATACTTATATTAAGATACTATTTATCGAAAAATTATTTTAATGTATGTATCAAATATATTTGATCACACCCTTAACAATTAAAATCTTGATTTTGCCACTATAGGGTTGCGACTCTTGCGAATACCCTATATAAACATGAAATATTTATGCACCAGATCGATCTAGACTATCCTTTAGTAACATATATATTATGGATTCAAGTCGTGTAATCAATCATTAATATTTGTATTAAGGTATACTGTCTATATCATTAAAAAAAAAATTATGTATATTTTAAATATTTAATACACCCTTAGTAAAATTTTTGACTTTATTATTGGACTGCAACCCTTGCATAGATCCTTCATGAACGAGGAATATTTACGCACCAGACTATCCTTTTTTAATAGATAGATAAAAGTACATAATTATCATACTGTCAATGTATAAAACTTAAAAGTTGACGATATGTAAAAATGAACAATTACCTATATGATAGTTGATACGTTGGGTAA
The DNA here is from genome assembly GCA_022817965.1 of Solanum lycopersicoides. NCBI lineage: Eukaryota > Viridiplantae > Streptophyta > Magnoliopsida > Solanales > Solanaceae > Solanum > Solanum lycopersicoides. The sequence continues at coordinate 2,096,793 of CM040625.1, read as the reverse complement.
GTGTATCAATATAATTCATCAATGTACAATCCAAACTAGGTCCATCATTTTTTCCTGGCTCCGTCACCGAAAGATTCAAGTTTTTTCTTGGTGTTGTAGGTGTTGATGACACCTTAAGTCTCATCATTTCACTAAAATCACCATTTACAATTAATCCAGGTGGTGCTAATCCTCTTGGAGTCACAGCTGATGGCTCAAAGTCCTTGGAGAAAAAAAAAACATACTTTAGAAACATGTACATAATTTTAGGTATTTGATCGGTACCTGCTTTAGGGCTTGACTAATTTGAATTAGCATCAGAAAGTCTCATTATATGTGTATGCATATGAACCTAGTACTTTCGACATGCGGTGCAAGTTTATATGTACAAATTAAATATAATGTTAATTAAGAATATAACAGGCTCGATGCTACTAATCTTAAAAATTAACTCATAAAGTTTTGATCGTAATTTTACCGCTCTCTACCATATAAAAGTCTACTGTATTTTCCATGAATAAGATTTTAAACCTGAAACTTCTCGTTAATATAGAGGGATTACTTACCAGCCCACCGCATTTTATTGGCTAAAGAACCATGCAAAAGACTAGAAATGATAAAAGCTTTTGAGTGATATTAATTTTCTTTTGGTTCATTTGTCCACACAACACAATTAATTTTAAGACATGTATACCAAACTTTCCCATTGATTTTCTAAGAAAAGGAACAAGAAACCATGCATAAAAATGAAGAAAAAAAAATTAATCCTCAAATTATCAAGAAAATTCAAAGATAAAAAAAATGATATATGATATATTAAGATTCTTTTAGATGCTAAAAGTACATTAATGACAACAAATTAAATTCCATAAATAGACAAATAATATTTTTTTAAAAAAATTAACAAGAATTTGCAAAGTAATATATGAATTTGTAAGAATTATACCTTCTCAAATGATAAGCTTCCCATTCTTGAAGCTTATGTTTTTAGTTTATTTGTTAGCTTAGAATGGAAAAATAATTGTGATAGAATTATGTATAATATCTTGAGTTTATATATAGGTCTAAGAGATTGTGGGTTTGGGCACCAACCACAATTTTATTTATTTATTTATTATTTCATTTATTTTTTCTTTTCACCTTTAATTTTTTTTTTATTTTCCACCCTTCACCTTTTCCTCTTAGTTTCCTTTTTCCCCACTTTTATAAATTCAAACAATAAGTGATTGAGCACTAAAATAAAATAAAAATCATCTTGATTATTATGATTTGTGGCCAATTTTTGACCTTGTGGTACAAAAAGATATGTTAGACTTTGTTAGCCCTTTTTGTCTACCAAATAAGTTGGTAGGTGAGAATTGATAAAAATCAAAAAAATAATTATCAAATATTATTTCATGCAACAAGTGGTGATGTATATACTCGAGTTTGTAAATTCATTTCATTTCTAATATGTTTCACCTACTACAAATGGCAAGTTTTTCTATATTCATAACATAAAATTAATATATTTTTTATTTTGATGTAATACAAGTTACAACTACTATCTAGCTAATTTTTACTCCATCATATAAGTATCTATGCGTAATACACAGATAAACACTTTAATTTGATAATAACTGACAATTAAATATTACTTAAACTTTAAGTGTGCATATATATCTGGAGATCTTAACTCGTTTTCACTTTGTCAGTTAAACAATACTCTAACTTACAAAATGATCATCCAGACATTTTTAAAACTTATAAGTCATGTCGTGTCGAATGTCATGAGACATAGTGGAAAAGAGTTTGGAATGTTTATTTGGCCATTGAGGTATCTAGATATAGACTCTCAAATTTGAATTACTAACTTTGCAACTGAGGCAAAATTTAAATGTATGATTATATATTGCTGTCTCCGTTTCATAAAGAATGACTCGGTTTAACTTAATACGAAGCTTAAGAAAATAAAGAAGACTTTTGAATCTTGTGAAACCTAAATTAAAATTATGTTAAATGTACAAAATTGCTCTTTAATATTATGACCTTAAATATGCTACGTGAAAAGCTGAAATTAAAATATTACAAAAAAAAAATTATTCTTTTTGAAACAGATTAAAAAAAATACATCATTTTAAAAAAAATAAAATATTTCACTCTAGTTTTGACATCTGTCGTTGACCCACACAACTACGTTTCTTACCCCTTATATTTTGGGAAAAATATATAATATAGTTTCTCTATAATTATTAATTAAAGTGACTCATCATCCCATATATACACTACAACAAATTAAAAATAATATTTAGCTAGACAATAAATTTCTCACTAATCATTCACTTCCCTAAAACAATAAGGATAGATTATATATAATAGCAAACTAATAATCTAAAATAAATAGAGTAGCTAGGGTTTGGTTTAATTGTGCTCCATAGCAAACGTTTGTAAAAATTGTCAGGCGCCTCTATCCCAAATATCTCGTTCGCCACTCTCCTCCAATCTCTCGCTCGCTTCCTCACTTTTTATACAAACACAAGTGTATAAAAATTATTTCTAATTGTATAAAGCAGAGGAAATTGTATAAATACATATATTTTTGTTCCCCTTTCTTCCTCTTCCCGATCTCGCTCGCCACTCTCCCAAATCTCGCTCGCCACCCTCGCCTTTCTCACTTATACAAACAGAAGCGAAATATATAAATTGCGTTTCTGTTTGTATAAAGCGTGAGAAAATTGTATATACACATGCAAGTACATATATTTTCGTCCTATACACTTATAATTATACAATAAAAATGCTCCCCTGCCCAGTTTCTTTTGCCTTTCTCTCTTTCTCGTTTTATACAATTTTCAAATTGTATCTAATTTCTCTCTTTCTCGTTTTATACAATTCGATTCAATTATATATTCCTTGTCAAGTCTCTTTTGTCTTTCTCTCTTTCTCATTTTATACAAATTAAAATTGTATATAATCGTTCTATACAGTTATAATAATACAATTCGTTTTATACACTTCGTTTTTAAACAGTTCTCTGCCCAAGTGTCTTTCTCTTTCTCGTTTTATACACTTCGTTTTATACAATTTGCTTTAACTGTATATGTATAGTGAATTATACAGTTTAAATGTTTGCTATGAAGCGCAATTATGCAAACTTTGTTATAGCATACAAATATGAATTTTTTATTTGCTATATGTGAAAGTTGCCAAAAAACAATTCTCCTATATTTACTTTTATTTTTTTTCTTTAAATTTTACATGTTTTTAAGAATAATAATTGATATTTTATTATATACTTATATTAACTGATATTTAGTATTAAATTTTATCAATATTTATAAGCAATGTGTGTACACGTGTGTCCAAAGTGTAGAAAATTTTAATTAAATCTTCTTCAAGAATTAACTAGACGTGTGGTTAAGCAAAAAAAAATAATAATAAGAGATTCAACTTTATATTTTTAAAAATTGCATGAGATGATGTAACAATAACTCACTTTTTCTCATTATTATTTAAAAAAGGCAAAATACATAAAAACCTTTCTGAACTTGGCACGAAAACTCGCTTTAGTACTTAAACTACACGGGTGTTTATATCCCCCTTAAAAAACTTGTAAGTGAATTAAATACAACCTTATATATACAATACCAACTTCATAGTTGGGAGGTGATATACACGCGGCTACATCAGCGCCACCTCAGTGACACGTCGACAACATGTCAATGGTGAAAAGATTTAGTTTTATTTTCTTTTTTCTTTATCCATGTCATATTTTCTTTTTCACTTTTTTATTCTTCCATACAATTTGTTGTCCCATTTCAGTGTTGCTCGTCTCCTTCATCGTTCCATTTCTCCATTATAATGATAAAATTTAAAGTTCCCTAGATAGAAAACTAATACAAACAACATGATTTTCTAATAATTTTTAATATAGATATACATATATAATTGAAGCTAGAATTGCTAGAGCTTCAATGGCAATTATTGGAGTTATTGTTGTTATAATAGACTTAAGATTGATAGATCTGAAGGTTTTCAAACCTTTTATTGTGGTCGCCGAAATACGAGAATACATAAAAAGAATATTTTTTTTTAAGAGAAATAGAAAAAAGCCAAGGAGATGAGTACGACCGGCATTTAGTCCAAGTCACTGAAGTAGTGAATTTTTTTTATGAGATGGGGTGGTTGATCTCTTATGGAGCAATGATAAACGAGTAAGAAGGGAGTGATAATGATGTCGCCGGCGAGTAGTTGTCATCAAAAACTTTCCGTCGACGGAATAGAGAGAGAGAGTTAAAACCAGAAAGAGAAGATGAAACACAGGGTCATGGAAGACAAAGTTGGACCCACTGGTTCTAATTTGTTTTTTAATTTTTTTTGTTTACGCGCCTTTCTTTTTTTAATTTGCCACGTCAGCCATCGAGGTGATATATAATTCACTTACAAGTTCTTTAAGGGGGTATATAAACACCCGTGTAGGTTAAGTAATAAAGCGAGTTTTCGTGCCAAGTTCAGGAGGGTTTTTATGTATTTTGCCTTTAAAAAATATTGTGCGTGAAAGAACAAATTACTCAAGTCAATATAGTATGTGGAATATATTTCTTTTCAAATGTGTGATTTTTAAAAAAAAAATACTTCATCTGTTTAAAAAAGAATGATCATATTTTATTTTTAGTCTATTTAAAAAGAATGACCCTTTTTCTTTTTTGATAACACTTTAATTTTAACTTTCCACGTGGTATGTTTAAGACCACAAGATTAAAGGGTATTTTGGTACATTTGACATAACTTTAAATTAGAACCACAAAATTAAAAAATCTTCTCTCTTTTCTTAAACTCTGTTCCAAGTCAAATTAGGTCAATCTTTTTTAAACGGGGAGAGTAACCATTATTGATGGTATATGACCATTTGAGGGTAACAAAATGTTTTTATTATTTAATCATGGAAAAAGATTAAATAAAAGCCACTCAAGACCAAGTAAAAATAATTAGGTAGTACTTTTTTTTTACAATAAGCAAAAACAAAATAATAGTAATTAAAAAGATTGTTGTAATCTATTCTGTTATATATATATATATATAAGAGCTTTTGCAATAGATTTAGCCAGCTGTGTTAGTTGCCTGACATGAATAATAAGCGTGTTTAACATTAATTCAATTGTTATTATATTAATATTTGGATTAATATATGTAAAAAAAGAGAAAGTTTCAATGATTATGAAAGATTTTTGGAGGTGGAACAAATGTATACTTTTAAAAGGCTTAATTAAGTTTCTTTAAACTACTTTATAGAGTGGAGATTTTGAAAAATACTAGTTACATTATTTAATTTGTGTAGCATTAAATACGAATTGTAATGTCGTGTTGAAAATGTTTTATTCTTAATTAAAAATTTTAAATTTAAACTTTGGATATAAAAAAAGTTGTTGAAAGTATTATCACGGAATGAATTTCGTAATGCATGATTTAAATTTAATCATGAACTCTGTCATCAGATAACAAACTAAAAAATTAATTAATTTGTGTAGCCCTAGCTCACATGCAGTGGCGGATCCAGAATTTTCGTTCAGGAGGTTCGAAAAATAAAAATATTGTTGATGGGACTCAAACTTGGGACATGCAGCTTAATATTTAGGGGTCTTACCATTGAACCATCTATTTTTATTTGTTATTGAGGGGTTTCAAAATATATACATCTATAAATATACAAAAAAATTTATCTTATATATATCGTATATTTTTTTGTCGAGGATATTCGAGTAACACCGTGGATCCAATGTGGGTCCGCCCCTGCTCACATGCATCACTTCCAATTGACAATGAAAAAGCAAGTGAGATTAGGTAACAACTTGCTTATCGATAATTAGTGGGTTGAGTTAAATTTCATGAGCTAATATTCCACCTTAATTAGTTTGCACAAAAAGAATATACTTGCTTTTTGTCCCCCCTCCCCTCTCTTGATGCATGTATTTAGATATCAGATAAATTTTAAAATACAGATATGTAGTAAAAAAGATGAGGGGGAAAAGCTATCGAGAGAATCAGATGCAATATGTGAATTTACTTGGATATAGTATATTCAAAATAATTTAAATCTAATTTTTTGATCAAATATATCCGAAATACATATATATGAATGCATTAGATATATGTATTATGAGACCCGATTCTGGTAAGAATATTAATTTCAAAAACTCACAAAAGACACATAATTAATTAAACACTAAGCTAGTAGAATTTTTATTATTTAGTCAACTTTATCTCTTAAAGCAAGAGTCGAGTTCAATCATGACTACTATTCTCCTCCGAACATTTGCCAAATGCATTATATCACCCATAACCTTGATTATAATATCACTTATTAAAATTAAGTCTTTACACGCTGACGAGCTCATCAAACAGACATCACCTTCAATCATGACTCTAATCAAGTCATTATTAATCCATCATTTATATTATAGGGAAAACATTACGTATAAAATTTAACTGTTATGAGTTAATACAATCGCAGATAAAAAAAAAAGTAAGCTTATGTAATTGGGTGAATATTTGCAAATAAAAATCGGAATCAATATATTTAATTTATTTTGGCTTAAAATACGTATAAGGTAAGCAAAGACTATAATTCATATTATATTTAGTACTCTACTGAAACTCATGACTTGGCCTAGTAGGCTTGGTTAGTTTTCCCATACAAATTTAGTGTTCAAGCTCAATTGCACAGGAATGACAATGGAGCGGGACGAATACGAGATAATGAAGAGTGAATTTATGTTTTTTGCGTAATTTACAAGTTATTAAGAGTAAATTTACTCAACACATAACGATTACGAATTATTCTAAAAATATCATTATTATGTGGTTCAACTTGCTACGTAAAACTCTTTACTTGTACTATTTTAAAAATATATAATGCATAAATATGATCCTTAACTTGACGTCAGTTGATAACTATGACATTTAACTTTGGAATGCACAATACATAACATCCTATATGACAATTTTGTATCCTACATGGCGTCCTACGTGTATTGTGTCATGTAGAATACTTGTGTCTACTTGTTCGATGTTATACAAGTTTAAGTGCATACTTGTACATATTCAAAGTTGAACGGCCTAATTGTTCGCTGAAACCAAGTTAAAGGTCATGTTTATATATTATGTCATTTCAAAAATGTTTTTCAAAATAAATAAATATTCCTTCCTTTATAATTTATGTGACTCTTCTTAAATTTCGAGATTTACATAAATTTATTTTTGACAGTAAATTTTTCACTTAATTAGTGTGACTTACTATATTTTTTACGTAATTTACAAATATATTAATTTTATTTTAAAAAAAATTAAAATTTCACGCATATATTCTGATCAAATTTGAACTATTTAATTCTCGAAAAAATAAAAAATACCACGTAAATTAAAACAGACAACGTAATATTTTGACCAATGTTTGGGCCCTAGCATGTCCCCGGATCTCGCTTTTAGAGTCAAAAATTCACATGGAGACGCTATCATTCTTTGGAGTATATAACCTTCTAATTAATTAAATTTTATAAATTTTTGTTCAAATGTTATATTTATATTTAAAATTTTATTGAATACGTATAAAATATATCAAGGGAAATTTTCAAATATATATCACTTTCGAAAATATTTTATCACGTAGCCCAACATACAATATTATGTTTGGGGGAAAATCATTATATATATACTGTCAATCTTGTATACACTGTATAAAAGATATTTATACACAAATATCAGTTAAATTGTGTTTTTATGCACAAGATATTTTTAAAAGTAGAGATATGAGCGTAATTTTTCTCGTATAATTAATTTAGGACTCGTTTATTTTTAAAAAAATAGCTAAAATCTTCAAATATATAAACTTTAAATTCTGACTCAATTTTTAATTTCTCAATGATTTTGGTCCGAACTCTCTTTATCATGTAAAAAGATTATTCGATAGATATAAATAATATATTCTGAATTTAGTAAACTTAAATTTGCAACTCAAAACTTGTGCGCTGAAATGATAAATACTCCTTTATCATTTTTAACCAGAGACATCATATTCGAGTCCCTTTAGATACAACGTTAGAATTCTTTATCCCCTTTTACCTGATTGAAAACTTTTCAATACGAATTTAAATAAAGATAAACTCCAATATAATATCAATCACCAAAATATCGAACGAAAATCTCATAATTAAAGAAAAAGGATGTACTTGATAAAAGGAAATAGAAAATATCTAATTATGAAGATTCGAGTTATGGTCAACGGACAAAACATAAAGAAATAATTTTAATATTTATTTAAACAATTAAACAACCTTTGAATTGAGTTATTTTTCTCTCCACACAAATAATTAGAAATGAATATATAGAAACTTCTTTAAAATAATTAATATTATTATGATGCAATGTATTTATTTATTTAATTAGCTGTTAAAAGATGAATACAAGTAAGGTTGCTCCTATTTCATAGTCTGAGCTAAAATTTAGAATTTTATGGCATGAATTCGTCAATTATTAATTTTAAAATTAAAAATATTTAATAAATTTATATAAGTACAAATTTATTATAAGCTATCAAATTCGTTCAAATTTGTATTTATATATATCAAAACGTATTTCACTAACTATTTTTCGATAAAAAGGCTTGACACAGATTGATTCGGGATGTTTTCTTCACTAATTATAAGTATATCGAGTTTAAATTCAAATTTATTCCATGTTTTAAAAATCAAAAGATACTCAATCAAATTTACATAATTAACTATTTGGCCGCTATTTGAATTATAATATTATTATTTTTTCCTTCGAAGGAAAATATCGATTTAAAAAAATATTTTTATATAGGTTAATTCTAATTCTTTGCGTAAAAAGGAGTTCTTGACTAGTTTGTGTTTTGTTCTTTGTTGAATAATATGCAACTTGTAAGTTTTTTATTGAATTTTTTTGTTAAAGTAATATGAAAGCAAAAATTTTAGGATGGAAAATATAATGCTTGACTGTTGATTCTATGATTCCAAAAAAAGAAAAAGTGAAATTTGAAGTGGAATATTCAAATTTTGACACGAATTCACATTGAGTCAAATTTTTTAAAATAAAATTTATATATTATAATAAATTTTATTTCTTTTATTAATCTAAAAGTAATAAGAGTGAAGAATATTTTATTAGGATAATTTAAGTAAGGCCTCATTTGTTTCTATTAAAATTAAGACGTCTGAATCTGAATACATATCTGAATATTAAGACATGCATTAAGATCTAGATGTGTAAATCTTAATAAACAACTGAATATTAAGATGTTGTCTCTAAAATCTGAAAACTAGATAATTGAGATTGTTTTTTTACAATATTTGAATATACATATGCAATCAAATGCAATATCAATAAAATTTTATTGATAATCCAACTAAGTAATAATGTTGTTTGCTTTAGATTTAGACTTTGAAGTAATAATTAATGGAATTCGTTAAGAATGTTAAAATTTCATTCACTTTTATCTGTCCATAAATTATAATAATCATATTTCTTTCGAGAGAATAGTATATAAAGCGCATACTATACTATAATACTCATGAATATTAATATTTTAAAAAATCTAAAGAAATAATTTGAGAAATTAGTAGTAGATGTCAAGAATAAAACAAGACAACAAATTATCTTATGCTGAACAAATAAAAGTGAATAAAAAAAGAGAAAAATGGTTTGAAAATATTTTAATTTTGGTTGAATTTAATTTATTGTTACGATATCATATTTTATGGATTTTTTTTTTCATCTACACTATTTAATTGTGTATTTTAAAAATCAATCCGATCAGATTACAATACCTTTTTTAGGAATTCAACAATATGATCAATTATTTGCCAATTTTTTATAATAATAAATCAAATGGAAATCACATGTAACCTTAATTAGTAATATTTGTTTTTATGGAATATTTTTCCCACCTGCACTATTTAATATGTATTTTAAAAGTCAATTCCGATCAGATTACAATACTTTTTTAAAAATTCAACAATATGATCAATTATTTACCAATTTTTTATAATAATAAATCAAATGGAAATCACATGTAGCCTTAATTAGTAATATTTGTTTTCAAAACATGTGGCCTTAATTAATTAAAAAAAGAAAAAGAAACAAATAATATTACTAATGGTTTTAGGTTTGCCAATTTTTTTATAATAATAAATCATATGGAAATCACATGTAGCCTTAATTAGTAATATTTGTTTTCAAGCCATGTGGCCTTAATTAGTAAAAAAAACAACAAAAAAAAACAAATAATATTACTAATGGTTTTAGGCTGTAATACATAATAGCACATGCAATTTTAGGCAAAAATACTAATAATGAGTCCTAAAAGATTTAATTTATATAACGCTTTAAACCAATACAAGAGATGTTAAATATTTATCGAAGTAATTATTAGACTCTACACTTTAGTAACGCATCTAAACAACGTATAAAGATATTAGTATAACAAGCTGGATTACTATACTTATAATATACAATTAATTAAACGTATCTAAAAATGTTTCAAAGATTTAGATTAGAGAAAAAGGTCCTTAATGTATTTTTTTCTATCATAATTTATGTGATATTATTTGATTTAACATAAAATAAATTAAAAATTGAAACATCTGGTCTAAAACAAAGTCATAGATATTTCTACTACTATAAATCATTCCACTATAAATAAAACAGACATTTTAAAGTAAATTATTACTAAATCTAAAAATTTATAATTATTTTTTTAGATCGACTAAGAAAGAATTTGTGCATCATTTTTAGAAAACATGATTTGTATAACCTTATCGAGTAAGCAGAATTAGAATTTTAACTAAAATTTTTAAAATATAAAGAAATAAACAGACGAACTGGTCGAACTGGTCAAACAGGTCAATACATATTACATAAACACAAAAATCAAGCTAGCTCCAACCCTAACCCTATCAAAGTTGGTGTGTGTATATATATATATATATATTTTGAATGAATAGGGAAAAATTGTAGCTTCATAACCTACCAAGAAAAAGATGTTTTTAAGCCAAAAAAAGCCACATAATGTTTCATAAAAAAATATGCAATATGTGGAAATATATAAAAAGTCAAACATTTCAAAAAAAATAAAATTCTTTTGTTTAATAAGAGTGACACGACTTAAAAAAAACTTACCAACCCTACCAATAATATATAGTACGGAAAGTCATAAAAAATGTTATGTCATGCCCCACGTAAATATGACTTTTAAGTTTACATGAATTTAAGAAAATGTATCGTCTAACAAATGGTGCATACATAGTTTATCGTATAATAAATAAAATTATGATTAGAGGTCAGAAGGTACACGATTATATAAAAGAGGGATTGCGATTTTACTCTTTTAATTGGATCTGGAGGGGAAAAAATAGACAAGATATTTTTTAAAGTCATTTGATATTTTTGGAATTAAAAAAATAATATATTTTAAGATATTGTATTAATTTAGTAAATCTAGGTATGTTAAAAGAAAGTGTAATTTGTATTATTTGTTAAACGATAATGATATATATGCACTATTTATTAGACGATGAGAGTATTTTCTTAAGGAAGGGTATATTTGTCCAATATCCCTTTTTTTTAATTAACTAAAGACGAAATGTTTTATATTAAATAAATAATACATAATTAGAAATAAATTTAAAATGTTCTCCTTTCAATTATTTGATCAAATTTATAATTTTTTTAATCTATTTAATAAAAAATGTTCTAAACATATTATAAATGCCTAACCTTCAAACTTGTCCCTAACATTATTTTCATGCTTAAAATTGTCCTTCCACTAACAATACATTTACTAATATTTAATTAAATTTTAATTAAACACATGACCTTGATTCATTACTCCGCATAATCCTTTATTAATTATTTCTATTGTTTCAATTTTTTTATCTTATTTTCTTCTTACATTCGTTTAAAAAGAACAATCTAATACATTCTACACAGCACTATTTTGAGACCACAAAATTAATTTTTTTTTTCAACTTTTCAAATTTTGCATCAGATTAAAATCACACAAAATAAATTGAAACAAAGGGTGTGTTTGGTCTGGAGGAAAATGTTTTCTATGGAAAATGTTTTCCTAGAAAATGTTTTCCTGGAAAACAAGTAGATTTTGGACTTATTTTCTCATGTTTGGTTGGTGCGTAGAAATTTTTTTCCGCAAATAATTTTTAGTGTTTGATTTATAAATGAAAAATGTTTTTGAGAGACATCTTTTATTTTTACTAGAGTAAAAAATAATTTATAAAATTGAAAATATTAAAAAAAAATTATTATTATTTTTGGGGTGGGGGGTAGTGGGTGGGGGCATGGGGGAGGGGTTAGAAGTGGAAAAATAAAAATTTGACGTTGATAGTATTTTTAAAAAATAAAATTAATTTTTTGGAGGTTGGGGATGGGTGGGTAGGAGCTTAAAAACAAAACTTAAAAGTAGAAAATATTTTTAAAAGCCAAAATCATTTTTTTAGGGTGGGGTGGGGTGGGGTGGGATGGGGGGCTGGCCGGTGCTGGGGTCAGAGTTCGGTTGAAAAAATAAAATTTTAAAATTTTTTTTTTAAATTGATGTTTTTCTAAAAAAAAATGTAAAAAATTGGAGGAAAGTTTTGGAAAATGTTTTCCTTAAATTTTTAAGGGAAATCATTTTTCTTAATTTTGAGGAAAATGAGTTGATTTGGAAAACATTTTCCAGAACTTTTGTCCCAACCAAACATGAGAAAATTAAAAAACATTTTTCAGAAAATATTTTTTCCTTCATACTCGAAAGTCACGTGTATTTTCTTTTTAGATGGATTGGGGCCTATTGAAAACATGATTTGAACATGTAAAACGCTTTAATTAAATAATATGCATTTGGTATTAAACGTTTTAAATTATTGTTTCTTTGACAATAATTTAGATTCATACCTTAATAGAAATTAAAAGATGTACAATTTAACATACATACCTTCATCTACAATAAAAAAAGTTCTAATTAAATGTTGATCATGTTTTTTATAGGCATTAATCCATCTTAAAAGAAAACACACAATTGACAAAAGATTGTGTGGATTTTAATAAATAAAGGTCAAGTATTTAATTAAATATTGTATACTTGTATTATTAATTAATGATGGGGCAATTTTAAGTCTTGAAAATAATGCTATGGCCAATTTGATGAAAGAAAACATTTAATTTTGAGTAGATTATAATACTCTTAGGGCATTTGTGTAATCTAATAAAATTAAAAGATCGTCTTTATTTTTTTAAATTATGTGATGACTGATGAGTCAAACTAAGACAAACAAATTAAAATTAAAAAAAGTAAATTCTTATGACATTTGTGTAGTTTAAGTTGTTATAAGAGACAATTTAACATTTTATTCTATACTATATAACTAATACTATTAAATAAAATTATTTTTAATTATATTTTAACTAATTCGTTAAACTCATCAAAATAGAGTTATAAAAAATGATTTAAGATTTATGTGTTATACTCTCACGCCCATCATCTAATTCATGAATTAGTTATACAAAAATTATTAAACAGTAAATAATATAAGATTTATTCTATCAATGGTTATTCTTGTTCATATACTCACATTCTTATTTTATAATTTATCCTCTGAGAAATAATAATTAGATTCTCATATAACTTACACATATACGGACTAATAACGTGAAGTTTAATAAAACTAATTAGCAAACTACATAATAAAGTTACATGATAATTTATTTTTTTTGTTTTACAACCAATCAAATCAAATATTATACTCCATTACTAAAATAAAATTTTATATATCCTAAGAGTTGTTAATTGGTTAAACCTAATATTAGATATTAAGTAGGGGAAGGTATAATTAATTAAATACTACTAATTTCTTTGACAATTGCTACCATGCCAGTAATATATTAAAAAAAAAAAAGTCATCAGTAATTATATGAAAATGAGAAATTGCTCATAATTATTTTATTAATAAATTCCCCTTGTCAAGTTAGTTTTATAAATATTTTTATTTGTGGACTATTTAAAAAAAAAAAAAAGAGTAGCAATAAACAAAAAAAAAAGATCATGAAGGAAGAGAATATATATTTTAATTTGACTAATTTTGTTTTTCCCGAAAAAGACACACGAGTTAAATCAAAACATTTTTTTAATTATATTTGTATATATGTTGAACAAATCAAATATTTTTGATAGTAATTAAATTCCATATATTGTTACAATGAAGATGTCACTAAAATAAATTCAACATTCAATTTTGTTTTTTTCCCCCTATTATATGTAGCCCATTCTTACATGTTAAATTCACATCAAACATGTGAAAATATCCAAAGTTTTTAAATAAGTAACATAGAAAATTATCGAAAAAGTTAATCTATAAGCTGACAAATATCTCTCAATTCTTAATCATAATATCAAATCGAATCTTAAAGATATGAAAACACAAACATAATTTTAATAATAAGCATTTAGCTTATATTCTTAATATAAACTTTCATACGCGAATTTCAACGCGATAAAAAAAACTAGTACAAACCTACATTTTCTTGGTCTTGGCCTGCATGTAAAAGTCTTCAACTGCTGAATATACTCATAAATGAATGGACTACAAACAGTGGCGGATCCAGAAATTTTATTTCATGGGTGCTCAATTATTTTTAGTTTGAGAATTGCTATATAACGTGGGTGCTTAGTTAATACATTTGAATGAATTATTAGATATTACAAATAAATATTAGTGTTTATTATAAAAAGCAATGGATGCTTAAGCACCCATAATACATAACATACATCCGCCACTGACTACAAACATACCAACCAAAAGTTAAATACAAATATCTAGTATATTTTTTAAATAAAATGTTTTTTTTATTTGTTATTTTTAATGTATTAAAACATATTTAAAAAAGTTTATCTTCAATATTAGTTACTTATATTTTCAAATAACTTTATAAAATTATATAAAATTAAATTACATATTCAAATAACTTTATAAAATTATATAAAATTAAATTACATAGACAAATAACGATAAACGTAAAAGAGTAAAATCTAGAGATTCTAAATTCTCTATAAGGTAGTCAACATGATTGACTTCGTCTAACTCACCAACATTTGGTGATAAATGAATTAATGCATATAAAGATTATTTCATTATCAAAGGTCAAAATTTCCCAAACATTAGCCCTACTTACATGTAGTCATAAATGGACCCAAATAAAAGTATTTATATTGACTAATATACTAATATATATCAAGCAGTAAAATTAGACTTTTTTCATCCTCACATATCACTCTCATTCACATGTATCCTGCTGGAAGCGTTATTTTCGAATTGGCTTTACAGTGCGAATTCAATCAGAGCTTTAATATGGGCTGCGGACACCGAATAAAAAATCCTAAAAAAAAAAAAAGTTCTTTATTACCTTTGGGATTTTTGACTGGTTGTTTGGTGTGAGGTATGAGGTGTAATAATTTCAAGATAAAATATAAAATTATTTTATCTTGCGTTGGAGGTATTAGATAGTCATGAGTTTATTTATACAATTTATTTCTCTCCAATTCTACTTTTACAATAGATGTGTTAAAAATGATACGAGTACCGGTGTTATAATGGGAAGGTTTATTACTATAGAATGCGGATTGTAATCCGAGAATGCCATAACATATGAACATTAACTGATTTAATATTGATTTGATTTATTATGTGTGATTGTGTTCTTTACTGAAATCGTATAATTGTGATAATTGAGGTGATTATATGTCATAGCGACATTTGATTTCTTGAGATGTTGCATTATCCCTTTATTTGATATCATATTGTACACATGCATTGACATGGGATTGGTATGAGTAAAGGTCTAACACGTGGAGATCGTCCGTGTTGAGATCGAGTTATGATTATTTGAGCACGTGGAGATCGTCCGTGTGATTGAAAAGTTATGATTATGATTTGGGCACGTGGAGATCGTCCGTGCGGAATTTATTTGATTTATGATAGTGCGTTGAGATCGTCCGCACAGACACGTGAAGATCGTTCGTGTCGGTATATGGACCTCGCGAGTCCCCCATGGGTCATGAACTCTCGATGTATTTTCGAGGAGTATCATGTATATACGGTTGAGAGAGAAATTGGTATTCTGAGGCATATCACTTCATGGTGTCATATTGCATTGCATCCCATGACATTCTTCATTCTTGATGATTATGTGTTTTGTTGGTAGTTGGGAAGTACTTGATAATTGATTACCTCTATTTGACGAACTTGATCTTGTGTATTGCTGATATTGTGAGTGCTTTTTGTTAAAGTTGTGATTGTTGAATATTGAGTTTGTAGTTGAGGATGTGTAATTTGTTAAAATAATTTTGATGAGCTGGGTGCTATGAAAACTGTGAACTGTTAGGTTGGGCTGATTTTATGCAGGTTTTAGTTGTGGAGGTTCGGTTGGTGTGTAAGGAGTACTCGTATTTTATCCCCTTAGCTTGTGTTTAGAAGTTTACTTGTTGGGTACCGTATGATTTGGTACTCACCCCTTGCTACTACAATTTTTTTTTGCAGGTTACTAGCCCGACTTTGTGATATTTTCTCTTCTTCTTGTCTGAGGCTTCTTGTGGAGAATTGTGAGGTATCTGCTTGTTATCTCAACAGACCTTCTTACTCCTATTTATGATCTTGTTCTATTCAAGAAACAATGTCATTTGAGACTTTTTTTTTTTCTTGAATCAATTGTAGTACTTTAGAGGCTTGTACACGTGACTATCAGGTTTTGGGGTTTTTATTAAGTTAATTATATTTTATTTCCGCACTTTATTGTAATGATTGTGTTTTAGGCTGACTTGTCTTGGTGGGATAAGACGAGTGTCATCACGTCTATTTTTGGATCGTAACATTACAATTACACTAAATATATTATTGTTATTGATAATGCAATGCTCCATCATCTCAAATTACGTCTTTCTTTTTTTTTAACATATTCCTTAAGAAAATATCAGTAATTTAGTAAAATCTTTGATTATCATTTTTCATATTTATGTATTATGATATAAATAATATTTATATTACTTATATTCTTGCATAACTTAAAGTACTTACTTTTAATTTAAACCAAATAATAAAAATGATACATGAGGGAGTGATGATTGAGCAATTCTTTAATAAATAGTGTAATTTGGCTAAACGCATAGCATACATCATATTATTTAGTTACAAAATGCAAATTTCAAAGTCAATATTTCTATTTATATAGAAAGTAGTTAGTCTATAGTATTTAATATATCATCAAACAAGCTAAGGGAAAGGAAAACTATCAACAAGACTGATGATGGACTGATAAATACTTTTTTCATCTTCAATCAAAAGGTTTGAGTTCGAGTTTTTCTGGGTGCGCATCGTCTTTGTTAGAAAGTACTTTATTCCTTAATGTAAAATTTCTTGGCACGAATACAGATTTAAGCGAAATCTAATATAAATATCAACCATTTGAATGAAAAAAAAAAAAAAGATAGAAAATTGTTTATCACACTTTTCCTCCAATCCATAATAAAAAAATTCATTAATTCAAAAACTATATTAAATCAATCTTATTGTGTATACGTTTTATCAATTTTTGTTCTTTAATCACCGACCAGATGAAGAAATGGTGGGGATGAAAAAGAGTGTATTAGGTAGGAAGGAAATATTTAAAAAAAAAAATCGAAAATAAGTGAGTTTGTTTTAATAATATTTTTAATAAATAAGTAAAAGATAAACATTTTAAATAATTTTGATTATTCTAGGCAAACACATTATGGGTGAGAGTAAGGATGGATTCAAAATTTTCGTCAAGAAAATTAAATATCTAATATATAGACATATAAAATATAATTTAATTTTAGATATACAGTGTAATATATCATCAAAAGAATTTCGAAATCCTAGATGAGAGTAGAGGGTAGTAGTGTGGGATGATCAAGATTGTAGCTATGAGTGGGGTGAAGGCGGAAAGAGATATATTACTTATAAAATGTTTTTCTCATATAAAAAATATAAAATATATTTTTCTTCGTATCGAGCAAATCACACGTTACCTTCAATACTGCCCTTTAGTCTCCAAGAACAGCCACAACTCCAAAAAGAATATATATTTATATATATATAAATTTCAATTTTTTGACAAAATTAATGACCATTGTATGGCTACCAACTCCACAGCCTAATATTTCTATTATATTATATAAAATGAAAATCAAATATCAATATCTAAAATAAAGGAAAAATAAAAGCATAATGTCGTCATGCTTTCACATTAATGAAGTCACAATATAATTAGAAAAAAATATCCAAACTAAACCCCTCTTAAATAATTTATTACATGTTATTGCTCAATTGATAAAATAATTATGATAATGCATTTATGCCATTAGGCTAAAATAAATATGGAATTGATTTAGTGTACAAAGCACTATGTTAGTAGATTTTACGAAAAGATATGATGTAGACAGAATATCTTAATGTAAGTATTTATTAATAAAAATATTAAAATTAAATATACGTAAAGGACATATGATTAAAACTTAAAAGTTCATTAATATATTTGAATTTGAAAAAAAAATCTTCTCTAATTAAGTTATAATTCTGCTGCGTCAACAAAAACAACTTCAATATAATTTATTTTATTTTTTTACAACAAACAACTTTAATTTTCTATTATGATATTTTTTGTGTGTGAAATTGGTCGATTTTTGAAAAAATTAAAGTGCTTAGCCGACTAAATATATACTTAAGTTATTGCAATGTTAGTGCTAGTGCCTAGTTTTATAATTATATTATTGATTTTAAATAATAAAAATTGAATTTATATATCTTATTATTTAGGCACCAACATGTCGTAGTGAGACTTAGAGGTTTCGAGTTCGAGTCCTGAATATAAAAGAAATCTTGTTAGAAGCTTTAACTCTAAATGAGCTTTGTCGTGCACAATTTAAATTTAGTCAGAATTCTAACGCAAACTTCAGATACCGAATAGAAAACAAAAAGGACAAAATCTAATTTGGCAAAAAGTGTTGATGAAAATCCAAAAACCTAGTAGTTCTACTATATAGAGCAATTACATTTGAATAATCTCTACTTTTTTATTAATATATTTGACTTTGTTGTTAATAATTTAAACGTGGAAATGATTACCCACTCCCAAATCTTATAAACAATGTAATTTAATTAATTAGATGATCTTGTTTAAATGGTAAAGGATTTGTATTTTACTAATCAAGAGTTTATAAATTAATTAATGCAAATGGCAAAATTAATTTAATTAAAATTCTTGTTCATGCATGGCTGTTGTCCTATAAGAGATTCCTTTTAGATAATTCAATGAAAAAGATTGAATAAAAGAACTATCGAATATTTAGCTTTTCAGATGTATCGATATTAATGATAACTTGTTATTTATATAAATTACTTCTATGAACAAAATAAAATTATGTAAAATATTTATTAAAATAATTGATGTATTGTCAACTTCAAAAAAATCATGTAACATGACCTAAAAGTTTAATAATGGAATTATATTGCAAAATCCAAATAATATACCCACCCACCCAAAGCTCAATAGTATCTTTAATTAGTCTCTATTATAATAATCTCAAACAATACATATAATTGGTTGATTTTTAACATGATAATTACTATACTAATTAGTATATAATAATAGATTTATTCTAGCTAAGATAATGATTACCAAATCAAAATGGAATTATTCTCTTAAACTAGAAGCCGCCTAACATAATAATAAGTTGAATTAAAACATTAATTAAACATAATTAAGAGAACAAATACATTGTAGAATAAACTTTGTAATATGGGTTGGTACATGGTAGCACACTAGCACTTATGATTCTATAATGAGATAACGTGTATAGTTACACAAATATTTATAATATATTTTATATTTTAAATTTTAAAAATTAATAAATATTTCAAATATCTTCTTTTTTAGAAAATATTACCTTAAGATTTGTGTACAAGTTATCCTTTCCTGGCTCTATTTATGATATTACACTAGATATGTTATTATAAATTTTGCGTTAAAGTAACTATAACTAACAAAGTAAAAACCGAACCACAACAAAATTTTGAATTTAACTATGAACTTCTTCTTCGTTAATCCAATAATATTTCTATATAATATGTTTTCCAAATAAGGATATATATCGTAGTTTCTATTTAGCTATAAAATTCAGCCGTCAGTTTTTGCTAGATATTTTTTATAATCACAGATCAAGATCAATCCGTTCATTACTGTAAAATCACCCTTTTTTAAATTAAAGTCTTTCATAGTAAAATGTTCAGTAATCATTTCCATGGATATTTTGATTGAATTTGTGAGAAAAGAAAGAATAATAGTGTTTTCACAATGAAAAAGTCAGAAAGCTTTTTAGTATTTCACTGAGAGTTTATTTTTCACTGTGCATTTTTTTGATGATCTAGTTCGATGGGAAATGAATTTAAAAAAATTATATTTTATAATATAAATTTTTCATTAATTTACGACAGGAAAAATCGTTTGTCCTACTAGTAGTATAACAATGAAAAAGATTTGGGTGCACGAGTAGCACACATGGTCTTTTGCACCAAAAGTTAGGTACTTGATTCCCATTTGGAATAACTTTAATTTGTGTCATTTTGACAATGGCTTTTAGATCTAAGTTGAGAATTCTATTTTCCTTTGGGGCCACTTTTTCTATTGGTGCATTACTATCCAAAGTCTTTTAAGAGTGTGCTTGGTGACCATGATCTATCCAAGTGGAACTTGTGAAGTAGTGGTACCATAAAGTGGCACATGATTTTGCCCATTCCGGGTGGAGTGGTGGTGCCATAATTTTCACGTGTAAGACGGAAATATTATCCAAAAAACATTTAGATATAAGCTGGACCCATTTTTTAATATGAAACCAGATTCTTGTCTTTGAAACCCGATTTGACTCGAGATACAACTTTAACCTCGACCCTGCCTAAAAAAATAGATCCTTGACCTGACCTTGGTCTAACCCTAACTTAGGCATCGATAAACGATCCCAACCATGACCTGAAATCCGATGGTGACTTAGGATCTATTCCCGAAACTAATCCCAAAGAAGGATTAGAAAAACATTTCAGCCCTAAACCAGGACTTGATATTGCCCATAAGGTTTGAGATAGGATAAGGCCGAGTTTCGAGTTTGTGATCGAGGAGGTTAGGTCCCAGTTAAGGTTATAAGGAGTTAGTAGTAAGGTCAAGGTAGGATATCGAGTACCCATTGAGGTCGATCGAGAGTCATATCATGGGCTAGGGTCAAGTGAGGGGTCGTGTCGAGTCAAGTCCCAGGTGAATTCATGTCAGAGTCAAGAGGTAGGTCAAGTCTCGGGTTAGGGTCGGGGTCAAGAGTTTGATTCCACGTCATAAGTCAAGTTTGGGGTCAAAAGTCTGGATCCTGCCGATCGACATTTCAGGGTCGGGGTTCGAGAATTGAGATTTGAATCCCGATTTATGGTCAAGAGTTAGTTCGCAAGAGGGGATTGGGAGTCTGATCTTGAATTAGGAGCCGAATCTTGGATCCTAGATCAGGGTAGGGGGATGAGATTTAAGAGAATTTTGTTTCAATAGTTTCCTTACTTTACATCAAGAAAAGTCATAATCTTCTAATTCAAAGTTAATTAATAAAGTTCATTTAGAAAATATTTTCTAAAACATTTATGCTAACAAAATTTATATTAAAAAAAACATAAGATATTTTCAGAAAATGATTTCCTTACCAACAAATGGTCTTTATTCAAAATATTGAATATTTCAAATTTTATATCTGAAATGTATAATACGAAAATTCAAGCTAAGAAAACTAAAAAGTTTTAATTTCAAATTTTGTCCCAACTATACCTACCTTTATTTCCTATGTAAGTTGTACTTCACTATAACCGCAATATTGACAAAAAAAAATTAAGGAGGGAGGAAACAACTATTCTTCGGTTCCAATCTACGTAACACATTTTTCTTAGTAATCTATCTCCAAAACAAAATCATATATGTATAATTAAAAATAATTTAATTTTGATTTTTTTTATTCTTAATGAAATTATATATATATTTAGTCACACAAATAGTCAAGAAATACTCTAAACCATAAAAAAAATTAAAAAAGAAAATTTTGTTATTTAAATTTTATGTCAAATTAAACGATGTCCGATAAATTAGGATATAGATGTGACTTTTTATCTAAAATAGGACAGTCTACATACGATTTAGACCAAGAAATATCAAAGTGCTAGGACCACACAATGCAACCATTTTTTAAAAAAATAATAAAACTCCTAAAAATTTAAATATAGTATATTAATTGATCTTGGTATAAACACAGAACGCGAGTATTTTAAATCCAAATTAACTTCATCATGGAGGACAAATTTAGTCAATATATAATGGCAGTGTACGATAAAAGTTCTTGAGTGAGGCAATAATTTTTATATTTTTTTATTACTTACGTTATTTGTTCAATTTAAAAAGTACCTAATTCGTTTGAATTGGCTCAAGATATGTAAATTGTAATTAATTTCACATTAATTATTTCATGATTTTTCAATATCTTTACTTGGTCTTGAGTGACTTTTATTAATTTTGATATTTTCTATGATCTACTAGAAATACATTATGTAACACTCAAACGGTCCACACAACAATAATACTTTAATTTTTTGAAGAAAAAAAAATTTATATAAGTACAATTTTTACTTAAATGGACCATCATCAAGTAT
This sequence comes from Solanum lycopersicoides, assembly GCA_022817965.1. Classification (NCBI taxonomy): domain Eukaryota; kingdom Viridiplantae; phylum Streptophyta; class Magnoliopsida; order Solanales; family Solanaceae; genus Solanum; species Solanum lycopersicoides. The sequence goes on along the minus strand of CM040625.1, from coordinate 2,074,030 downwards.
TAATAATTAATTAGATATTTCCTAAAATCTGATTGAAAGTAACTAATATTATTCCTGTATGATAAATAATTGGGATATATTTAATTTGTGTATTAAAAGAAGAAATGGTAAACGAGGGTCATAACAATAATATTACTTAAATAAACGTCGTTTTTGAGGTTAAGCTAGTGTTTAATCATAAGTTTTTAAATATTTTTTAAACTTATGTTCGGTTCTAAATACTCGTGGGGGCCAATCGAGACTCCATTCGATATCAATTGAAGTCAAGTATGATTTTGTGTTGGTATGAATGGATAAAGATCCGGTCAACTAATGTCTAATGACCTTATAGATTTATGCCATGTGTATTATATAATAATTTATCGTTGAGATTGAACAATATACATACTTATACACTTAGTCCATATTTCAAAAAAGTAATTAAATATGATTATATGATTAGTGCGAACATCACTATAATAAATAAAATATTTGACGACAATAATATAATTATCACTATATTATATGTAGCGATAATCATAAATTTGATATAATCAATATTTATATAAATATATATCACTAAAAGATTTAATGACTCTATATTAATTTAATTATTGTTAAATATTTTGCGTCAATGAATATATTAGTGGTAGATGGCGGTTATTAAGTGGACATAAAAAAGGCTAGAAAAAATAATGTTTTTATCCTCATAACGTGTTAAATTTCCTTATAATTTAGAGTTGTTGAAAATTGATAAAACTAAAACAAATATAAAATAAATTATTTACATGTTAAAAATGCTAGAAAAAAATAATGTTTTTATCCTCATAACGTGTCAAATTTCCATATAATTTAGAGTTGTTGAAAATTGATAAAACTATAACAAACATAAAATAAATTATTTACATGTTAAAAATGCTAGAAAAAAATAATGACAAAATAAGCATAAGGTTAAATAATGGTATACTAATAGCGTGTCAAATTCCATATAATTTATAGTTGTTGAAAATTATAAAAACTATTATAACAAACACAAAATGAATTATTTACAAGCTCAAGTTTTTTCCTGTGTCAAGAATGTATCGGAAAGAGGTTTTTTTACCACACGTAAGATAAAAATATGGTTCGTGACTCTGCTCATACCTTGTACTTATCAGACCTAACTTGTGAAATTTCATTATTAATGTTTACGACCTCTATGTTAAGAAACCACTTGTGCATGAATCTTTGAATTGGTTTAGAAACCACTTGTCAAATAAATGGTATACTAATAACGTGTCAAATTTCATATAATTTATAGTTTTTAAAATTTGATAAAACTATTATAACAAAGCTAAAATGAATTACTTACAAGCTTGAGTTTTTTCTTGCGTCAAGGGTTTATCATAAAGAACGTTTTTATCTCACGTAAGATAGAAATAATATCTGCGACTCTACATATACCTAATAATTTCATTAGATATGTTATTATAGGTATAAGTTTAGAAACAACTTGTGCATGAATCTTTGAATTGGATATTACTATTCTCACCTAACATTTTTGCCAAAGTTTGAGAAGTCTTTGTAACACAGAGTCAAAGAGTTATACTTTGTGCAATACTTATGACTTATTTTTAATTTAAATTAAAAAAATTCTTTTAGTGGGAAAACCAACACAAAGAAGGAAACAAATAGGAAAAGGTGAGGAAATAAGAAAATAAAAAATAAAAATGAGTTGTGGTTGGTGCCCAAACCCACAATCTTTTCTACCTATATATAATCCTAGAATATTATACATAAATTATATCCAAACTTTATTTTCCATTCTAAAAGTAACAAAAAAAAAAAAAAACTTTAGCTCCAAGAATGGGAAGTTTATCATTTGAGAAGGTATAATTCTTACATATTACAAAACTTTTATCGTAGAATTTATTCTGATCGGTATAAATTAAACTTCGACTCTTATTTCTTTCTTCTGGAGATCAAAGCAAGGTTTTCGCTCATATTATTATTTCAGTGACTCATAAGGCTTCGTCTTTGATTCTTTTATCATATTTAGTTATTTGCATGTATATATCTAAACATTATAAAAAAAAATCTTTTTTTTTGTTGATATTTTATAGGATTTTGAGCCATCAGCAATTACTCCAAGAGGATTAGCACCACCTGGATTAATTGTAAATGGTGATTTTAGTGAAATAATGAGACTTAAGGTGTCATCAACACCTACAACACCAAGAAAAAACTTGAATCTTTCGGTGACGGAGCCAGGAAAAAATGATGGACCTAGTTTGGATTGTACATTGATGAATTATATCGATACACTTACGCAACGTATCAACTATCATATCGGTAATTATCATCGAGCTTTAAGTTATATATACTGATTGTATAAAAAATATTTACGTTATTCATTAGTCTTTTATATTAAAGTTAAAAGAAATATCTATATTTGTAATTTATATATCTTTTTTTAGTAAATTGATGACAAAGTTGACATGCAAGACTTGTCTTTAGTCTATATGTTGACAATTTCTTTTTTTGATGAATTTTGAGTAGTTGTATACTTGTAAATAGATATTAAAGGAGTTATACTTTTTAAAAGGAAAAAGACAAAATTGCTATCGCGAGCGATTTTGTATTTTTGACTGAAGCTGTCAAAATGGACTGACTCAATCGAAAACTATATATTATTTTTTGTTTGTTTGTATGAATTTGTAAATGTTGAGTTGTTTGATTTTTTTTTAATTTTATTTTTTTCAGGTTATCCAGTAAACATATGTTATGAGCACTATGCTAATTTAGCCCCACTATTACAATTTCATTTAAATAATTGTGGTGATCCATTTCTTCAAAATACTGTGGATTTTCATTCAAAAGATTTTGAAGTGGCTGTTTTAAATTGGTTTGCTGATTTATGGGAAATTGAAAGAGATCAATATTGGGGTTATGTAACAAATGGTGGTACTGAAGGAAATTTACATGGCATTTTGGTTGGGTAAGTATTAATTTTTTACTAAGTTTCGATTTTCGAGAGTTTAATTTTTAATTATTTTTTATATTATTTTTCAGGAGAGAATTATTTCCAGATGGAATTTTATATGCATCAAAAGACTCTCATTACTCGGTGGCTAAGGCAGCAATGATGTATAGAATGGATTTTGAAAATATTAATGCATCAATAAATGGAGAAATCGATTATTCTGACTTGAAAGTTAAATTACTTCAAAACAAGGGAAAACCAGCAATAATTAATGTTACAATTGGTAAATATTTTAATTAAGATATTTTTTTTTATTAATTATAATAAGTTTTATACATTTTATAATAATTTACATTTTATTAATTATAGGTACCACTTTTAAAGGAGCTGTTGATGATCTTGATGTTATTCTTCAAATACTTGAAGAATGTGGTTATACACAAGATCAATTTTATATTCATTGTGATGCAGCACTAAATGGACTTATTATACCTTTTATTAAAAATGTAAGTTTTTATTTTCTTACTTTATTATAGTTTAATATAAAAATATAACTCTAACATTTATGATTATATGTTATAATAGATGATTACTTTCAAGAAGCCAATTGGAAGTGTGACAATTTCTGGTCATAAGTTTTTGGGTTGTCCAATGCCTTGTGGAGTTCAAATAACAAGGAAAAGTTACATTAACAACCTTTCAAGAAGAGTTGAATACATTGCTTCTGTGGACGCTACAATTTCTGGTAGTCGAAATGGTCTGACTCCGATCTTCTTATGGTACAGTCTCAGTGCTAAAGGTCGAATTGGCTTTCAGAAAGACGTTAAGAGATGTCTTGACAATGCCATATACTTAAAAGACCGTCTTCAGAAAGCAGGAATCAGTGTCATGCTGAATGAGCTTAGCATCATAGTTGTCCTCGAGAGGCCTCGTGATCATGAATTCGTTCGTCGTTGGCAACTATCTTGTGTGAGAGATATGGCTCATGTTATTGTTATGCCAGGCATAACTAGAGAAACTCTTGATGGTTTTATTAATGATTTGCTTCAACAAAGGAAAAAATGGTATCAAGATGGAAGAATTAGTCCTCCTTGTGTTGCAAATGATATTGGTGCTCAAAATTGTGCTTGCTCTTATCATAAAATTGATTACATTATTGCTTAGAGTTTGTCTAAATATTACAAATGTTTATGACTTTATTTTTTATTCACACACAAAAAAAATTGTATTCTAAGATATAATGTATCATTATGCCACATAAATCAATACCTTGTAAAGCACATGGTTTGATGCATATATAATAATGTTTTGATGAGAATAAATTTCAAATTTCATTCGATTATTAGTCTAATTGGAATTATAAGATTATTTTCAATTTTTGCTCTTTCTATTTGTCTTTAACAATGGATGAATTAATATGGCATATCCAAGGTGAGGTATCTTGATAGATGTTATTTAAATATAACATAATTCTGAATTATGAAACTCATAACGAAGTTAATGCTAGGCTGATTTAGATTTGAAGACAAACTCTGGAGTCTAAAGGATTTAAGTTAAGATGGACCAAGACAGAGAACTTAGAGTGCAAGTTTAACAATTTGACCTTTGAAGCTGGCGTAGAAATAAGCTTAACGCTAGGTCATACATAAGAGAAAAAGTTTCAAATATAAAATATTTAAAACTAAATAAGAAATTTAAAAAGAAATTAGAAAGTGTGTGTGTATATGACAATGATTTGTGCATATAATTAAAAAAGTTCAATAAATCAATAGCCCTAAAAAAATAAAAAACTTCTAATTTCTTTAACTTTTAAATAGTTGTAGAGCAAAGCAAGGCCATTGACTCAAGCGTTGATGTTACTATCATTAAAACAATATTCACAAACATAGCTACATGCTACACAATATATTCTTCGATCTCTTTCATGCATCTCGACTGATTTTATATAATAAAAAAAACATTCCGCTAGAAATTTCTTTCGCGCATGCACCTATATATATAGTATCCATCAAAATAAGACAATTAAGGAAAAACCAACATGAGTTGTTATATAGTGATATGACTGCTCCATCCTTAACGAGAGTCTCACGTTCGAGCCCCCTTAATATGAGAAAATATCAGTTGAGAGCGTTACCTCCATAATGATTTCTGAAGTATGCTATCAGGATTTAGTCAGAATTATATATTTTTTTAAAATCCTTTTCAATTTAATTTCTTAATTAATTTCCGTACCTACCAAATCAAATATGAACCTTTGAACAAGCAATATGTTCCCAAGTCAAAAGTAAAATGCCAATTTAATTTTATATTTTAATTTGTTGATGGTTGCCATTACCTAATCAATAATAATAATAATGTACAATATCCAACCAAGCTCAATCATTTTCATAATCTAATAATTTATTTTATCCAAAATCCTTTATCTCAGGTGTCATTTAATTCAAACAATTAAGAAAAAAAATAGAATCCATTAAGACTTGGACAAAGTACAAAACAAAATCGTAATCCTAATTATTATTTTTAATTAATCAACATTGTTTTTCTAATCACTTCTTAAGATTCCAACCACCCCCATTAGATAGATATCCTTTTTGACGTGGTCAATAAATATAAATTAAATGATAAATCAAAGATTGGAAAGAAGAAAATAACAGTAATTACTAATTAGGGTGATAAAAAAATATTTCTATGTAACTTCTTAAAAAGTACTACATATTAATTAATGATCTCATACAGTGGCGGAGCCAGAATTTTCAATAAAAAGGTTCAAAATCTGAAGGAGTAAACATATGAACTAGTCGAAGGGGGTTCGACATCTATTACATACATCTAAGAAATAATTTTAATCATGTATATACTAAATTTGAACTTCAAACTTTTGATTAGATGTGAAAAAATCTCAACCATTCTATAATAACCTTTACTGAACTTCTTTATTTTTTCGATTTTTTTTTAAACATATTTATTTATGATTAAGGTAATCTTTGGTATGTAGTACAAGCATAAATAGTTAGGGATGAAAATTTAGTATAGCCTTTTCTTTAATTACTAATTATGGTATAGAATAAACATCGAAGTCCAGACTAGTTAATTTTGTCCAATCATAGAATAATAGTATTGAAATTAGTTATCATAAGATAAAATAATTAAAATAACAAAAATACATTTGAGTTTTCTCAAATTCTTTTTTAACTAAATAAGTTGTAGGAAGTTTTGTAACCAACACACTTCTTATAAATTAAGTTATGTATATTATTTTTAATACGAAAAATCAAACGATTAATAAAAAATTTAAATTAATAATCCCAATATAATTTATCTCTAAATCAAACGATCCCTAAGATTTGGAGATGTGAAAATTTTAGAGTACATGCCTTCATAGCCGTTGAAAGATTGTCAAAGGTTATTCAAACTTCTAACGTAATCGAAAATTTATATTTTCATTAATAAATGAAAATGATCAAAGTAGAAATACATATTTGTATAAAGAGTACAAAATTAAACTAGTATTTTGATATCAAAATCATAATTTTTCTTGCCTATCACAATTATAGATAACGGAACTATATATTATAATTTCTTTTTCTTTTAATTAGAAGTCTTAGATTATATAAAGTGCTTTCCTTTATTAGACTTAGTATTAGATTTTCATCACTTGATGGTTGCCACTATACCTAACATTTAGCCATAAATAAACTACAATATCCACCCATTAAGCCAATCATTTATCATAATTTAATACTCTCTCCGTCCCTTCCACTTTAGAAGTGACACATATATTAAAACACTAATGATTATTATAAGTTAGTTACAATTTTACCCTTATAGTACAACTCCCCAAGTATAATAAATGTATTTGCTGATTTCAAAAAACATGCATTACAACTTAGTAGTACTGGAATTTTTCTAGAATTAAATAAGGACATATTAGGAAAAAAATTATTGTCCTTTCGTGATTTTTTAAAATGGACAAATAAATAGGGACAGATATAAAAAAAAATATGGACAAGTAAATAAGAACAGAGGGAGTAATAAGCCATCCAAAACCCTTATCTCATGAGGTATTTATTTCAAACAACAAAGTATAAAATAAAATCAACTAGGATACTAATTATTTAATTAACAAGGATCAAAACTTAATCATACTCCTAATTCTTTTAATATAAAAAAAAATACGAGTGACCTAACTTATAGTTAATACTATTTCATTTATTTTGTCCTTTAATCCTAAATTCCAACTACCCCCATTAGATATCCATTTTGAAGTGGTCAAAAAATATGATGACCCCTATTGAAACTAAAGTTTGAATAGAGTGGGATGCTATGATACAATAAAATATGTTATTTAATTTGGTTTTAATTGAAATTTATGTTTTTAAATTTTAGGTATGTATCACTAGATACTTACACTTGTTTAAAATTTAATTTTATAAGTAGACAGATATGTCGTACTGCTTAATACTCATAGAACGTCATGTACGATACGAAATTTCCATGTAGAGTACCATATAGAACGAATATATCTATTGGTTCAAATTTTATATAAGTTTTAGTGTTTACTTGTGTACACCCAACACAAAAGATCATAATTATCAGTTGAAGCTAAGTCAAAAATCATGTTCATCTATTATGTCTTTTAACAATTAATCAATATTTGGAGTGGAAAAGAAGTGATTATCTTCTGAGAAATAAATGAGGTTGATAAAATTTCTATTTAACTTTATAACTTTATAATTAAAGTTTGATTAAGTAGGTTGTTTTTTAATAATTAATGAGTTGAGTGATAATAGTGTTATATGTGTCAAAAAGTCAAGTCAGGTTAGAAAAGTTGGTAGTGATAGTTAAAAATGAAAATAGATAATAATGAACGTGGTCAATCGCAAGTTAAAATTTTTATTAAGCAGATATCAAAATAAAGAGAAAGATAAATCTAAAAAAGAAATCAAGGGGTAATATAAATATATTTATATTAATTATTAATTTATCTAACTACATACTACTAAATAAGAGTTTAAATTAACACTCTTCAAGTATAGGTGGCTCAGTTAAGTAAGTGATTGATGATAATGATAATTAACAGTGGTAATAATAATCGATGTTGAATTGCTATTTATGCAATTTAAGTAGTTGGTGCTAAAAGTGACTGATAATAATAATTGTGTACTGAAGTGCACTGAAAATAACTTTGAATTATAATATATTGAATAGTGATAACAACATATTCAATGTAAAAATAGTACATAATAAACAAAAATAGTGACAAAAAATGTTTTTATACAATTTTTTAATTTCTTTAAATATTTGATATATCTTTTATATTTAATCGATGTAAAATTTGTCTAAAATATCATAAATTATCATGTAAGTCTTTTCAAGGTTAAATTACAATGGTCATATAATCTTTTTATTTCCACAAATAAATGAAAATATTAGTATTACTGATGGGGAAAAAATACAATAAATAATACTTTTCCTCTATTTTCATTTTTGGTTAAGAATCGACTACTTCAATTTATAGTAAATTTTCCATTATATAATAATTAATTTGACCACTTTTTCCTACAAAAATTGAAACATGGATAATTTTCTTATCTTTAAATAAAATATAAAATTTAATAAGTTATAAACATATTAAATAAAGTAATTCTGTCCGTTGGAAAATAAATATTTCAATTCGTGTGATTCAGAGTATGTAGGTCATATTAATTAATTTTTTATGTGGATTCCTATATATAATTTTCAATTTTTTTATATAAAAATTACATGAAAAATACTATCAAAAATAGGTGAATCACAATCGTTAATAATTTAAAATATTTTTAAAAAATAAAATGACATAGATAACACCATTTGGCTCTGCAAATAATAACTACAACACACAATTAAGTGAACAGATGGCTCCATCTAAAAACAGTTATTATATTTTGTCGGACTAATTTTTTTGTTAAATTAGTTTAAGTTAATTAAATATTTAAAATTAAATTATATGTTCAAAAACTACATAAAATGTATTGTGCTATAAGATGTACCTTTTCTCATATCATATAATAAAAAATATACTTAAAGATATTGCTCAAATTTAAAATAATTTGACTCTTAAAACACGACTTTAACAAAAAAAATCGACGAACGAACATAGGAAATGTTTCACAAAAAAAAAGTCAAAATAACTTTCAAAGAAAACGACGAGTCTCTCAATTTTTCATTTTTTTTTTTTACAAAAAAACAACGTACAAAGTCGATTTTTGAAGTGCAAAATTACAGTTGACAAGTATAAATAAAATAATAAAAAATTTCATTAAATAAAAGAACATGTGTGATTGAGTAGTGAAATTGTTTATCATATTCAGCGACTTATTATTAAAACCGATAAAAACAAACAGACGAAATTAATTGTTTCTCAAATACAATCAATTTTACACTCAATTTTAACCTATTTTTTAATGATGAGGATAAGCGAAATATGACAAGTAATTTGAAACAGATAAAGTCATAATTTTGGTAAAGCCCTAATTAATAAATGCATTTCAAGATGTGCAAGAAAAATTTGTGACACCTTACACATCATAAAAAATATGGGACAAATAACAATTTTTTCTTACCTATCTTGACCTAAATTCCTTTTATCAACCAATTATTCTCAACAATGTCAATATTTTACACAAATTAGATGACATTTGTCACTTTTATGCTTAATTAAAACTAGTTTATTATGAGTATCAACATATATAGACCAAGTGAAATGAATCATTATGAAGTATCTAAAACTAGTTTCTTTTCTTGACAATGAAAGTCTACAATTAATTGGACTTGAAGTAACTAGTTAGTAGTTAGTAGTTAGAGACACTCCAAAAATAAAAGAATTTAGTCGATAATAATATAATTATTATTATATTATATTTATTTGTAAATAACAAATATGTATATTTATAATCACATGCTCTTTATAAATATTGCTAAAAAACTTAACGATTGTAATGACAGACAGTAATTCAATTGCAGCTAAATATTTCTATAGCAAAGTTTAAGGAATTATTATTATCAGTAAATGTCCCTTTTGCTATAATGACGAAAGTTCTCTTGAGAAGATAATTTTCACTTGGTTAATATTAATTTGCACCTATAACTCGAATTATTAATTTATTGATATTACTATCACTATCTAATCATAGATGAACTCAATATCTCAAATAATGTGATTTTCAAAGACGTATAAGAATTAATACAAAATATCAATTTTATATCATCAAATATATTATACCCCAAAAATTAAATCAATATATAACATGCCACGTATTAAAACTTGTATTACTTAAAAAATAGAATTGTGACAAAGTATATTTAATTTGGATATTTTGCACACATAGAAAAATAAAATAGGCACGCCATATATTTGTACACTTAAAATAACTCGATTTATATTGATTTGACAATTAAGTTTTATTTTTTCTTGATTTTAATTGATCAAGTTTTTGAATGATCTTGATATTTAGAGTTGACAATGATTAGAAGAGTGTTAAAGATAATTTTAATTAAAAAATTATGTAAAAAATAATTATATGAATAATATAAGATAATAAAACTATTTTTTATATGTACAGTCTCATAGATTAAATCTTAAAATTTTTTAACGAAATTTTTTATTTTTCCACTAGCCAGAGACGAATTAAGGATTTGATTTTATAGATTTTGAATTTAGAATAACTATTTTCATTACTAAAAATAAAAGTCTTTCCCACCACAAATCAATGAAAAAATTTATATTGTAAAACATGATTTTCTCATACATTTTTCGCGGAATCAAATCACTAAACATGCATAATGAAAAATAAACTTCCTATTATTTTTTTATGTGTGAATACACTCTTTACTAGTATTTTTTTTCCTCCTTTTTTTCCACTAATTTAATCAAAATAACTTTGGAAATAACCAAAATTTCAATGAAAAGATAGTAATGTCTTAGTACGTAATGTTTAGTCGTGGTACTTTCATAGCCTTATCGTAAAAGGTGTTGAAATAAATCACGATCTTTACTTTTTTAATATATTCTAAATTAAATAACTCGATAAATTCCAAAATTCGAATGTTTAAACAAAAAATAACCCTATTTTTTCTTATTAAGCATTCAAATGAGTAGGTGAAAAAGTTATTAAAATAATTTTCGGCTTCAATAGAACTTTTGATAGAATCTAAACATCAAAAGATTAAAAAAATTAAAGTCACACACACAAAAAAAATATAATTAAAAAAAAAATATATATATATATATATATATATATATATATAAAAATATATTATTTGTTGTTATTGCTTGTGGAAACTTGATGAGGTGTGATGAAAGATTCTTTCACCAACCCATCTATAGAATGTGTCAAAAGGAAGATAATCTAATCTAGTAGGTATACTTACTTCTTCTTCAAAAATATAATTAAAAAATTATATAATATATATTATATAAAAAATTAATTATTGCAGCAAAATATGACTTTTGTTAAAGACAAAATTGACTTTTTGTGTTATACACATCAATCAATGTTCACATCCACTTCTTGACAAATGGAAATATTAATAAGTGGATATGAATTATTTGATGCCTAAATTTAAGCTTTTTATAAAAAAAAATATTTTCTCAATTTTGTTTCTACTTTTTTTTTCTTGTATAGATTATTTAATCACTCAAATCATAATTTTCGTTTGTGTCCTGGTTACATGAACCTACTATTATATATTTCTTAATTTTACGATCTTAATCATATTTCGCAAATGCTTCATGTTCCTTCATTGTAAAACATAAAGTTTATATTCGGTGAAATAGTTCACTAGGTTTTAGTAAGTGGTTATCGACATGGCTTCCTTAGCTAGCAATCGAAAGAAAAGAGGAGAGGAGAGGAGAGGAGAGGAAATATTATTCTCTTATATATTTTACATTTTCTATTTACTTAATTGACGATGTTCTTAATTCTATTCAGGACAATATTTTCTAAAAGTAATTTTTATAAATAATATATTTTTTCCATACGTAACACCCTAAGTTTTGTTCTAAATTTTTTATTAGTAGTAGCTTTAAGTGTTAAAATCCAAAATTTGAACTTGGTCAAATGCGCATAAATCTTCTTGTTCATTGTGTATCTTTAGACTCTATAAATATTGAGAGATAGATTAATGTGATAGACAAGAACAAAGTATTAAATTGAGATCAAAGATTAAACAAAGATAACAACTAACAATATATATATTCAATACAATCCCACAGTGATAGATCATAAGAAGATAAAAGAGAAAAGACATAAAAATACCATCAAAGTTGTCCCGTATTTGTATAAAGATACCTTAACTTTTAAAGTGTTCTATCACCCCACAAAATTATTTAATTTTTTTGTAAATGGACCATTTTGACTCATTTCCTAGTCTGGGTTGTTACCACGCACATGAGGCGCGTCATGTAGTATTTTTACTGCCATGGACCAGTTTAAAGGTGCCACGTGTCATTATTTTTCATTATTATTAATTATTTAATCAATTTATGTCATCTTCCCCAAATTTAAACCCAAAATAATCATTGTTTGCCCTCATTTTTTGATTTCATGGTTTTGTTTTGAGCTTGCACAAATGTGTGGAATATCCGAAATGAACTTCAACTCGAATCCCGATAAACTCGATTTCATGATGCCAGGACAAAGCTGCAGCCGCTATCGAAGAAGCTTGATCTCCTGGTTGTTATCTTGCTAGACAATAATGGCTCTCTTTATGGTGACCTGAAACGAATTTGTGAGACTGAGCTTGGAGTTGTTTCGTAGTGTTGTTTGACAAAGCATATATTTAAGATGAGCAAACAATATCTAGCCAATCTAGCACTGAAAATTAATGTGATGGTGGGAGGAAGAAACTTTGTGTTAGTTGATGCAATATCTAGGCAAATCCCCCTTGGGAGCGCTACTTAGATCTGGGAATAATTAGTGCAGATATGAGTTTTGCTACTAAAAGGGTTGCGACTAAAAGCAATTTCACATTCAAAATTTTTTTGTCACCTAACTCCATAGTTGAATAAAAAAATTCGAATGAAGAAAAATTAATGGAAGTTTTTTTGAAGGTGCATGCCAAACTGAGAAGAAAAGGAAAGGAGAAGATGACTTTTCTTCAAAGAATAGGGTCGGGTCGGGTTGAATTAGATCATAGGAAGTTGAGCAACACGCACCACTACATAGACTAGGGAATGGGTCAAAATGGTCCATTTACAAAAAAATTAAATAGTTTTGTGGGGTGATAGGACACTTTAAAAGTACTTAAAGTGTCTTTATGCAAATACGGGACAACTTTGATGGTGTATCGAGTTATACTTTTTACTTTATAATACTTCTTAAGAAGCATGAAAAAAACATAACACGTAAAATGAATGAGTATCCCTATGGATATAGTATTAACACATATTTACTCCAATATGCAACTTTAATTTTCGACGTGAATCTGAATATAGTTGAATTTCAATATAGATATCGAACACCGAATAGAAAATTAAACCAGGAAAAGAAAGGCATAATACATAAATATGTCCCTTAACTTGACGTCAGTTGGCAACTATGACCCTTAACATTGGATGTGCACAAGTAGACGCTTAAACTTGTATAAAATTGAACAGGTAGACACATGTGTCCTACATGGCATGATACACGTAAAACGCCATGTAGGACACAAAATTTCCATGTAGGGTGTCATGCAAGACAAATGTGTCAATTTCTTCAATATTATAAAAGTTTAAGTGTCTAGTAGTGCACATTTAAAGTTAAGGGTCATAGTTGTCAAAAGACGTCAAGTTAAGGGTCATGTTTATGTATTATGCCAAAAAGAAATATGTTTATTCATCACAGCTGCCTTTGTTAAAGAGCGTTTTTACCCCAATGCGGAACTTTAATTTCCGACACGAATTAATTTGAGTACAGTTTAATTTCAATATAGATATCGAACACCGGATAGGAAATTAAATCAGGAAAAAAAACATGTTCATTCATTAAGAAGTGAACTTTAATTTCCCGCGCAAATCTAAATATAGTCGAACTTCAATATAAACATCGAAAAAATTAAACCTAGTAAAAAAAAACATGTTCATTCATCCAACATTTCCAAACACAAATCAATACATAGTAGCAATAAATATTGCTTTTACAAAATGAAAAAAAAAAAATTTAAATATTTTCATGATCAAATCTCCTTAGGGTCAGCATATTTTTGTAAAGCATCACCAACCATTTTCCCATACCTAAATTCTTCAAATATTTCAACCCCCATATCAACATAAAAATCATATGATTTTTTATTCCAAACAGCCACAATTCCCTCAACTGATGAAAATCCATTATTTGCAGCAATTGATGCAACTGTCCCAAACAACAATCTTCCCATGCCCAATTTCCTATAACTTTCCCTAAAATAAAGACTCTCAAAATAAATCCCAGCCTTATCATAAAAACACGAATAATTCGCGTAAAAAAATGAATATCCAGCAATGTATACGTCGTTTTTATCATTATCATTCATCGATTTGGACTTGAATTCATCGGCTTCTTTGTCTACGACGTTTGCCCTTAGGTCAAATTTTTTAAGGACAGGCTTAAATTTTTCGTTTTTACTATCAATATCTAAAAAAGGCGTTGGCGATACTTCAAGTAGAAGTATTGAAGGGCCATAAAATAAAGGACTAGGGTTTGTTTTATTGAATAAAAGGTCACAAAGGGAAGATTCAGTTGCTTTGTATAGATGAGTGTAATTATGATATTCATGAATTTGGTAAAAAAGTTTGTATATATGATGTATATCATTTTCATTTGCAAGTCTAACTCTAACATAAACTTTTTCAGTAATTGTGAGGGGGCTTTCAATTGAAGCCATAATGATAATAATAATAATAATAATAATAATAATAGATGGATGAAGAAAAAAAAAATTGGAAGTGTTTTTGTTTTTGGTTTTGGTGAGAAATGTTTAAATGAATATGGTTATTTATAGTTGAAAATTCTGTGTTGTTGATTTGTTTTTTGATTTTTGTGTGGTTGTTGGTGGAAGAAAAGTATATTAAATTAAAATAATATGAGGCTTATTCATGATGTGCAAGTTAGTGTGTGTTTGGTATGGAGGAAAATTGTTTTAATTTTTTTATGTTTTGGTGGCCAAAATATTAAACAAGTTTTTTTGTAAATGTGGAAAATGATTTATATCATAAAAGTAGGGAAAACAGGTTTTATAATTAATATTTCAAGTTCGTTCTGTTAGTTGTTTTTTTTTATCATCTTACCTCTAAACCTTCATTTCCTACCTCATCACGTTTACGTGATATTTTTCTAGATTATGTAATGATAAACTCACGTATTTTTATACAAAATAATTTTTTTCGTGATAAATATTTTTCTTCGTGCCAAATAAATAGAGAAAGTTGAATTTGATTGAGTAGTGAGTACCATGTCCACGTACTTTGCTGGCTAATCATATTTTCCTATTAAATAAATTTGTTTTGAAAGGGACCATAAAATAGTTCTCTTTTTAATTATTATTTTTTTGTGGGGGAAATCATAAAGCTATTTTGTATTTATTTTGTTAATTTATTATATACTAAAGAGAAATATAAAAATGAAGAGAGTTGATAAACTAGTTGATTGACTTTGGCATGTGGTATTTAATAGTATTAAAGATGTTTTAAAGTTGAGATTAGGTAATATTATGTATTTTTACTATCATTATCATTATCATCGAAAGAAAAAGCATCGATATATAATATTTTTCTTTTTTAAAGTTACGAATATATAAAAGTTTGTATATTAAGTGAAAATAATGCACAATAAATCTACTTGGAACCTCAACAATAACACCACCAAAATGACATACAAGAATTGTGATAACTAGCAAAAATTATTTATGAAAAATCTTGCGTACGCCACTAAATACAGTTTTTCAATGAACTCCAATCGTGCAAATTTTATAGAGTATATATAAGTTTATCATTTATCATAGTGTATAAGTTATTTACAGAATTAACAAAAAACAAGTAGTTGTGAGACCTTGGATATGGGGTTGCCTTAAGCGTCTTATTTTTTAATGTAGATTTTCTGATACGAATATAAATATAGTCTCGTTTTAATGTGAATATCAAAAATCAGGTAAAAAATTAAACTTTCTGATACAAATTTATATGTTTTCTTAATTTTAATGTGGATATCGAAAATTAGGTAAAATTTAAAAAAAAATAGTTGTGAGACATTTTCTTCTAATGTGAGAAAATGGTCAAACAATTAAACCTACCACTTACCTACCTATCACTATAATTGACTAATGGCATAAAAAAATCAACCTGTAACCATCAAAGTTTGGTAGAATGGATAATATATTTACTCACGGCGACGGAATCAGAATTTAAATAGATTTTTACATATTTTAAATTTTAAAATAAGGAAACTAAGGGTTAATAATTAAGTATTGAAATCATATATGACTTTTAGCTTCGCCTCGATTATTATTAATTAACTAGAAATTTTAAGTTAGAAACCCAAAAATATAAATGTACTGATAACAAAATTATTTTTTCTATGAATTTTACATAATACAAGTATAAATTAATTACCTACCTATCACTACAAGTCATCAATTATAAGGTGACTTGCATGTCTAATATATATTAATAATAAATATCATATTGATATGGTCCAAGTAATGTTTGATGAGCATAGTATTTTCATTAAAAAATCTACTAATATATGCTTAGTCACTTTTCTTTTTTCTTCCTATATCGTACGATTCAAATTTCGAGAGTTAAATTTTTTATTTTTTAATTATAATAGATTGAATTAACAAAAGGAGGACTTTCAAAAATGACTATATGTGTTTAGGTTTAATTTGAGATCTATAACTATAATTTACTTAATTACGATGATAAAAGAGGGAAAGAGACAAGCAAGATTGAAAAAGGAAGAGAGAGGGGACAAAGAGAAGAGAGAGACGAATCGTACTTATATATCTGCTAGATAATTGTATATGTATGTATATTTATAATTTAAAATAATAATTTTAATTTTGAAATCATATATAAAATAAAATTGAATGAACCCCTCGATCATATCTGATTTCGCTTCGTGTACATATGTCTCTAACAAACTTGGTCAACAATTAGGTACTTGTCTCTAAGTTTGGGCAAATATTACCAAACAAATACCTCAAACTATCATTGACTTTTTCTACTCAATTTGGTGAAATAGTCAAACTTAAAAACTTACCAACTTTACCAACATCATCTTATTATTTTAATAATTACAATATTCGACATGTAGGCCAATGAAACTTGGGAAGAAATACGTATGACCTATATTAAATAAAGTTTATATTTTATAAAAACACCCGTCGGTTATATTTGACTTATGTAATAGTATTGAATAGTTGAAGTGAAGAACAACTCTTTGAATAGTTGTGCTTAATGGAACTATAAAAGCGAAGTCGTTTAGAATATTTGTGCATTTACAAATTAAAATAATAATTGAAAATTTGACATCGCAAAATCTACCAGAAGATTAAAGGAACACAGAAGATTAAAGGAACACATTAAAAAAAGGTTCTATCACAAAAGAGTTTACGTATTAGAAAATTTTCACTAAATTGTAATGTTGTTATAATCATGATTCAGTGAGTTATAAATTGAATCAGGGTATTTATCTCAAGTTAAGATAACTCAAAGATTTGGGAACAGATACCAAGGGAGATTCATGTTGAAGTTTAGGAATTAGAGTTAGTTCTTAGGATTGTAAGAGTTGTAATCTGAATTCGTAACTTGAAATAGGTTTGATGATATATATGATTGATTGTTGATGTTTAGGAATTAGAGTTAATTACTTAGGTTAATTATAGGAATTGTAATCTTAAATTATTGAGTCTTAATGATTTAGTGAAATTGAAGTTAAAATCATGTGGAAATACAGATCGTGATAATTTACACCTTCTGATTTGGGTATTTTTCCCATAAAATTTTATGCTCTTTACTTATTGTTTTTACTGTTTCGCTGGAAAAATGTCAGACAATCAATTTTTCACTTAAGTGAAAAGTTATGTTAAGGAACTAAACTCTAGGTCACGTAGAATATCACAAACTTATGAGTATTTTTAATAATTTTTAATACTTATGGAAATATATTATATTTCTTTTTTTAAAATTAAATATTTTTTTCAAAAAATATAGTTAAACATGTGATAGTCCAAGTATATATGTTGTCTTGAGAATAATTGTTCCCTCAAATAACACCAAAACAACATACTTGGGCCATAGCCCATTAGAGGAAGACTGGTTGTTATATTGGGCCGATATGAACATTAGTCAAGCCCAAGAAACTTAATATATTGAGTTGTAGGAATTGGACCGATTGCTTATATCTCACTAGTTTAAGAATTAATTACTTAGATATACTTTAGTTTGTAATATTATGTATTTTATCATATTTTGGTGTGTCTAGATACGTTTTGATACGTCCATATACATGTATTTCAAATTTTATGGGTTCAAAATTAGGTGTAATTTGTTCTAGATATATTGTATAGTAGTGGATTCGCATGTATCTCTTGCTCACTCTCTTCCATCGCTCATCATTCACTTATGTATTTGCTATGCCAAATACATGCGAAACACGACATATACACGTATTTAGTGTGTATCTAATTTAATTCACATGTATCTAAGATACGTTTGTCTTTCTCCATACTTTAGTGTACACAGAGGTGAATTTAGAATTTTTCAAACATGGTTGCATCAAGTAAAATGTATTGAACTGTGAATTGATCCTTGATCCTCAAGGTCGAAAGCTCAACATTAATTAACCATGTGAACCATTTAGACTTCTTGTAGTACGGGTGCCAGAATATAATATTATACAAATTTTAGTAAATATATATAAAATATCTAATTTTACGAAAAGATCCACGGGTGTCGGTGCCCTACTTTTTGGCTCTAAATTCGCCATTGAGTGACAAGATAGCTAAAATACATGTATCTAAGTGTATCATATTCAGTATATGTTAGGAAACTCTTAATTAGTAGTAAGATACGTAGTATTTTTAAAATATAGATGGTTGTGAAGTATATCTAATTATGTACTACAACCGTCCAATTTTAATTATCATAGTTTTTTTAGAGTTAAACTATAAAACGTGACTAACATTGTACCATTTTTCATCATATTGATATGCAAAAAATGTAATTTATAATACTCTTCATACAGTTTTTGAATATCTAAATTTTTTATTTAAAATACTAAATTAATGTAATCCAATTTAACTTTGAAAATCAATTAAATTCACTTTAAATAACCCAAACATATTTTGAACTTCAATTCATACCTTTTTTTAATCTATCTTTTCAAAAATATTTTAAAATCTATAAATAAACACTAGCTAAACAATTATTATCTCAAAAATAAAATATTCAAAAAAAGTGGAACAAGAAAAGAAAGGCATGTGAATTTGTTCTTTTTTCTTTTTTTTTTTTAGAAAAGTGATGGCAACGAACCAACCACGTGATTCTCCAAACTATGGTTATTTAATATATTTTGTTTTTTATCCATGTTTAATACTTCCCTTTCCACGGTTTTTAATTATTCGTCCACTTCTGAATTAAAATATCTACTAAGAGAATAGTTATAGATATAACGTGTTTATCATTTTATTTCTATTAAACTAAATACTTAAGATTTTTAAGAAGTTTTATTTTTTTTAACTCCATTGAGGATATAATAGGTAAAAAAAGATTATCTTTTTTAAGTTGTCAAAATAAATAAATAATTAGGAATAACTAAAAAAAAAAGTAAAAAATGAACAAGTAATTAGGGTAAAAAGAAATATATTTCTACTGAAACTCGATTAAATTTGAATTTGAATCGAGAAAACACAAATGACTAGAAAGGCAAATTCTCACCCGAGAAATCTCATATTGAGATAAATAGGTGAATTCGTATTACACAAAACTCGAACTTAAAACATCCAATAATAAATAAAAAAAGATATTATTATTTTAATTTCCATTACGATCCTTATCGATTAGGCCATTTCTTATTAATCAGACTCTAATATCTAATATCGTAATATCATAAACCAACCACGTGGATCATTATATTTCACTTTCATGAAACATGTTCAATAAATTAAATCAACCAATAAAATTAAATTGGCCTAAATAAATCTCCACATCATAGTTTTAATTTCCATATAATTTTTATTTTATTTTATCATTTCTTGAAGAATCCATAATCACCAAATTGAGTGTTGTTCTTCAAATTTTAGGTTTTGTAAATCTGAAATTCAAACACCCAAATGGCTTCTTTTGCTTCTTCTTCAACTTTTTCACCAATTTGTACCTTTTTTTCTCAACCAAAATTGAATCTTTACTGTAACTCTTCTTCTTCTTCTTCCTACAAACCCACTTGTAATTCTTCAAAATCTTCATTTTTCCAAAATGGGTTTTCTTTATTAACAGCTAAATCATTTGGGTCTTCATTGAAATCTAAGAATATGAGGAATACCATCTATGCTAGAGCTGCTACTGAGAAGACTATTTATGACTTCACTGTTAAGGTCTTTATATATATATTTTTTATCTCAAGTTCTTTAGATTCATTTAGATACTATAAATATATTAAAGTTGCTGTTTTTTTGTGGAACTGTGTTTTTATTTTTTATGTTTGGACTCGTTTGGTATGAGAGATAAGGAATTACTAATCCCGAGATTAATTTTAGGGTGATTTTATTTCATGTTTGGTTGGGATGGGATAAAATCGCGGAATAATTTATTTCGGGATTATAGTGTTTATTACATATAGAGGGACTTGTTCTCCTTGCTAGGAGGGGATAACTAATGTCGAGATTAATTTTAGAATGAGTTTATCACATGTTTGGTCGGGATAAAATGGCGGGATAACTTATTCCAGGATTGTAGTGTTATTTTGTTCGATATTGAGGGTGTCGTTTGATATGCGGGATAAGGTGAGATATTTGTGGATTAAGTTTGGGATAAAATTTATACTGTGTTTGATTGACGGTATTGATTGAATCTAAGTTGAATCTAGCATCCAATTTAAAGTTATTATATTAATGATTATGTTTACTTGATGTGTGTGAATTTCCATAGTGAAAATAGTTGAAGAAAATAAACTTCAAAAGAGTTCTAGGTAGTGTTATCAAAGGTTCACTTTAAAGCGCGTTTAAGACCTGAAGCTAGGCTCGAAATGTGTTGAGCGCTTCGCGTCGCTTAATGTGTGCTTTAGTGTCGTCATCAACTTTCTATAACATACTTTTCCTTGCCAATGAGCCTCTTCCGAAGAGGCAACGCTAAACAATTGATATGTCATTTTATCATAAGAAAGTTTCAACTTTTTTGTTTCATATATTTGTCATTCATGCTTAAAATGATTAGTTTTGGACTAAACATATAAGTTTTTCTCCCTTTGCGCCTTTCTTCATTGAAGCTCGTACTTTACCTGCGGTATGGGCTTAAAGCCCCAACCAGATAAGAGTTTTTTTGCTTTTGATAACATTGGTTCTAGGCTGCACATATGAGCTGTTAGGATTACTGGAAATAATGTCATACACTGAGATGTTTTTCTCTTTCTGTTGAATGCCTTAATCAAGTGATTCGAGCAAATCCATCCGAGGAAGTTACTAGCCGGGCTTTGAGCAAGTGTTTTTTCATGAGAAGGAAATATCAGTTTCACACCTTCTGTCTGTATATGACACACTGATATTTTCCAAGCCCGATCGAGATAGATTTGTGCACATTGTACTTTAGGCTGTATATGCAGTGTGCATTAGGGAGAAAGTCAGAGCGGGGATACTAGGTAGTCGATTAGGGGGGCAGAGAGGGGGGGGGACAGATAGCCGGTGGTGATACAGAAATTTGTAAAATGATTGATGGGGTAGAATAGATAGTATTTTTCTAGACGAGCGAGAGGGAGAACACTTTGAATTATACAACCTGTCCAGTGTCACCGCGTATTTATGCACTTGTTTTTTATCCCAACAACTATTTGCAAAAGCATTTGAAGATATTCAGATTGAAGTTCTTTAACCAAGCAAAATGGATATGTTTCGTTGTTTATGTTTATGTCTTGATGCAGGATATCGATGGCAAAGATGTATCACTTAGCACATTTAAGGGAAAGGTTCTTTTAATTGTCAACGTTGCTTCCAGATGGTACTTTCTCCTCCATTTCTAACTGATTGTTTAACATTCAGATAACTTTACCATAGTTTAGTGATCTGACTGGAGAAACTGGTTTTCGATTCAGTGGCTTGACGACATCAAATTACACAGAGCTCTCTTCTGTGTATGAGAAGTATAAAAATCAAGGTGAGTTGCATGCTTTATGTTTCAATATGTTGAATCTCTATAAACGTCACGTAACTCTCTTGAAATGGCAATGCTTCTCCTGAACATGTATTATTTCATCGTGCTGCTTATTTTTATTCTACTCATAAGAAAGATATAATTGATCACATTACTTGCAGGACTTGAGATTCTTGCTTTTCCATGTAATCAGTTTGGGGCTCAAGAGCCAGGATCGAATCCGGAGATTAAACAGTTTGCTTGCACACGGTTTAAAGCTGAATTCCCAATATTTGACAAGGTTTGCATTTACTTCCCCTGCATATAATGTCGATGGAGATAATCAAAGGACTAATAAGATATGATACAGGTTGACGTGAATGGCCCGAACACAGCACCAGTTTACCAGTTCCTAAAATCAAGTGCAGGAGGGTTTTTAGGTGATCTGGTTAAGTGGAACTTTGAGAAGTTTCTTGTGGACAAAAATGGTAAAGTTGTTGAGAGGTATCCACCAACGACGTCGCCTTTACAAATCGAGGTACTCACTTTTTTACCTCATTTCTTGTATATATACAATATTTGAAGTCATGGAAGGTCCATAATTGGTTTTAAACCTGCTGTGATATAGTTGATCTCCCACTAAGTCATAGGTATTTTTGATAACTCGACGGGGGGAATTAGAAGGATAAAGACGAATTGGAAACGACTTTGATAAAACTTGTAATTCTAAGTGAATAGGAAAGAAGGAGAAAAAGAGAAGAGTAAAGAGCGAGACGTAGTATATTAGTATCAAACCACTCAATCAACATCAACAACATAACCAGTGTAGTTCGACAAAGTGGAGTCTTGATAGTATCAAATCAATGCATTGAATAATTTCATGTTTTCAAGTTCTAAATGAAAACGGACCTTGGTCCTGAATCAACCCAAATAAATCCAAATATGATTTCGATGATTTGTTCACTTCAATATATGTTTTTCCTACAGGTGTCTGCCTTAACGCCCCAGTGTATAGTAAAACTCTAAAACTCTGCCTCCCGACCTTACCTAGTACTATCATCTCACACGAGTTCTCTCTAGTAGCCCGGTAAAATGATCATAACCTTCGACCTGATTTGCATCTACTTCACTATGAGCTCGCTCACTGCTTTGGCAGAACGAAAATGCATTAACTCTACCTAGCTTCTGGTTAATCCATGATTCACGAAAGGAAAACGAACATGAATATGCTTTTAGAGTTTGTTATCGACACAACACAGTTCTTGAGTGCACTTCTATATGTCCAGATAGGAAGAAAGTATTAGGAAAGTTTTCATCTGTTTAAGCCTTTCCTTGAACTAACGGTCAATCCGAAACAACCTCTCTACCTCTGAGCCCTGAGGTAGGAGTAAGTTCTGCGTACATCTCAATCAACTGCATTTATAGATTATGTTGTTTTCTACTATTGCCAAGTAATGTTTTCTGTTTTTAATCTATTGCAGAAAGATATTCAGAAACTTTTGGCAGCTTAAATTTGTACTTTTTATGTACATATATGAGAGAGGAAAAATGAGATGAAGCCTCTTAGGTGTTTACAATTAAATATTTTCACTCTCAACTTTAGCTTATAAAAATAAAAATATGAGAAATTATGTAAGTTTATTATTGTTTTCTTATTTTAGTTTTCTGTTAAAGTCAAGTCGTCAATCAATGAGCATAAATTAATTTATTTTGATTAATTAAGCAAGGGTTTATCTTCTGGGTCGAGCTTGTCACACTGGACTTGCTTAGTGTACTGATTTGCGAGTTATTGCATAGGAGCGTGGTTTTATCTTGTGCGCAGTTAATCGGTAACGGCTGCGGGTTTCCCTTATCATCATAAAAAATAAAAGAAAACTTGATCAATGAACATGAATTAATTATAGAGTTTTCCTACGATGGTTTATGCATTCTTTCAAGGGTAAAATAGGAAGAATAGTGTATTTTATGCATTGATTTTGTAAAATGACAAATATTACTATCTCTATCTACTTTAATTGTCATGTGGCGCTTTTTGAAAGTCAATTTGACTAATTTTAAAGTTAAATTAGATTGCATTAATAAATATTTTATACAAAAAAAATATTATAAATTGTAATTTTTTTTTACATATTTATGTGATAAATATATCATAAAACATTACTCAAAGTTCTTAGGCTTAAGTCATACACGGCCCCTTAAAGTTGTCTGCATATTTCATTTAGACACCTTAACTAGGATTATTATCTATTGAACACTTAAATTGTTTAAAAATTTTGCCTATTAAACACAAAATATTGATACCGCAAAAGAAGTGGTTTTCACTTCCTATGGGCGCGTGAAAGTTTATAAATGCTTTTTTATTTTTATTTTTCCAAAAAAGCTTACCTTTTTTCTTCTTTAATTGACACTTGGCATTTAAATGAATTGAAATATTTTTTTAATATTTTTAAAAATAATCTTCTTAAGTCAAAAAAAAAAAAAATAGCACCCCTATCACTCTCAAGTCATCTTCTTCCCAAATTTAAATCTTCAAACACAACTAAAGGATTCCCATCTTTTTTGTTTTTTTCTTTTCTATTTCTTTTCAACAATCATAAAAAAATTAAAAGCTGAACCAAGTAATTAAATTTACAAGAAAAATAGTTAAAGTAGATTTTTGAACATTGACATAAACAAGTAAGTTGACGTTTTATCTTCATTTTCAGTCACCTTCGAATAAATATTACAATTCAAATAAAATTGTAAACCCATTAAACTTATCAAAAACAATATGAAATAATTCGCTAAATTAATTTAGGTCCTCTTGATTTCTCCTTACAATTGATTTTAAGATGATAAACTATTGGCAAACTTCCTTTATTCATCACTCTTGTACCAACTTTGAATATCTTTCTCTATCACGTATTAGGAATGAAAATTAATTTTCGAAAACATTAATTTGGGTTCCTTTAGATTTTTCTTTGCAATCGATTTCCAGATGAGTAACCATTGACAAACTTCTTCATCACTATTGTATCAATCTCTTTAAATATCTTTCTCTCACATATTAGGAATACAAAATATTTATTAAACAAAATCAAATCATCAAGCAGAAAGGTTTTTGTTGTTTGAGAAAAAAATTGATGATAAGAAGATGAAGAAGAAAGGGGTTGGATAGCGTGGAATTGAATAAAATTGATTGTCATTTCATTTATTTTTATTAAGAAATAGATATAAGATTTATTAGAAATAATTTTCAACCTTTTTAACAAAAAGAAAATATATTATATAGTTGTTGGAGTCAACTGACACATGACATCTTTTAATTAGTCATTTTGTCATATCATAGCAATTATATCTCACACACTTTGCCTTTTTTACAGATTATCGAAAAAAATCAAATAGAAACAAGTTTTGAATAAATAAAAGTGTTACATAGATAATAGTCTTAGTTAAGATGTCTAAATGAATTATGCAAACAATTTTAAGGGATCACATATGACTTAAGTCAAGTTCTTATATATCATAAAGAATAGAACAAAAATCATCCGGACCATAGATGAAAATATATAATTATTTATTTTCTAAGAATACTAAAAATATAACTTATATTTAAGAAAAATAATATCTCATTTATATAAATAATTAATTGTAATTATTTCAAGACAATTGAAAATATAAGATTTTACTTATGCTGAAGAAAAATAATTTTCCTTCTGTATCAACATAAATATCTTACATTTTTTTATTAATTAGTAAAAATATAATAATTAACTTATAGAAAAATAATATCCGAAGTTAACTATAACTTTCCCAATTTTTAATTGTAAAATAAAAACTTCCATTAATAAAAATGTATTTTAACTTGTTTTTGTTCTAACCAATGTTAATTATTTTTTTCTTTTATAGATTAACTTCTTTCTATTATTTTTAAGGAAATTTTTCAAAATGTCAATATTTTAACATTTAAGAGGGCTCATTAGCAACACTTTCAATATTTAGTAAAAATGTCAAAATTTAAATTTGTTAGGTATCTTATTTATGTTTTATTATTTGTTTTTATTTAAATAATATAATTTTTTAATAACAAAAGGGAGAAAATCAAGGGAGAGAATATTTTAAAAAAGGTAAAGATCACTATATTTTCTCATCAGTTACATTTTCAAATAAAACTCAAACTTTGTTCTTTTTTTTCTCTCCAAAATCTTAACCTTTTTTAGTTAGTTTATATTCATTTCAATAGGTATGCCAAATAAATCTATAGTTATTTAAGAAACATATTTGTATTCATATATTTTTTTCATATGTATTTATTTGAATCTTTGAAAATCTTGTATTTCGTATTCATTTCAATATGTATTTTATTTGTATTTCTATTTATTCTAGTTTTTATTTAGAATATTGTATAATAATGTATAAAATACAAAGAAAATAGTATGATGAAAAAATGAGATAATATGTTTTAGAAAAGAAACATATCACTTAAAATTCTCATCATTTACAATTTAAAAAAAAAATCTTTTTTCATAATATTAGATCAACTTTCATTTGCTATGTTTTCATTATATAAAATTGTATACCAATATTTTTTTACATTTTATGTGCTAACTTTACAGGTATCTCAATATATATGAATATGATTTATGAAAGGGTACAAGATTTTTTTTTATTTTTTTTTTGGGGGGGGGGGGATAAAATACTTGGTGAAAATAATAAATCTGTTGAGGAATGATATAATATTCTAAAAAATAAATACAAATTGACTATGAAATAAGAATACAAAATTCTAGAAAACAGATAGCATACATGGTAAAATAATATAATCAGGATACAATATTTTTTAAAAAATACAATTAACTGTTAAGATAGCATACGTAGTGAAAATGATATAATCAGAATACAATATTTTAAAAAGATATAAATTGACTGTTAAAAAATAGGATACATCGATGCTTAAGAAATACAAATTCATATGAGATACGTATTTGAATGACTACAAATAAAAAAGAAATACAATGTTCTTAATAAAAATACAAATGATGAGTAAAAGAAAAATAATTGACAAACAAAAATTAATATGAATATTATTCGAATATGAATACATTTTCGCAACCTTCTTCTTCGACTCTCTCTTTCTTCTTCGTCTGCTATACTTCTTTTTTTCAATTCTTTTCACCAAATTCAAAATTGAATTTATGAATTAATAACCATATAAGCAAAATTTAATATGAATATACAAAAAAAAATCAAACAATATATTATGTATGAATACTTATGTGGATTACTACAAAGTACAATCTACTAAATCTCAAATATGAAAACAAAATCATAAAAAAATAGTGTTTCAAATACTAAAATTCTGAAATCCATAAATATTTATGAGTATGTTAACAAACTCATATAAAAAATCAAAAAAATTATGAAAAATTTGTAGTACATGATCCAAAATTCAACATAAATTTTTTATTTCGAAAACAAAATCTCATGAAATCTCGTAAAATAAATGATGATTTCGAAAATACCTTTATATATTGAAAGATTCCTTGAATTAATCGATAGATCTGAATAAATTGGTATGAACTTGTATAATTAGTTATTCTTCAACAATGAGAGAGAGAATAATGGTGAAAATGTTAAAAGAGAAAAAAAAATTGAAAATCTTAAAGATGGAAATAAATTTAATGATATTAAAGTCTAGAAGAAGTCTAAATGGATAGTGAATATATTTAATGTTGGACTGTTTTGAGAAATAAAAGGAAAGCCAAATAATAATATTTAAATACAAATTATTTTTAAAATATTGACATTTTGACATTTTGAATAAATACTTTAAAGTATAGATATTTTTACTAATTAAGTTGGGAATTGTGACTAGTTTACTAATTTTTCCTTATTTTTATAATTATAAAAAAGTTTAACTCAATTTTTTTTAATTTTATTTTTTGATTTTCTTCAAAGTGGGCCTATTTTGAGTGTTCATTTTTCACATTTAAATGTGAAACTCACTAAATACGTAAGGCATAATGGCATCAATAAATCATTGAAGATAAGTTTTTAACTTCAAATTAAAAAAAGAAAGGATAACGACATTTCAATAAGGTATATTTACCTACATTTATTCTCTTTATATTCGACTTAAAAAATTATACTGAATACATTATATAGAGATATTTACAAATAAGTAAGTATTGACGAAAATCAAATTAATCTAATACTTTTTAAAATTATTAAAATCAAACAAATATAATATACATTTACTTGATTGTTATCGACTATTAATCATACACGAAAATAAAATCAAAAGACATACTTGTTCGGAATACTTTTTGTTTTTGGACTATTTTGTTTTCGTAAATAAATTTCGATGAAAATATTTGTAAAGATATTTAGAGATGTTATCTTTTTCTGAATAAAATCATTAGTTAATTTGTCTATTCTATTCGATTATTTCTTCAATTTATTTAATAAAATTAAAATTAAATCAAATATTATCGATTTTTAAAAATATAAAATCAAATGAAATTATAAACTCACATAAAATGCATTTATTTATTCAGTTTGGTTTGACTTTTATCCGAATGGTATCTAATTAATGTATAAATTTTGTATATTCCAATCAGTATCGATAATTAATTTAATTTAGTTCGGTATTATTGATAACTATTCTAAATAAAAATAATTACTCCATTTCTTTAATAATAATAATAATAATAATAATAATAATAATAATAATAATTATTGTAAAAAAAAGGTAAAAAAGAAGTTAAACACACAATTACTCTTTTTGGGTCTTCAATTTAAAGTTACAGTCCAATTTACCTTTTCTAAAAGAAGAAGAATTTTTATTTAAAATGACGCCTCACTACGTACCCCACCTTTTTCTTTTTTTATGTTCCAAAAAAATAATAATATAAAAGTGACACTGTTTTTAAAAAATATATATATATAAAAATTGTATTATAACTTTTGTCTTTGGGTTTTAATATTGAGATGAATCAAAAATCTTAAAATTAAGATATTTGTAATTTAAAAAATCAACTAAGTGTAAGGCTTAATATATAAGGTCAAATAATGAAATTTTAAAAGGGAAAAGGGTGGTGGTAAATGCGGAGTCAGTATTAGGAGTTTGAAATTTTTAAATTTCTTTCGACTTTCTTATAAGTGAGTTGTCTTTCAATTTTGTTAGAGGTTAATAAGTTATTACTTAATTTTGCTAGTACAAATATAGGGTCCACGAACTCCCGCCTAGCTTCGCCTTTGAAAAAGGCTTGAACTAGTCATCAAACTTTGAGAAAAAGGTTCATCTATGTCGTCCATTAAAAGTTTGGCTCATCTATCATTTTTGTTTGAGAAAAAGTTCATTCATTCTATTATTTGTTAACTAAAATGACATAGATGAACCAAACTTTTATCGGATGGTACAAATAATCATTCTCTCAAAGTTCAATGATATATTTGAGAATTTTAGCTTTTTAAAAAAAATGATTTAAGTAATGATGTTGCGGAATCATAACTGACCACGTGTAAAAAAAAAATTTTGCAAGACTGAAATTGTTTTTAGTTAACAAATGAATCTGTAGATGCACCTTTTGTCAAATGTAAATGATATAAATAAGCCAACCTTATAACGAATGACATAAATAAACCTTCTATATGTCATTCGTGGTTCATCTAAGTCATTCGTTAAAAGTTTGATACATTTATGTCATTTTTCGTTTGAAAAAGGGTTCATGTATTTCACTATTTATTAACTAAAATGGCATAAATGAACCAAACTTTTAACAGATGGTATAAATAGTTTTTTCTCAGAGTTTGATGACATATTTGTGCATTTTATTTTTAAATAGGGATTAATTTTTATTTTTTTTGCAAATTCAAAATTATTTTCAGTTAACAAATAAATGTATAAATAAGTCTTTTCTAAAATAAAATAACATAAATAAGCTAAACTTTTAACTAATACTGTATATATGAGTTAAGCTTTTTTCCATTTACAAAGAATCTAAGTATCTTTATTTTTTATTTTTTCTCACATTTAATTTTTAAAAAAAAAAATTAAAATCATATATACTCAAAACTCACTTAAGGTAGCTTCTACTATTAAATAAATTGATATAAAATAAAGGTTGTATCCAATAACATATGAGATCCCTTAATTTTTCTTAACAATTATTCAAATATTTCTTTTTAACCAAACTTTTTTATAATTTTGTAAAATTAGATAATTAAAAGGGGCTTTCCATTTAAGAATTATTTTACTATGTTAGATCACAAGAAACACATTGCTCCTTTGGTCTCTTACATAAGAAAAGTACTTATTGTTTATTACCAAGTCAAGAATAAAAAAAAGCCAACTCATCATCAATGAGAATTACTTGTTCCCTACATATTCATATTTTTGTTTTATACTTTTTTTTTTCCCTATCAATAATAGTTTACGGATCAATTTATGCGCATTTCAATTATTTAAATAAATATCAGTTATTTCTCATTACCATAATAATATTCAATAATTTTATCCACCGAAACTTGAACGCTGCATATGTTTTAGCATAATAAGTTACGAATAATCTTATGTAATAATCAAACATTATCAGCTCGTGCTTATCTCGACTATTCGATATCACATCGTTAATACATACATAACATGTGTTTGTTAATAGGGATTTTTTATTTATTTATTTTATTAAAAATAAATATCATATAACATTGTTTATCAAAGTTTGACACCCTACATATTCATATATTTATATATATGTTTGTATATATTATTATTATTATATAGAAGTCATTGTTGTTCAAATCAAATAGAACTATAGATAGAAAAAAAAAAACTTTCCCCTCCCAAACCAAAAACCTCCCAAAAAAATAAAAAAAAATGGCTTCTATGGTTTTTGCATCATCACCTTTTAATGTTCAATCATTTGTCAAACTAAAAACAAATTCAAATTATTCACATCCTTCATGTTATATTCTTAGGGTAAAAAATTCTTATTTGAATTTATCTTATAAGAATATTTCTCATATTGAGTCTTCCAAATCTTTATTTTTTAAGGGTGATAATAATTTCTTTATTTCATCACCAAAATTCCCAAGAATTGCTTCAACATATTCTCCATCTTTGAATATTATTAAAGCATGTAGAGGTCCAAATATATATCACTACCAAGCATTTGAAGTGGTAAGAAATTTGAATTGCTTTAATGTTTTCAGAATTTTTACAATATAATTTTCATGTTACTTTAATTTCTCATTTGTTCTTATATATATATATATTTTAATTGTTATTTTACTTTTGTCATGACTTTTTTACTATTGTATTTAATTTTGACACCTGATTTCAATATGCTTTATTTGAATCGAGGGTAAATTAAGAGCGAATTTAGAGGAGGTGAAAGTGTTCACGCGAACTCCTCTGGTAACATGTGTATATATATTTAAAAAAAATCGAATTCCCTAAATACAATATTAGAGGTTGGTGCAGTGGTTTAGGCTACGTTCAAAATTCAGATTTCAAGTTTGAATCTCATGCATTATATTTTTGTTTTTCAAATCTCCTTAGTGAGATTTCTGACAGATCAGAAGTAAAATTTCAACCTTCACAAGATTTTTAGCTATGGAGGAATAAAACTGCATACACATCACGCTATGTAAAATTATACTTAGTATATTATTGTTGTTATTATTGTTAAAATTGATATTTGTATATTTAAAAGGTATACTAAAAAGTAGTATGAACTGCATCTTTTTTATTCGTGTCAATATGATATGAAAAAAATTAATTCTAAAATACTAATCAAGATTAATTTAATTTGAATATACATAAATATATAATATCACGTAAATTAGGACAAAATGAGTAATATCTTATTTTAATACACTTGTTTATTCTTTAAAAAATTCTTTTCTTCTTTCAAGTGGATAAATATATCCAAGATTTTCCTTTCTGCACAAGTTTGTGCCAAATTTTTAAAGTTTTTTTCATAATTATATTTATATAATAACTAATCATTTCCCTTTGGATAATAAACAATTAGAATTATATTAATTTTTTTTTGTAATATTTTACAGGGAGCAGAAAAAGGTTTTGAGCTTAGGGACAGATACAATGGGGTGGTTCTGCTAATTGTTAATATTCCTATGGGAGGGTAAACAAATAATCCGTTCGTTTGAATTTGATTGTCTTATTTTTAATTTAATATAAAATTATAAAAAAAATAAAAAAAATATGTATTTTTATAAATATTATGATTTTAAATTAAAGAGATAAATAATATTTTGAAATATTTTTTAATATGATGGTTTTAACATGTTATGTACCGGAGAAGATATATATATATATTCCTTTTGAAATGGACAATAAGAAAAAATGAATAAGATAAATAAATCGAAACAAAATATTTCCTTTATTTTATGAGAGAAGTACTGAAAAAAATCCTTAAATTTTTCACAAATTATTAGTTTCGTTCCCAAATTATTAACAGTCTTAAAATTAAATACCCATGAATAAATGAAATTTTACTATTATTTTTATTATAACACCAAAATTAAGTTATTAAGATTCAATCTTTTAAATAAATTGTGAGTTTTAACCCACTCTATAAATAATGTTCTCTATCTGAATATTTATCAGTTGTTATAACGAGTCGTTTATTCTAAAAAAAACTTGATAGATATAATAAAAACAATACTATAAAAAGTTATTAAAGTTATATAATTTCATTTTTTTAAATATATATTCACAATTTTATTTTATTTTTATATATTTTTAGTTCTAAATGGGCAAGAGGGGAAATCCAGTTTCTCAATGATCTACGTGAACGATACAGAGGCAAAATATCATCCTTTGGGAAGGGTATCATTTTTAACTTTTATAATTATTGTTTGCCTTTTATATTTATTTTTTTCCGGAAAATAATATATTTTTAGGTTATGGAGGACATGATTTTATATAAAAAATTATGGAGGTCGTAAATTAGGGGGTGAATTAGTAGGTAGTTAAATATTATCTCGTTATCTATCGAGATATATAGGTTTTCTCCTTTTATATTACTAGTGTTAGCATCTATCTCGTAGTGTCTAGTTCCTCGATCTCTGTTATTACTTGTTGTTTATTGTGATTGAGTTATTATTTTATTTTATTATAGTTACTGTTTATTTATTTATTTGTTGTTTCCTTATTTTGAAATATTTTCATTATTTTTGTTTTAATATGTGCTACTTGAGCAATCGACACGATCTATGCAGTAGAGATAAAATCTAAGTATATTATATCCTCCTCAAACCCGATTCATAGAATTTACATTGTCATAGATAGAAACATATTGTTATTATGTTATACTAGTAATATTTACTTGATTTTTTATTTATTTATAGGGAAAATGATAGTTTTAGTTCATGTGTTAAGGCTATATTCTTATTTTAGTCCTTGTGTAATCTAACTTAGCACTATTAACCTTCAATTATATCAACTGAGTGATTTTGATCCTTTAACTAACAGATTCAATAAGATTAACAGATAGTTTACTGCTAAAACGGATAGTTCCGATATTTCATTTTAATTCTCTCTTTTTGAAAAACAAGTTAAGTCTTCCATGTTTCTATCTTGAAGAACAAGCTCATCTATCTGAGCTACAATTTCAACAAAACCAACTAGATAGGCGTTAACCCTCCCTCTTACACCGACGAACTGAGATTTGCAGCAAATAATTTTTTAAAATACTCGAATTACTCCTTTTAGCAGTGAACTCTTTGTTAACTTTTTCATATCTGTTAGTTGAAGGATTAAAATCACTCACTTGATATAATTGAAGGTCAATAGTGCTAAGTTAGATAACTCAAGAACTAAAATAAGAAATTAGCCTTAATATAGAGACTAAAAATACCGTTTTTCCTTATTTATATTTTCTAATTGTCATATGATTATTTATAAGTATTTCTTTTTAATTCAATTAATATTTTTTATATTTTTTTTTAAGGATTTGAGGTTTTGGGATTTTTATATGAGATGGAAAATACTCATAAAAGATCATTATTGCACCCTAGTACCTGGTCAAGGAAAAAAAAAGATATTCCTGAAATTGCACCAGGAGAAGAAGAAATCATTTTGGGAGTAGAAGAAATTCGAAAACTTGCCCAATTCCCAATTCTCGATAAGGTATAACTATATGATATTTGATTTAATCTGATTTATCTACTACAATAAAGTATAACTATATGATATTTGATTTGATATATCTAATACGTTCTGTATAAAATTGAAATTCTAATTCATTTAAAGGGGATATATAGATATATATATAAAATTTGGATTCAAAATATTTTAATTATAACTATAACTTTAATAGCTTTTCAATTAAAAAAAAATCAAAGTTATATCGATGTATTTTGTCTTTTCATTTATTTAATGATCTCATTTTTCTAGGGATTTTATTTTTAAAAAATTAAAATAATATTTTTTTTAGGTAATGAGTGGGTGAATTTGAGGGGAGGGTGAAAGTATGATTTTTTAAAAAGATATTATATAAAAAATAAAAATAAAAATAAAGGGAGGGGGGATTGTCGGGAGGGGAGGAGATAGTGGAGTGGAGTAAGAAAAATAATTTAAACTTTATTTAAAATTATTTTTGGGGAGATAATAATACTTTAATTTTTAATTTTTAACTAATATTAATAGTTTATTATTGATTTTTTTGTCAAGGTGGAATATTTTTACAAATAAAAGAGAGAGTGTATGTTTTTTAAACTGGTAAGTGCTAGTTTAGGTAAAAAAACTCATATTCTCAATGCTTCGGATATGAAACTAAAAAAGCTGAGATAGTTTAGATATATTGTTTACACTTATTTCTAATCTTAAACAAAATAGAATATCTGAGATTCTTTCATGCCGATCATTAATCATGGATGTCGAGTGAGAAGTAGAACCTTGAGATTAGAAAAAAAAATCAAGAAAAAGATCAAACATATTTAATTTAATTGTATATTACAAAAACCAAAACTCATAATATCATGGCTTTAAATGATAAATTAATTTTGTAGATTAACTATAAATTTATTTTAATTTAAATCTTTTTATAAGTGATAAAATAAATTATTTATTTGAACATGGATATCATATTTTACATATCTAACAGGTGGAAATTAATAATGATGGTCATGACAATCTTTGGAAATTTATGAGGGATTCACGAGGTGTTCCAAAAATCAACCAAGAGTTTGAAAAATTTCTAATAGATGGAAAAGGAGTACCCGTAGAACACTTTATTCTATACGAGGGAGAAAAAGTAGATCCTCAACCAGTGAGACCAGGAGAATTTCCTGGTGAATCAGTCACATCAAAAGATACCTACACAGTAAAAGTACGTCTTAATTTGTTTCGGATAATGCACAAGTACCCCCTCAATCTGTGTCCGAAATCTCAGAGACACACTTATAGTATACTAAGGTCCTATTACCTCCATAAACTTATAATTTTCTACCGCTTTTCGGTCTACGTGGCACTAGCTTGAAAGAAAAAGTGAATCATCGTTGGGCCCACGAGATAGTGTCACGTAGGCCGAAAGGGGGTAGAAAATTATTAATAAAATAAGTTCAGGGAGGGGTAATAGGACCTTAGTATAGTATAAGTGTGTCTCTGAGATTTTGGCATAGGTTGAGGGGGTACTTGTGCTTTATTCCTAATAAGAACCATTAGTTTGGTATTTTGGTTTACTAAACTTATAATTAATTTTTCAAAAATAATAAACCATTATTTTAATACAAGTAATTAATTTATTTAGTTTATTAGTATTAATGTCAAATTTGACTTTTTCTTTTTCACCTATTCACAGGCTACCATTGATGGATTTCATTGGAGAGACGATCCCAATTATAAAAATTATTAAATATATTACATCAAAGTTAATATTGAATTGCTAAGATTGTGTGAACATTTTAGTATAAGTATTGTAATAATTGAGATATAGTTATGAACAATATATTGTTGTTTGTTGTTTTAAGTATTTACTTTTATGTTTTACCTAAGCTTCCGGGTCTAATTTCATATTCTCTATATTGATTTATGTGACACTTTTTATTTTTTAGAGTGAAACAATTTAAGTTTGATCGAAATTTTGCGCATGAAAGATATATAAAAAAAATACGGTAAAAAAATAGACTTGTTTGAATCTTGAAATTCGAAAAATATCACATAAATTGAGATGAATGGAGAGTTATTCTAAGATTTTTTTCGAAAATATTAAGCCCAACACAGCATATTGCACCCACGTCCCTATATTTTATCAAGTGTTTTTTATATCGGTATGCAATATTACTTTTTTTAATCGTAATTAATGTTGTATAGTTGAAGTTTAGAGATTTAAACTTCTAAATCTTGAACATGAATTCAGATATAAAAGTTTTAAGATTTTCAAAATAAAATTTATATATTTGAAAACGATATAAAAAATACTATAGATCATAATAATTAATAACGTATATATATATATATATATATATATATATATATATATATATATATATATATATATATATATATATAAGGCTTATATAAAGAAATTTGGATAAATAAAAATAACGTCGCTGTCACTTAAAATTTCAATTATGTCATATAAATCATGATGAAAATATTATACACTTACGATGTATCCACCTTATATGAGGATGTATATGAATGTATAATAGGTTTTTATACACATTTTTTGGGTTTCGTAAATAGTCATTATAATAAAGAAAAAATTACGCAACTAAGTAAACTTATACAATTTAATTAATCATCATAGCTATAGTTTGCTATAATTAGCACTCGTGACTAACATTATACATTAATTACGTGGGCTGACTTCGAGTTTGTATGATTAGTCACATTTGTATACGTATAATTCGCCAGGATATACAAATACATATGTATAATATACAATTATTTAACTTATATACATATAAAACTCACCTCTCTCCCACTCTCTATCCTCTCTCTCTCTCACCTCTCTCCTACCTCTCTCAATCTCGATTGCCTCTCTCCTCTCTCTCTCAATCTCGCTCACCGCTCTCCTCCCTATCCCAATCTCGCTTGTCATTATACAAATGCATATGTATAATATACAGTTATATACAATTATATACATATGCAATTCACCTCTCTCCCACTCTCTGCCCTGTCTCGCTCGCCTCTCTCCCCTCCCCTCTATCTCGATCTCGCTCACCTCTCTCCTCCCTCTTCCAGTCTCATTCGCCTCTCTCCTCCCTCTCCCAATATCTCTTACCATATACTCAAATACATATGTATAATACACAATTATCTACACAATATACATATACAATTCACCTTTCTCCCCCCCCCCCTTTCCCTCCTCTCTCTCCAGTCTCGCTCGCCTCTCTCCTTCATATAACATGT
Source organism: Solanum lycopersicoides (assembly GCA_022817965.1). NCBI lineage: Eukaryota > Viridiplantae > Streptophyta > Magnoliopsida > Solanales > Solanaceae > Solanum > Solanum lycopersicoides. The sequence continues at coordinate 2,036,383 of CM040625.1, read as the reverse complement.
AGCTACAAATTGTAATAATTAAACTATAGCTATGGAGAGTAATTAATTCTTTTTAAGTGGCTATATGTGAAAGTTCCTATAAAAAATTTAATTATGTTCCATAGTTATAGTTTGCGTAGTTACCAATTGTAGATACAGTTAAAGTTGCCCCATTTGCATAATTGAGGCTTCAACTATTTGTGTATAAACTCTGAACTTTAAATAATTATATAAATTGTATTATAGAAAATTACACTATACGAAAGTTATACAAATTATATCAGAAAAAATTTGAACTATACAAACTCGAAAGCCAACCCACATAAATATCGCTCAATGTGATCGTGAGTGGTAATCAACTAAAACTATAGTTATGATGACGAGTATATTTGCTTAATTATATAAGTTTTCCTTTTCTTTAGCCCGTCTAAAACACACATAAAATAGAACGGAAAAAATAAATAAAAATTGAGGGGTACTTTTGACTTTTTCTTTTTTGCTTTGTTAAAACATTAACGAGTCGTCCCGTTCCGTCAACCTGTATTATTTGATTGGAAAAACAGTGGCCGGAACAATCGCGCCGCCGCCGCCGTCCCCTTATTTGTTCCTTACGGATTTCCGATTCTCTGCTTCAATATTTCAGCAAATACAGGCTCAATCCTTGTTCATTCGTAAATGGTAATGTTGATTTTCTCAATTACGATATTGTTTTTATGCCTTTTCCTTGAATTTTATGTGATTTTTCTATAATTTTACATTTTTTTGGTAAATATTTTGACTAATCCGATTGTTAGGGCTCCGATTTGCTTATTCTTCAATTGTGGATGTACTTAAGTTTCTTAATGTTATAGGAAAGTAGAAAATAGGATATTTATGCTATTTGTTTTGGGGTTTATGAATTTATGTCTTGTTCTTTTGAACCCTATGACATTGTATGGTATTTGAAGCAGATTTTTTTTTTTTAATGTTTCGCCTCCTCTTGGATTAGCTTGCTTGTACTTTTTGTATAAATTTAGCTTCTCTACCTTGAAGATGTAGGAGTAAGGTCTGTGTAGACTCGATACCCTCTCACACTTTACTTTGTGGGTTTATTCCGGATATGTTGTTGTTTTTGCTTTTGTTTGCTGAGATGATTATGAATTAGCTGGTTTAAAGCTTTTACTAACATAATGTATTAATTGAGGCTGGTTAAAGAACTACACTACATAATGTAGTTTTGTTTATCTATTTTACTTTTTTTTTCCTTTGGTGGGGTGGAGAACAGAACATCCAGGATGCTACTACAGCTTCAGTAGCATCTTTGTTTTCTAAAATTTGCCGTTGGAGTAAAGGGAAGTGGATGAATGGTTCGAAAAAAGAGCTACGGGAATTAAGGTGCAGTACAGGTGCTGTTGAATCTGCAGTAAAGGGAATATCACTAACTCTTAAAATAAGAGCTCCAGGACTCCATGGCTTTGAAGTATACAAGTTTTGCGATGTGTTTTCCCATGGGTATCTGCAACCATGTATCTAGGGGATAATGGGTGATTTAATTGCAAAAGCAATAAGAAATCCTATAGAATATTTACTTTTTTTGGGTTTGTGGGTGGAGGGTATAGTGCATCTTTAGCTCATCGATGACATGACCCTTGGTAAGACGGTGCGGAGATCCACGTTTAGGGCATAAGGTTAGTAGGAAGTTAGGCATATTTCTTTTCCATTCTCCGAGTATTAGTATTGCTCTTCCTTTTTTCCCTTATCTTTAGATTCTATTACTACTTGTTTGTTTCTTTAACCTTGATAATTTATTTTCTTGTTGCTGTTTCTCCTTGTTACTGCCGCCTCTTTTTCATCATTGGTTCAGCCAATGCTGTATCGGAAACGACGTCTCTACCTTCTCAAGGTAGGGGTAAGATCTGCGCACACTCTATCCTCCCTATACCCCCACCTATGGAATTACACTAGGTTGTTGTTGTTGTTGTAGTTTGGTTTGTGGATGGAGGAAGAGGGGGAAAGAGAATCCCGTTGGTTATATTAACCATACACTACTTGAGTGTTTGATGAAGTAGCAAGCAGTAGGTTACAACTCCAATCTTGTCTTAGTTTAGCTTTGTGTTTTAGTGTTGGAATCCGTGTCATCTGTTCTCTTTCTTGGAGGAACTGATGTAATCAAAGGGGTTGATGGAATAAAGTTACACATTTCATGTGACTTCAGCTTCGGTTTTCAATTATGTGCAATTTATTGTTTAACATATACAATGGTTGAACAATTGTTTGTAATGAAGAGAAGCCTTGTTCACGAAGGAATGGTTGATCGGTTGAGGCATACTAGTGACAATTGGAAATTTCATCTTTTACCCCAGGTACAACACTTAGTTTGAGGTTTGCTGTGACCTCAAATGACCAAACTGTCAGTTTTGCTGAATGCCTCTCAAAGTGAGAGTCTTTCCATTATATAGAGAGAATAAATATTACAAATCCCTAAAGATCCGTCATTCCTATCCCTAAAGATCAGCTATTCTATCTCTACAAATCTGCTATTCAGTCCCTCCAAATCCGCTGTTCTATCACAATATTTATTCCTTTGATTCTACAACAAATCTATATGATCATGCTAATTTATATCACTATCTAATTACATTAATATATACAATTTAGATTTTCATCATGCTAGTGAAGAATCAGTTCCTGTGATGATAATGTCATCTACATACACCAAAAGAAGAACACAACCTGTAGATGTTTTCCGAAGAAACAAAGACGAGTCATACTTGCTTAAAAAAAAAAAGTTGTAGCAAAGTAGACCGGAACTTATCAAACCAAGCTCTTGGAGCTTGTTTTAATCCATACAAAGACCGCTTCAACTTGCACACATCTGATGTAGGTGATGAGAACAAACCAGGTGGAGGTTTCATATAAATCTCTTCTTTGAGATCACCATGGAGAAAAGCATTTTTGACATCCATTTGATAAAGAGACCAGTTTTGTGAAGCAGCAATGGCAATAATAGTTCGCACCGTAGTCATTTTTGCTACTGGTGCAAAAGTCTCCTCATAGTCCACCCCATACTCTTGTCTGTTACCAAGAACAACCAATCGAGCTTTGTACCGATCAAGAGTTCCATCAGAATGAAGTTTAATTGAATAAACCCATTTACATCCAATAGGGCGGACATTTGAAGGACATGAAACAATGTCCCATGTGTCATTTTCTTTAAGAGCCAAAAGTTCCTCCTCCATTGCTTTTTGCCAACATTCAAGCTTGGAGGCTTGTGAGTAACCTGTTGGAATAGAGATGGTGGATAAAGTAGAAGAAAAACCATACCGTTTAGGAGTTTGAGACACTCTAGTAGATCGCTGAGGAGGCTCAAGAGGAGCAGGCCTTGAAAAAATCTCAGATTCTGGTTGTAGAGCAGTCTCAGGTGGCGGATCTGTTTCAGGATGGGGTAAAGTTGGCCGACGTCGTTCATACACAAATCCTGGTTTGAACCGCTTAGAAGACAATGACAAATCCTCAAAAGTAGGAAGAAGAGGAGAAATAGAAGATGACTCAATATGAGTACGAAAGAAATACTGATTCTCAAAGAAAATAACATTCCTAGAAACACGAAATTTATTAGAACTTGGATCATAACAAATAAATCCTTTCTGCGAAGTACTATAGCCCATAAAAGCACATCTAATAGACTGAACAGAGAGTTTATTGCGTTGAGAAGGAGGAAGGTGCACAAAACAAACACAACCAAATGTATGAAAACTATGATAGCTAGGATGCTTGTGAAAAAGACGATAATATGGAGACTCAAGGTTTAACACTTTAGATGGAAGTCTATTAATCAAATAGACAGCAGTAGACACAGCTTCAACCCAATATTTAGATGGAACAGAGGACTCAATCAATAAAGTACGAGTGACATCCAAAAGATGACGGTTTTTACGCTCAGCAACCCCATTTTGTTGTGGCGTGTATGGGCAAGAGCGTTGTGATATAATTCCTTTCTCAAGCAACAAATTATTGAATTCATGAGACATATATTCTCCACCAGAATCAGATCTTAATATTTTGATGCATGTGGAAAATTGAGTCTCAACGTAAGCCAAAAACTTCTTGAAAATGGAGAACACTTCAGATTTAGATCGAAGAAAATACACCCATGTAAACCGACTATGGTCATTTATAAATGTCACAAAATACTTGAAATGAGCATGAGAAATTACTGGTGAAATTTCCCAAACATCACTATGAATGACATCAAAACACTTTGCAGCACGACTACCAAAATTAGGAAAAGGAAGAGTTTTACTTTTGCCTAATTTACAAGTAGAACAATCAAAGGAAGCAACTGAAAATTGATTTTTATTTCCCAATAAACCAGAATTGGACAAATGAGACAACACAATAGAATTTGGATGTCCTAGACGTTTATGCCAAACCTCATTCTTAGTAGTGGTGGAAGCAAAAGCCAGAACAGGAGGAATAGAAAAGTGTATAGGAAATAATCTTCCAACTTTAGGCCCCTTCGCGATTATCGTCCCCGACACCTGATTCTGCACAAGGCAACCATTACGAGAAAAGTTCACATTACAATTGTTATCTACCAATTGGCCAACCGAAATAAGATTAGTGGAGAGCTTTGGTGATACAAAAACATTCTTGAAAGTTTCAGTAATATCCCCAACCTTGGTAATAGGTAAATTACTACCATTGGCAACCTGAATTTGTGTTGGACCATTATACTCACGGATGTTTTTGAGTATATCAGTTGAGTTGGTCATATGATTGGAAGCGCCAGAATCAACAAGCCAAAATTTAGATATTACCTCATTACTTTGTAGTCCCAAAGTTGAAAATGCTGACAAGATCATTTGTTGTACCATTTGAGGAGTAATAACTTGTCCTACCGAATATGAGCTATGTGTAGTGGAATCATTTATCCCAACTTGGAAAGCCTTTGTCCTACGATTTTGAGGACGCGTGGGACACTCTTTGATAATGTGTCCTTGTTGTTTACAATAATTACAGAACTTCTTGCCACAATTGCGAGCAATATGACCATATTTCTTGCAACTGTAGCATTGAGTTCTAGTCATATCGACGCCCTTTCCTTTCCCTTGAGCTGCAAATGCAACAGTGACAACATTTCCTTGATGAAAAGCATTTTGTGTGACGAGACGCTGCTCCTCACGAAGTAATTCCCTAAAACAGACATCCAACGAGGGAGATGGATCACGACTCATCAAGTTGGAGCGAACACTTTCAAAGTCAGATCGTAATTTCATCAAAAATTGATCTCGCTTGCTTTGTTCATGAACTCCTTGAATGATGGAGAGAGATTCAGAAGGTATTTTAGCATAAACGATATCGGTAAATTCAGCCCATAAGTTCTGAAATCTAGAGAAATAATCTTGAATAGAGAGATCTCCTTGTGAATACATAGCAATTTCATGCTCTAACTGAAAGCGCCTTGCGGTATGGTCTTGGTTGTAAACCTTTCGTAAATAATCCCACATGGCCTTTGCTGTCTTGTATGGCCTGAGATTAAGAACAATAAGAGGGTCAATTGATCCTAAAATCCATGTCATCACCCGAGCATCTTTAACCTTCCATTGACCGAGCTTTTTAGGATCGGTAGGAGTAGTATCGCTTCCATCTATATGTCCCCATAATTCTTTTCCGGTGACAAATAGTTGGAATTGAAATTTCCAGGCGGAGTAATTTTTTCCCGTGAAACAAACATGGAAAGACTCAAACTGATATGACGACATGTTTTTGACAAGCTAAGGAAGATAGAAATGCAATGATGCAAAATAGCCATAATGAAAAGAGACTAAGATTCCAAGATGCCTTAACTTCCAAGATACTTAGGACTAACTGTTGACTAATAGTAAGCAGAACCAAAACTTCCAAAAAAAAATTCTGGAAGGAACCAAAGATGAAGGACACTAAGAATCAAAGCACTGAAAAAGGCTCTGATACCATGTCAGTTTTGCTGAATGCCTCTCAAAGTGAGAGTCTTTCCATTATATAGAGAGAATAAATATTACAAATCCCTAAAGATCCGTCATTCCTATCCCTAAAGATCAGCTATTCTATCTCTACAAATCTGCTATTCAGTCCCTCCAAATCCGCTATTCTATCACAATATTTATTCCTTTGATTCTACAACAAATCTATATGATCATGCTAATTTATATCACTATCTAATTACATTAATATATACAATTTAGATTTTCATCATGCTAACACAAACAACTCTGTCATAGAGAAAAAAGGATTGGTAAGAGGCGTTGGCTTACACCTGTTACCCCTCATTATGCCATTATGAACTTTATGGTAGCAAAATTGATGGTTAGAAGAGCAGTTTTACACACTAATAAAAAAAAGGAGTAGTTTTGCACCAACTATGTCCCGGAGATGATGTATCTGTAATTTTGTGTTTCCATTTGATGGTTGACATATACATTACTTCATCAAAAATTTGTGTGCTTTACATATACATTACTTCATCAAAAAAAATGTGGTGGTTGACATATTGTAGAAGTATGTTAACTGAACTGATGAGCAAATCAGTTGTGCCTCTTATATTTTTGGTGTTTTTTGATTTATCTATTTAGTTATTGTTTTCTGGGGTGAAGTGGGGTGCAAGAGGACTATAAGTAGTAGTGAACACCATTACAAAGTCTTTGCTTTTCCTCCTTTAAGAAAGACTTCAGTTTTTCCTTTTAGAACATTAACATGTAAATGAATTCTTGTTTTCAGAAGTCTAGAGAAAAGAAAGTAAAAACCATTCACTAGGTTAAGTTTTTATTATTTGTTTTATTGTGTATATCTTTTCCCAAACTCATCCACTTCTATGGTTTTGATGTACCTGGGAGGCACACAATGTTTCGAGTGTACGCAGATGAGTCAGCTACAGGGAGTTGTAGCATAAACTAATCTTGAGTTACTGATGGTTGTATGATTGTGTACATGCCTACTTGGGGTCCTTATAGTGTTAAACTGGTAATAGAAGTGGAAATGGATGGTAGATAGGTAAAGTGAGAAGCGATAATAGAGATATGACCATATCGTAGCTATGAATATCTGAAACTATACTTCGTCAAAAGAATATCTGAAACTATACCAGTCATACTCTTAATGCTTATAAAGTTGATAGTTGTAATAGTCATTGAGGGTATAGTGTTTCCTGACTTGCTGGTAGTGTAAGAAACATTTCCTCGAGGAAGTTCCACTGTGAAATAATAATTTGAATAGGTTGAACCTCTGTTCCAGTTAACCTATCTTTGCTGATTTTGGAATAGTCTTGGCTCTAGATAATGAGGAGGATATATTGGTTCATATGGATGGTATTAGCTTCTTTTGCAATATTATCCTGTTGCTCTCTCATGGCCACACCCGAAGGTATTCTGGTGCTGCCTCAATAAGGTCTCATCTCTTCTTTCTTTCCTTTTTCTTGGTCAACATCATAATATCCCATTGTCGTATTGTCTTTGCCAAACAGTATTATTGATTGGGCTGTACTGGATCACTTCCTCTTTTAGATCTTCTTTTGGTGGAAACCTGAAAGATAATTTTTGGTTATCTATGATCCTTATCCTTGAACGTACTGCATCACGTTCTCTTTTAAGATGTTCTCTCTGTGGAAAGAGACTTTCTTCGTGATTTATGATGCTGATCCTCAGATGTTGCTTTTTTCCTTTTGGAAAAGCTAGGTGCCTAAAGTCTCCAATCCTCTATGTGACATAAGTAACATTTTCTGAATACAAGGACCTCTTTCATCCACTTTGTTTTTCTTTTGAGAGCGAAAAACATACAAAGACGCACAGTGTGCATCTAGTTAGAGATAAAAGTTCGGATCATCTACAATACTATTTTACTAACAGTTGAGAGAAATTAATGTACATGATTCCCATCCCAATTTATGTATGGTATTTCCATCTTGGGACATCCCCAGGGAGAATATAGCTATTTCATCAGGCTTAGATATATTTAGGGTAAGTTGTATGAGCATTCTGAATTCTGATGTAAGAGAAGTGGTACAATATTGAATTTTATTAGGAGTGCTATATGAGGACAACATGATCTCATTGGCATGATGCTTATAATTTAAGTACATCAAGAACAAGATGAAGGCAAAGAGCTACTAGCATATTTATTTGACTACTCTTTGGGTGGTGCTATGCAGGCAAACAGGCACACTATTGTTCTCATGCAGACATCTCAGAACCGAGCAACTCGCACTTTCATGGATTACGAGTCAATAAGTCAAGCAATGGATGGTATGTATTGCAACATTGCTATAATTGCATTGCACTCTTGATATATTTGCCCTTTCTTTGAAGCAATACTTGAGTTCCCCCTGAATGTAGGTAAACAAAATAAGGCGCAAACTTAGGAAAAGATGTCAAGCTCACAAACTTAATTAATCAACAGGATTTGTATCAGCAGCATGAAATCTGAACTAGAATACAGTAGTTTACACCTGTAGTACTTGCAAACAGTTTCATTATGCATTATTATCCGTTGGAGAAAATCCTTCTTTCTTATTTGAAACTTTGAAGAACACTTATTTTTTGTCTTGTCACCGAATACAAGCATGTTAGTCTAATTTCCTATTTCGTTCGTCACACTTCTAAAATTATGGGGGGCTAGAATTTTTTTGGTGGGAGAAATTATGTTGGACTAGAGCTAGATGCATATAGGAACGACATCTATCTTTTGACTTCCAGGTCAAGGAAATCAAGGCAAATAAAGAATCACTCTCATGATTGGATTAGATAGTAGAAAGGGGCTGGGATCCATACCTACCTTTTAGGGATAAGTAAAATCTTAATGTTGAAGGGAAGTGTTTTGTATTGGAACTCCATAACATTGCACTTTTTTGCTTTGCATTATAGGTGACACTTTGCATTCATAGATAACATGAAAGCTTGTAAAACGCTATCAAGAATCTGTTGTTATAGATCTCATGACAAGAAAGAAGGTTCATTGTTGGGATGTTAGTTTTGGTATAATAGTGGGACTTAACATATACTATAGCTAGTAATGAACTTGTAAGGTGAATTATCCAAAATAACTTGGCGGGAGTCGGGAGAGGTGGAGGCAGGCGTGATTAGTCATAACGTGTCGCATCTTTAGCTTACTAAGGACATGACCTTAGATAGGAGGGTTTGGAGGGTGCGGATTAGAACAGAATGTTAGTTGGTAATTGAGCGTTCTCTCGCTTTTCTGCACGATAGACTTGGTGCCATACCTGCACCTACTTTCTTACCAGTAGTATTAGCAATATTCTCGTAGTTTCTTATTCTTCGATTTCAGTTGTCCCGTGTATTTGTTTGTGCTTTGGTTATCGCACTATTTTGTTCTTGTTACTACTCGTTCTTCTATATGTTGTTGTACTGTTTTCTGTTTCACATTATTTTCATTATTGTTAGTTCTTTCATTTCTATATTTCCTTTTTCAAACTACTTAGAAATATTTTTTAACCCAAGGGTCTATGGTAACAGCCTCTCTATCTCTATAAGGTAGGGTTAAAGTCTGTGTGCACTGATCCACTTGTGGGATTACATTGGGTATGTTGTTGTTGTAGATGATGGAGGAAGCAAATATTATGTGCAGAAGACATTTTCTTCACATTTTTTGCATAAATTATTTACCTTGTGCATGTGATTTAAGCTTCAATGTTCCCTCTTATGTTTAGCCATTTTCTATGTTACTTTTTTCCTGCAGGAATTTGTGCTTTGTATGAGAGGAAACTCAAGGAATTGAACCCTGCCATCAGAGAAATCACTTACGACATCTCAGATCTTTACAATTTCATAGATGGCCTTGCTGATATGAGTGCATTAGTGTACCTCTTCCTCCCTCCCTCCCTCCTGCTCTCTACTCTCTCTTTTACGCACACAGATTCCACCTGTGCATCCTTTGAATAGAATCCCAAATCAGAGAAATATGCAAGTATTGCACATTTCATTATCGACACATGAGCATAACTGAACTTGTAAATATGGCTCTCTTTGAGCAGGTCTTTAAATGCTACTGCTTTTTTCACACCAAAATTTTCAGTTCATCTCATCGATGTTAAAACATACTCATACATCTTACACACATTTCCATTTGACCTCTCGGGTTTCTGTACTTTCAGTTCTTGAACAGGATGAACTACTACGTGCACATCAAACAATTGGCCACTAGTCCATCATACCCGATAGAACACACATTGTTAATATTCTTAGCACTCACTATGCTTTTGAAATGTTAAACTAATTCCAGCATTCTTTTTTGACTTGCTGCAGGTATGATCACTCAATCCAGGCTTACCTCCCCTATGACCGGCAGTGGATAAAACAGAAAACATTGCAACACCTGAAAAAACTGGCATCGCAGAGATAATGTATCTTAAAGGCTAGTTTCTATATACCATTTTCACTTAATTTCGTGATAGCTTTTATGAAAAGAAGAGCTGTGGATTGGAAGATTGCTGTCAGGAGTAAAAATCTATGTACGATATACGCTTCTTTTCCCTGAAATCCAAATACTATCTGCAGTGGGAAACCAACTGTTGTCGGAACTGAACCTATACTGGCGTTGCATTTCGAATCATGGATGTATAAAACTATGCATAGTTTTGTAAATTGAGTACTTTAAACTTGCTAATGATTTTCTCTCTCAGTTACTGAGTCTCATTTCTTGTCAGTACATTTACTTGAACAAATATATGGGCATGAAAAAGTCTTGGACTTGAGACAGTAGACACAATATTGTTGGATAGGTGCTGGTCAATCCTAATTTGTTTTTCATTATGATCTTGTGCTGAGGTTCTATCGGAAACAACCTCCACGTTCACAGGGTAGGGACGAGATTTACTTATTGGGAGATAAAAGTATTAGTAATTCAAATATTTGAGCTCACAAGACCATCTACAATGCAACGCGAAATTTAATACCATTTTGGTGCGTGAATAGTGTTACACCATTTTGATTTTTTTTTTTTGGCGATGGTAACCAATTTATCTTGACCTTGACATGAAATTATGTCATCATATGCCAATCCACATTGTCATTCTTATTTATTCAAATCTTTGATAGACTATTTCACAAAACCTTGAATCTTATGACTCGACATACAGATGCAATGCACATGTCAAGAAACTAATCTGTTCTTTATTGGAAAAAAGGAAAATCTTACATGGAAAATATGGAAAAGTCTTTTTTACATTACATACTCTTAACCTTTAATAAGAACAGGTTTACAACAACAACGAGATACCCAATATAAACCCGGGGTCTGGAGAGAATAGAGTGTCATAGAGTGTACAGAGATAGAGAGGCTGCTAAGTCCTACTATGATTTTTCTAAGCATTGTGGTCCTGTTGTTGCAAGTTTGTTGACTAAAGCAAGTGCATTACTAGTCATATAACTCACATTTGTGACTTTGTTCAATAGTAACTTAACTTGTTTTCTCTTTTTGTCTTCAAGTCCATCTAAGCAAGTGTCTTCATCAGTTAGAGCAGCACTTAACCAAGTGATCACATCCCCCATTTGGTCATTAAAAGCTTGGCTACTAAGTTTTCTTAGCACCCCTAATGAGTTGTGTAGATTGTCAAGTGCATCTTGCAAACATTCAACACAATCTAAAAGTGCAACTCTACCTTTCCCTTTCAAGAAATTGTTTTTCCTCAACTTCAACAAGGATTGAGTGACACCCTTAGCTTGTCTTATTGTCACCGAAACCCCGGCCCGGGCCCACTTGCTAGGGTTGTCCTTAGCCGTCCTCGAGAATGATGCTAGCGAGTGAAGGCAGAGGTCCTGATATCGAGTCACACTACATGCATCGCGAACATAACTTTTTCCTCCCTTGCTCAAACACATTGTAGAACAAATTAGTGAAGTTAGACATGCTAGTACTAGCATTAAGTTATTAGTCATGGATAGATTAGTAAAGATATCTAATTGAAGCAAATAAGAAATGGTAATAAAATGCTTATAAAAGAACTTCATGAAGTCCCCTTTTTAAAGAAATGATATATGGGTGTGAGTAGGATAAAGTTAAAGTTTGATATATATCTTTATTTGAGGAGTTTGATAATGAAAACAAGAAAGTGATGAATACATTAAAAGAAAGCAATTGTGTCTTAGATGTGAGGGAACAAATCTTTAGAATAATGATAATCATGTTAAAAGGGCCAAAGTTGTTTTATGTCCATTTCTAACTACACTTTTTCTGTAAAGAAAAAAAAAACAGGAAAGTAAAATCAAGAAAAGATGATATCACTTTAAAAGTGTATTGTCATTGTTTACTTTTTTTTTTATAAAAAAAAAAAAAAAAAAAAACTAGGGGTAGTTCTTGGTAATACATAAACAGATACTCAAACTCGACCACAGTTGATAAGTAAACACTCTAACTTTAAATATGCACATCTAGACAACTCAGCTCATTTCCATTGTGTCAATTGAACAGTTCAACTTACAAAATGATCCACGTCAACATCAACATCAAGTGTCCACGAGACACTGTGGGGATGAGTTGAAGAAAATTGATAAGAAAGTAGAGCATCTTTGAGGTTTCATTCAACACAAATGGTTTCTGAATTTTCAAGGTGTAAAGAAGAGTTCACATATATGATAAGAATTACATCCAATTCTTAATAAAACATTGAGTATGAAATGGTCTGAATGTGTATGGATCACATTACACTTATATAATCCACAAGAAACAAGTGCCTTGCAAGTTTAACAGACAGTGTAATGTTTGATGTCAACGTGACGAAAACTCGTAAAAATACAGAGAAAAATGAATCTTCTATGCAATGACTTTTACTATCTAAACTAAACCAAAATAATAACAATGGGGTGGTGTCTAAAACTCATACCCTGTAATCACTTCTATAAGTATGGTTATGGAAATAGTTAAGCTCAAAAACGTGTATAATCCGCTATCTGGTATCCATGTTGTGAACCAGAGCGACAAGTTCGATATTTTCATTCTGAGTTGCTGAGGTTCCAGTGGTTTCTTTTGAATCTGACATCTCATCAGGAAGGATAGAGGAGTTAGGATCACTTCTGGGAATCAAAAATAGTATAAAAAGTGGAGTGATTCTCAAAATGTTCCTTATCAAAATGGCTAGCCAGAGATTATGAAACTTTGTCCTTGTAATTTTGAAGATATGAAGCAACAATCCACCAAACCATGTTGATGTCAGAAGTCCGGTATTGTCAATTGACATGAGCAAGGCGAAAAATGTACCTTCAATGCCAGGAGGACACAGCTTGGAACTTAGAACAAGAAGTGGCATCCACTTTAGCCGTCCAACTAATTGAGTTACACTTGCATCCATCACCATGAAGAAATAATCAGGTATACCGACTTTCAAATTTAAACGCAACACTAGTACCAAATCTAGCATTCCTGACAGACCAAACAATAACTGAGTCCAAAAGAGCAGGTCTCGAAAAGAATGGTCTTTTAATCCATATTGGTACAGTATAGCCCCTAATAGTGATCCAATGGAGGCTACTGCTGATATGTATCCGATATACTCCTGCAGGAATAAAGCATTTACAGAATTTCACATATCCATTGTGAGTTCATCTACCAATAATACCAAAAAAAAAAAAAACATGTTTAATAGAACGCATAAAACATAAGCATACTGTCCTCAACCGGCAAGTAAATACATACTCTTAACTTTGAGTATGCACATCTAGACACCTCAACCTGTCTCCACTTTGTCAGCTGAACACTCCAACTTACAAAATGATCATCCAAAACTTATGTGTCATGGCAGCATGGGGTGTCCACGAGACACTGGGGATGAGTTAGAGTATTTAGTTGTCAATTGAGACCAAGTTGAGGTATCTAGACATGCACTCTCTAAGTTGGAGTATTGAGTTGCCAGTTGAGACCAAGTTTGAGTGTTTGTTTATGCATTTTACCTTAATAGAATACTCATGTGGGCTTCTTTCATTATAAATAAGAGAACTTACATGAAATAGGAAGAAAGAGAAGTGCAATCAATCAGGTAAATCAATTTTTCTTATCCCCAAAAAGAGTACGAAGAACTAATTTTAATTTGATAATAAGGTTTTCTGATGCATTTACAACATTAACAAGAAGTCAAACCAAGATGTCAAATGAAAAGATAGGAAAGGCCTACTGTATGTATAGTTGATAGGGTAAGCAACATGTGGCTAAGCATCTAAGCAGGTTAGTTAGAGCCTAGAGGGGGATTCTCTCAATTATGCAGAACCTCTCTTGTGTGATGTCTCCTCACTCTAATTAAAGCCTTGCAAGTTGGATATTTTGGAAATGTGTTATTAGTTTCATTTAATATGTACTTGGCTTGATAGGAATGGCACATATTCAACAGTTATTCACCTTTGAAAAATGTGGTCCTCCCTTTGCATCTGTTGCCCAGTAGAACATTCCTTCCTGGATATCTACACTCACCGCAAAGGATAAGTACATATAAAGACATGGTCGCCAAACTTCCGGGCATTTCAAAGTATTCCACATAGCCTTGGCAGCATCAGTTAAGTTCTGATTTACCTGAGGACGGATTATGATTTTAGAGACTGAAAATTGTTCATAAATAGAAGTGAGATGAGATGTAAGTACCTGTTGATAAGCAAAGCTGTGTGTAGGAGATTCCTTGAGCAAAACGCCAACCAAAATAACAAGCCCGGCTGGTATGGACAATAAGCCATATACCCCCTTTTTTTCAACGAAAAGGATTCAGAAGTAATCTACTATTATTAGACATTCACTAGACTTTCCAAAATGAATATATAAAAAGTTGTTTAAATTATGGATAGAACGCTAACCATAGGGCCAAGTAAGTGAACTAATATACCACTTAAAGAAAATCCCACTAGTGCCCCAATTGAGGAACTCAAGGCACATAAGCTTTGCATATCAGCTGCAAGGGAAGGATGAGAACCACTGTTTTGCGCCACACATGCATCAACAGTCACGTCAGCTATAGCAACCGCAGCACTTCCTGCTGTCAAGGAGAGCAGTGCAAGCACAATATGCAAGTTCTTGTGCAACGATAAGAACAGCATAGAGACGACTCCAAGAGAACCTGGAATCATTCATGTCATGCTTTCATATAAAAAATGGAAAAAAATAGCAAATATGCCAAAGAAATAATAAACAGAGTTGACATTCAATAACTTTTTTCATTGAATTTACTTTTGTCAGAACTTTGATTCATTAACCAAGTTATGCTAAAGATGTCGAGAAAAACTGGCACGAAAGACTTGAAAATTTTATAAGATTCAACCAATATTCTGGGGTGCAGGCAAATGGCAAAGTGTCATCAAGTGCAGAAGAAAATTTTATCAGTTCCATTCAGAAAATTCGAAAAGGGGAATTAATTTCTTCCATCAGCATTAGCTAATGTCTCCTTAGCGAGTATCATAAAACTTAGTTAACAAGATAGATTTCAACAGTTACAGGATCCTACCTTCATAGACAATAATACTGATCTACATTAATCTAGGTTGTTAACGTTTTTTATGACCAAGATGTATTCCCAGTTTTAGTGGTGTAAGGGCTGAGTGTCTTATAACAAACTGTAACAAAAGCAAGAAGGAAGTGTCTTTTTAATAGAATGGAGTAACAAAATTCAATAGATCTAAATCCAAAATCATTTCAGACATAGATGAAGACTTCTAAGATCATATAAATATTTCAGTTCCTTCGATGGGATAAGAATGTATTATTGGAAGTTTGAATTATTCTTCTGCGATAAAAGTGTTGGTCTAACACCACTGTTATCACAGAAGAATCCAAAGGTTACCTAAATAAGAAAATATGCACGGAACCTGCTCCGTATGACATGTCAAATGGATATGTTATTTCATATTTGAGCAGATATGATTGAACCTATACAAAATCTATTTGTGTCCAACTAAATTGGCTTAAGACCGTATTGATTACTGAGTAATATTCTTACTCACCCCACTCAACACAACCCTTTTTCATGAAGCACTACACGCTCGGAGAAAGAATCTCATGAAGCACTACATACTCAGTGAAAGAATCTAAGCATCCATCTCAGAAACTTAACACAATGGGTGGAATAGCTCAAGACATTATAAACCCCTTTTGGAAACTCTCATACAAACAAATGTGTGAAATAAACCAAAAATTTGGAATATGTTTGACTTTGATACAATATGAAAGAATTTGAGCATCCTACTGGAAATTTTAAGACAGTGAGTGGAGTGGCCCAGGCACTAAAACTTGCTAATGGAAACCTTACATTGCCTATGAGCGATAAGTGTATTCAACACCTTAACTAGTACTATATTTTTGTTGACTTTTTTGAAAATTCCCAAGAAGGAAATTGGCAATCTCAGGTTTGTTCTTAACTTGTTTGTAGTCACATTTAATTTCCTCTCCATCAAAGATGATTTAAATATTATGATGCACCAATAATTGCAATTCTCACAGGCAACATTCTTAAGCCTCTTACCCATTTGAGAACAGAAATGTACTTCAAACGCTCAACTCAACTTACAAGCCTAAGTTTGAGTTGTTTGTAAGCGACATGCGACTCAACTGAAGCTACATCCTCAACATGCTACCAAAAGAAACTACTTTCGACATACTGATAAAAACTTTCTTAAAATGGAGATAAATATGTGCCAGTAGCATATTCTATGACTCTCGTTCTTTCAATGACAGTTGAGCCTGAGAGCCATAGGAGTTTTAGCTAAAGTTCTGGAGAAGATATCATATCCATCTTATCCTTTTACTAAGGTTTCCTGCTAGTTAGGTACCTAACTCCACTAAAAGTTTTCGTTTTCCTTATTAATAAGTCCACTTATAACATGGGATTTTCCAGTTTTAGCAAGTACTGTAATATTATGTGGGCGGATTTCAACTAGCTATCAGCCTTTAGACAACATTAACTACAGCTAACTAACAGATAATCAAGAGTCTAAAATCAGCAGTAAAACAAAATAAAAGCTAAATGGCATTGCATATTTTACCCGCAAACAAGAAATATGGTCTGCGACGATACCCCAAAATGGGAACAGCATCAGTAAGAAGACCCCAAAGAGGCTTAACCATCCATGGGATTGAAGTTATCCCTGAATAAACCTGAGATTCAGAAGGTTGCACTTTTTGTACATCCTTCATATAGTACTCTGTGCTTATTCTGGAAAAAGCTCCACCAAGTCCTTGGCTTACTCCATATACAATCACCACACTAAACACAAAATTCCAGTGTAATTCCATTGCAAGCATTTTGAACCAGTTGACTGGAGCACAAATAGAACTACAGATCCCATTATTATACTTACTTTCTTGCACTTCCTCATCCTCACTATGAATATTTTGAAGTTTGGCTTCTTCCCCCTCACTATGAATAATTTGAAGTTTCTCTTCTTCCCCCATCACTCCCCAAATCTACAAAATAGAAACCCAAAAGAACAAGAAAACCCCACTTCAAGATTGGACCTTTTCAAGATCCTGGTACACAAAATGTACTGGTGAAGTCAACTTCCAAGCTAATGTAGATCCCAATCTGTAAAACCCCAGTTCAAGATTAGGCCTTTTCAATATCCTGGTACAAAATATGTCTTGGAAAACAGGAAAAGTCAACTTCCAAGCAAATGGGGATCCCAAAATCTGTAAAACCCCACTTCAAGATTAGGCCTTTTCAATATTCTATCACAAAAAAAAGCATGGAAAAAGTCAACTTCCAAGCAAATGAGGGGGATCTCTTAAGCTTGTTTCTCCCATGGGGTTTTACAAATTTCTTCCTAAACTTGAACTATTCCTCAAATAGCAATGAAATAAACTATCTTAAATATATATATATACAATAAAGATTCAAACTTTATCTGATCTAATAGCTAAATTCCCCAAAATATGCCTTCCTAGACCATTAATTATTCTTTCAACTTGCATATTGCTACAAAATCTCTCTGTTTGTCTGTTTGAGAAGGGTAAAAAACAGGTAGATTCAAGAATGGTTGTTGAAGAGACAAGGTAAAAATTTCAATGTAGCTAAGTTATAACAATTCTTTGTTCACACTTCACATCAAACTTCTGTATTATTTATAGTATAAATAGATAAAAATCATCCCAAAGGGAGAAGGAAGGCTATCATAAAGTAACATTTTCAAACGAAACACTACGGCTACTACATGCTTTTACATGTTATTTGTATATTTTGAGCTGATAATAATGAGGAGAACATGTCATTGTTTTCTTTATTTGATGTCTGTATCAATAAAAGTGATTTTTTCTTTTTTTTTTAGAGTCGAAATGTTTTAAGTTTATATGAAATTTTAACTTTTTTGAAATAAAATTTATATTTGTAAACTACGTAAAAAGTAGTATAAGTTATAATAATTGATATTTTTTAAATATTTTAAAATTTATAAATTAGATTTGTTTGAATCTCAAAATCTGAAAAGTATCGTATAAAATGAGACGAAAAGAGTATTTTATATATATATATATATGATATTTTAATTTCTATTATTAAAATGTACATTGAGACTAATTATCGTATCTAATGGTGCGTTTTTTTAATTAGGTATTAATGGCACGTTGTAATAAATAAAAAAAGGAATCTTTGATTTGTTTCTTTCAAAATCTCAAAATGGATTTTTTTTTTTAAAAAATCCGTCTTTTTAATTTTCATTGGAATCTCACTTCTTTCTTTTTTAGTTTGCATGTATTTGCGATACACAAACTCTCTCCTTCACCTTATGTCTATTTCGCTCGTGTCTCTCCCTACGAATTTATATTTTAAAGTGTATATGGTAGTATATTACATGCATCTAGGTCTATTTGACTTAACATCTAGTATGAAATTACTAATTAGGAGATGATACGTAACTTTTCCAAACTATAGGAAGAACTACGTAGTAAGTAAATATGATACGAATGTTTGTGTAATTAGGTAGTTTTTCTGCACCGTTTAAACGCGGATATTTGTGCACTTCCTTCCCCCATTGAAAATTTTGGAAAAATTACATGAATTGGTACATTTTAATAAATAATTATTGATTTTAGCAATACTTCTTATTTATTACTATTTATAACAATACTATGTTAAATCTGCAATATGTATTAAAAGTGAATTATGTATGCAATACATATGAATTATAATTATTTTTTAAAATATATTATGTTTGTTTGGTAAAAATTTGACATATTGTATTATAAGTGTATTAAAATGTGTGATAAATGAATTATCTATCATTAAAATTTGTATTATATATGAATAAAAAATTGTTCTTTGTAATATGAATTAAACTTGTATTATAAATGAATTAAAAGTGATCAAGTGAAAAAGAAATATTATTGCTATAAATGGTAAATATTTTTTTATTATAGTATATTTATGTAAGTTTCCCTTGAATTTTGAACCAAGTAACTTGATTTTGGGCTTGATCCAGTAATAGATAGCTCCTTACCCGGCCCAAAAAGTACACGCTACGCATAAACGACGTCATTTCATGCTTAAATTAATTCTCCTTACAACTTCTCGCACCGCCGATCGCCACCACTACCGCCGCCGCCGATCTAGGGTTCTGACAAGCCGGTGACATTTCCCGGTATGGAGGATAAAGGCACAATTACAAGCCCTAAAACCATACAAGAACTAGCAGTAGAAGGGCAAAAGCATTTAGAAGATACAATAGAAGCAGCACATCAAATTCTCTCCGCCATGAACGATGAACTCTGTAATCCATCACTTTGGTCCACTCTAAATACAGCTGCTGCTTCTTCTGCGGCGGCGGCGGCGGGTGGAGGAGTTGGTGCTAGTGGTGTTTTGAGTAACGGACAGCAGCACCATACAAACGGCGACATTTCGTCTGATACTTCTTCGTCTTCTTCTGCTTCAGCTCAGCATTTGGATATTGGTGGTGGTGCTCTTGATGAATCTCGTCTGCGTTATAAGTCCTCCATTGCTTCCTTGCGTTCTGTTCTTACTGCAATTTCTAATTCCCGAAAGGTAATTCTACGTATAAAAATGCAATTTATTTAACATTTTTGTAATTGTGTGATATTTGTAATTTGTATGGTTAAGATGGTGATCTAAGGAAAAGTTAGTTAGATGTAATCATGAATCAACTATGGCTCGATCATAAACTAGTTGGATTCAGCTATATGAATGAATCACTTCTAGTGAAGGCCATTATGTGAATGGTATATCCAATTTCTTATGATTGATCTGCTATATGAGTGAACGAGAGCTGGAAGTAAAACAGAAAATGTGTAAAAGACGGGGGCTTTGGTTCAATGCCAAAAGTTAATTCAATGTGACGCAACGAGTTTGGATCCAACGTAGATAACCTCTAGTTGTAGAGGTTCCCAAAGGTTAAAACTATTGGATACTGGAGTGTAGTGGTTTCATATGGATATGGAAGATTTGTATAGGCGGTGTTTTAGTTAGCTTGAGGTTGAGGCATAGGCGGTGTTGGTGTTCTGTTGGATGGTAGTTTTGATTGGGAATGAAACGAAAATAGATACTCTAGAAATGCAGTTCCTTCGGAGTACTGTAGGAGAGAAAAACATTATCCAGTTTGAGCAGAAAAAAAAGACATTATCTAGCAATAAAGGTAAATCCAGTGTGAAAAGAGTTTGGTGATTGATCTTAATCAAAAAAGAAGGGGTTAAACAGTTTTGGTGATTGATCTGGGAAAGACATCATGTGGTTATATACTAGCACAATTTGCCCTTACCAATATGAGCAACATTTGTACATGGCAATTGTATATTTTGATATTCTAGACAAGGGGTAAGTTTTTTTGACTTATGAATATAATATTCAGTTGTTTGATTATCCCTCGTCATCAGCTGATGAAGCTCAACTGTGCTGCTTACTATTTTTCTGATTTGTCTTATATCCTTCTGGGTGTTGTGGGTGGCTGTTGGGGCCTGGGGGTGAAGGAAGATATGTTTTCCAGGTTGTTCTTGTTTCCGCTGTTTAAACGCTCATGATTAACAAGTGTTAATACCAAGATAAACTACTGTGTGTTATCTTTTTCAAGAAAGACTTACCACTATAATCACATCTCAAGTCCTTGGTGTTGGTGTATGGATTGCCTTAACATTTGTGCATTTGGAGAATCTGGTTAAGCGGTAAGAATTTTGTTTGTTTCTATTTGTCAGTTTGAACAAATAAATCACTGATGTTGAGTGCCTTTTTGTTGCTCAACATATGTCCGACTACACATTAAATGAGTTCTTTTACTAACTTCTTAAGAGTTGTGCAAGTATTTGCTCCGTTTTAACTGCAGTTGTCAAACTCTCCTTCGTGTTGTCTCAATTCTCATGATTAACAAGTTATATTTTCTTGTACGTTTTGGAAAATTGTTGACTTATTGTATGATACTTCACACTCATTACTGGCTTTGTTAGCTAGGCAAAAGCATTGGAAGCTGCTTCTGCTAGTGGTTCACTATCTGCAGCAGATCAAGCTGAAATTGAGCAGCTGGAAGACCGGGCCTCTTCATTAAAAAAGGTATTGAATACATATCAAATTTTGACATCTTAGAATTTCCTTGGATTTTTGTTGGTTTTTGGGATGTATGGTGGGTGGGGTCGGTGAAGCGATTGTGTGTACCAATATTTGAACCATGACTGATGTCTTCCTTGATCCATTGTGTAATTTCTTATTCATTAAAACAATATTGAGGTATACCACATGTTACATTTCCATTCCGGACACACTTTAAAATATCTTATTGTACAGACTTTCTGAAATCCCAATATTTGTCACAACCTCAAATCTGAACAATGTGACTTTGAAATAACATGTGAAAGCTTGGTTTCGACATCCTCTGCTTGTTGTACATACTGCATCATTATTAATTTAATTCATATTACGTTAAAATTAGTCAAATCCTGTTTCGTTTGCTTTATGTCTCCCCCTAGTGGCCATGAAAAGTCCTTAAATGAAGGTAGAATTTTATCGTACTTGAGTGCATGCCTAAAAGCTTTCTATCATCTTACGGTAGTGAAAAATCAAGTTGCTAACGTGATCAAGATTTGAAGCATATTCTACTGTTCTTACAAATTGCAGGAGCTTGTAGACAAGAACAAGCATCTCAAGCTTCTGATTGATCAGCTTCGAGATCTTCTTGCTGACCTATGTACATGGCAGAGTCCCTGTTCTACATGACTCTGCTGCTATAACTTCAACCAGATAATCAAATCGGTGAGGTGTTAGAGATGTCAAAAGAGAGATATATTCAATCTTAAGAAACTGTTTTATTTTTCCCTTCTTTTGTACAGAAGTTACTGCTAGATTCAATAAATTGGTCATCGCTGAACACCTGCAATGATGCTGCTCGCGGTGCTACAGTTGTTTATGTTGAGATGATCTGTCTGGTCTGGAATGAGCTGAAAATGTGTAGAATATGTAATCTGTTAAGAGTGGGAAGACTGAAGAGGGAATAGGAGAAACCTTTTGATCTTAACTAATTATGCTAAATTTTGTTTTGCTGTACACTATATTTGTCTCCTTGCAGCTAATTGTGCCTTGGTTTGTTCTGTTAAAGAAGCTCATGACATTGTTTTGTAGCATTACAAATCTATCATATAGAGCTTTCTTCATGAGGTCTCAAAAACGAAAAATAATGTTAAGAGACCTTATGAATACATCCTATTGTAGATGTCTATTATACTGTTTTTTCGATAAGTTTGAAATCAAATAGACAGGTTGCAAGTAGCTTCTTGAAAATCCCTGCAGCGCTATATCTAATAATTTGCATACTTTTAGACAAGATGGTCACACTCTTCAAATACAGTTATCGGAAATCCCATGATGTCTTTACACATCACAGCGCTATTGATAAAATTTCAAGATCGAATTAGCACAGCAGATAAACAAGACAAAAAAAGAACACTTACCTCTGTTCAATTTTTCATTAGATCTTACCTACCAATATATTGCAGATTGCAACAAAGCATAGGAAAAATTTTCTAATCATTAGACAAATAAAATGGAAGATACTTTGAAGACAGATTCAAAACATCTCAGAAAATCAAGTAGAACTGCCTTACAGCTTTCTTGTTTTGGTGTTAAGAACACTATATAGAACACTAGTGCTACCATGTTAGCTGTTAATCTATGTTGATCAAAGGGAAAATAAAGTGTGTTCTTTTATTTCGAATTAAGATAGCAGTCACTCTATGTATACTTTGGGAAAATCCCCCTTACAATATTTAGATATCCACCACAATCAGTATCCATATCAGGAGATCTCAGAAATCAATGGCAGCTTTGATACATCGAAATGATAGTATAACAGGGGGGAAAACAATAAGAAAAGAATGAGATATTGATACAAAACGAAGTAGATATATAAGATAACCAAGTCTAAATTAGAAGCTTATTGTGTTTTTTCTCTCGGCAGGGGCAACACACTGCCATAATGATTGATAAGGTGGAATACTAGCTGCATCCACCCCAAGTAATGAAAGGCACCGGGCATATTCTTGAATATCAAGAAATAATTGCATGCAGATCTTGTCAGTTTCAGACAAATTGTGATCAGAGACATCTGAGCTTGCTCCAGCTCGTCTTTGAGCACCCAAACGTAGTTTTTGAAGAGAAGATTCCGTTCTTCTACTCATATTCACAAGTTCTGAGGTTAAATCATTGTAACGTTGAGTTATTTCCAAAGCAGCACCTTGCAAGAGCTCATTCCTTGTCTCATTTGTCAGACATGTTGCAGCCCTTTCTCCCTCCAAAAACTCCTTCAACGGACGCAATACTCCAGAGACATACGGAGAATGCCTGACTGGGAGAGGCTTGTTAGTCATCCTGTAGGTAGCAGTTATCCCTTTCAACTGCCTCAAGTCCTCTACACATTTCTCAACTATTGTCTCAATTATTGCACTCATCACAATTGGTAAAAGACCCTTCAGGGACTTCCCACCTTGTAAAATACTATGTTTTACGAAATCACAAACTTCAGTGGGGCATGGCTTGAGCAACTCAAGTATGTGTTCAAGGTAATCACCACACACTTCCTCACCCAAACGGTTCAAATCGTGAACTATGTTTACTAAATCGTCAGGGACTGCAGAAATAGCCCATTCAAATCCTGGGTTTGAGCCCACATTACCAGCTTTGCGAGCAGCCAATCCGGCAGATAACCAGCTTGAGAATCTGGACATAAGTTGCAAAGACAAACGCAAGAACCTGTCTGAGCAAGATAGGACAAGAACATCATCTCTCCAGCAAGATCTTAAGCACTCTAAAAGAGAAATACTCTGCTTCAAAATCAAGTCTTGAGGCTTCCTCTGGTCAGAGGCCACCGGGACGAGACCAGCAACACTAAGTGCAGAATCAAGAGCCCCAGCTATCTCTTGGAACCTCAATGAGAAATAGACACCCACATTCCATTGCTTCATAAACTCAATATATGCAGCTTCGGACCGAAACTTGACTACTTCAGATCGCGAGGGACAGTAACCTTCTAAATGTGCCAGGAAATCCAAGCTTGCTTTGTAATTTTTTAGAAACACAGTAGGCCTTCCGGGAGAGAACACCACTGGTTTTCCTTTCTGGATAGCCGAGTGAACCTCTTTAAGGATAGAATTAGCAAGGAAGCTAGAAACATGTAGACCCGAATTCTCAATAGAGGATATATCCAATAGAAACTTACAATCATCCTCTATATACTTCTTGATCTTAACATAATCCTCCTCAAGTTCATTTCCAGATGATCCATCAACAACTCCAGATGGATTTTGCGGGATAACTTTTTGGATCAAAGGTCCCACTATAGTCGATCTAAAAGTTTCCTCCGCATTCTTGGTATTATCAATCGCAGCATACGCACGCAGGCAGTTATATATAGCATTAGCATCCTTATATTCAAGTCCATCTACAAGACAATGTCCTAAGCTTGTATCTAATAAAGAACTAGCATTTTGTATTCTCTTCTCCATATTCTCAATAAAAGGCATATTCTGTGCATGAGAAATATAAAACTTTAGCCTATTCATTTCACTAGCAATTCTCTCAAGTAACATACTTTGAGTTTCCCTCAAATTAGATCCACTCTCAACATAATCAGTTTGTCCACTTGGTAACTCCTTAATCAATTTTTCAACTTTAGAAACAACATGAAAAGTATCAAGCAAAAGTTCAAGAACTTCCCTGGCTTCTCCAGCATCAGCTCTTTGTTTAAGCCTGTTTTGTAAAGCAGCAAGAGACCCTTCAACAGCATTACGAAAACCATCAATTTTCTCCCTGATCTCAAACAACGGAGCCCTCATACGCACAACAGCAGCATCAACATCAGTAAGCTTCGTACTAAGGCTAACAAAATCAGCATAATCTCTATTGATGAGATCCACAAGGTCACGCTGTAGCGACGTGAAGTGAGAACGGAGCTCTGAACGGAGAGTTTCGAGGGGAACAAAGGTGCGTAAATCGGAGATATATGATTCTGGATCGAAATCTTGAGATTGGAACAATGTGGGGTTTAGCCATTGTGGTGGATTTGGGTCAGTTGGGTCTCCGAACAGGTCTGTGGCGGAGCGTGGTGGCGCGTGAGTCGATTGTGGTGAAGGGGGTGGTAGCGATCGAAGATCTTGCATCTGGGTATTTGCTAAATTCGATCAAATTGCTCTGAATTTTGAGGAAATGCATAGAGTAATCAAGATCTGGAAGTGAAGAAATGCAAAATTTTCTATTAAAACTCTTCACTCTCTGTTTACTTAGTAGAGAAGAATTGAAAATGAACAAAATGGTGCTTAATTTATGAGATTTGGTTGCATTTGGTCCTTTTAACTTTGGGTAAATATGAGTGATTTGGAATATGTATAATCTCACTTTGGAATTACATCGATTATGTTGTTTTAATTAATTTGGTTCTATGTCGTGTTAGCAAGGATAGTTGTTTGTTTTCCTAATAGGAAAAAAGGTAGAATTACCTCCCTAGACGATGACCTGTATTCCATATACACACTTTAACTAAAATAAGGTTATATTATATATGAACTCGTTTTTTTTGTAATTTTGTACACTTTTTGGCCTTACATGACACTCAAATATCTCCCACGCGTCTCGACTGCGTAGAGTTACGAAGTGTGTCACATAAGTCAAAAGGTGTACAATATTATTTATAAAATGAGTTCAGGGGTAATCGGACTTAGTTTAGTTAAGACGTGTCTCTAAAAATTCGGTCATAGTCTATGGGATACTTGTACCTTCTCCCTTCCTAATATAATAAAATGAGGTTTTTGATAGTTTTATCCAGATATAATATAATTAGCTCAATTGAAAATATTTTAGATTTTCTTTTATATTTAATTGAATATAATTTCTCCAAATTTTGTTTGTGTATATCGAAAGTATTTTAAAGATTCTTTCAAAGTGAGGAGTAGAAATTTTGATGTGAATTGTGAATTCGCATGGAACGATACTAGGAGATATTATTTTGTAGCTTATTAACTTGTGTGAGATACACATATTGAGAATCTTTGTTCGTTTCAATAATAATTATCTTAAGACTAGATTATACTTCATATATATATATATATATATATATATATATATAAACAAGAAGTGAAGTAGACCAGTAAGAGATTCAATTCACAACTAGGTATAAACAAATTTGAGTAATCTTTCCCCATATTAATGAACCATTAATAATAAAATTTAAATTTAAGTAAGTTCACCAATTCAATCACTTAATATCAATAAGTAAATTTCACTACTGCTTATCAGTTACAATTCTATTTTAAACATCCTTATGAATGACATTATATAGTGAACACTACGATATAATTCATAAAATATTATATTCATTACAATAATACGATAATATATAACATAATATATATATTAAGAAACAATACGTATCAACCCTCCAAACAAAGGGCAAGTGCAACTAACTTTTTCTCAAAAATCAACTTCAATCCCCATAACGTTTTTAATTACACTTTGCCCCTTTTATTTCTTACCCTTGTGACATTCTCCACCCTATAAAACCCAACAGAAGACTCCCCAAAGGCCAAAACTCCTAAATTTCATCAATCAACGAAACAGAGTGTGTGTGTTGTGGTGTATGAAGTGAAAAATCGCCATGGATAAAGGTAAAGCAGTGATGGGTATGGGGCGTAGATGGGCAGTAGACTTCACAGATAACTCTACTTCTCCTCCCTCTCGTGATATCCCTGATCCACTTGGATTCACTCGCGCTTCTCAAGATCAGGTTTTTTATTTGTTTTACCAAAAATTATACACGATTAGTTGATTTAGAGCTTGTGGGTTTGTAGTGGGTGCAGTTTATTGTATATATATATGATTAATTTTTGTGTTT
Source organism: Solanum lycopersicoides (assembly GCA_022817965.1). Classification (NCBI taxonomy): domain Eukaryota; kingdom Viridiplantae; phylum Streptophyta; class Magnoliopsida; order Solanales; family Solanaceae; genus Solanum; species Solanum lycopersicoides. The sequence goes on along the minus strand of CM040625.1, from coordinate 2,009,105 downwards.
TAGATCGGCTGCTGGATTCATGTTTCCCTTGAGTTTAATAGCTGTGATGTTTATGTTTTTTGTTAGGATGATTCAACTCTGAGTCGTGAAAAGAAGAACGCTGAAGCCAATTGGAAGTCCCAGGTAAAAAAGCTGATTTTTTTGTTTGTTTGAATTTTTTTGTTTTACAATGATTTTCTCCATAATTTGTGGTCATGGCTGGATTCACCTCTAGGTCAATGAGGGACAGTACACCTATTTGGCCCATATATGTATACTCCCCTCCGTTTCAATTTGTTCGTCTTAAAAGGACATTTTGATACATTCTACGTATTTTCAGTTTTAGACCAGAAGATTTGGAAGTCTTCTTTACTTCCTTAAGACTCCGTGTTTAGTTAAAACCAGGCAAACAAATTGAAAATGAGTAGTTGAGTTTTTTTTAAAGAATTTTTTGTTCTAAATTGGTAGCCTTTGTTGCAAATGACTTGTGAGTACACTGATGATCTGTGATATATCTTTGTTAGTGGTACCAATCTAGGAGAATTGTGTTGTGATTGTTTGTCTGTATAGCTTTATCTGCAAATTCTACTAATTTGTTACTAGATTGTCGACTTGTTTTAAAGGAAACACAGAACATTCAAAGGAAATGTTTGTTCGTCATTTATTCCATTCTAAGTACTTTGATTAATAGTTCTCTAGTATAGGAATAGGATTTTCGGAGTAAGATTCTATGCTTGCTTCTTTCGGCTAGCTCAGCGGATGAGTGGCCGTGGCTACCCCACCATGCCCGACCCTTTATCTTACTGTAAGAAGAAGAGGAGAGGAGACAATGCAAAAGTATGTTATACAATAGATAACCTTAAGCAGTTCGGCAACCATCTTGATTGATTAACAGTAGCGAACTGTCATTAGACGGTTTTAAGTTCCATAGATTGACTGTCAATGTGATAAATAGTCAAACTGGAATCACAGCTAGTATGGTATTGCTGCTTTTATGATTGATTGCATTCATGTGTTAGCTTTTGATTTGAGTGTGTACTACAGTATTATCGTTGCCTATTGCCATGCACCAAGTTGACTGTGTTGAAATATCTGCCGCTGGCCGCTGCTCTCTCCGTGTGTGTGTGTGTCTAATTTAAGAACAGGAAAAGGCTTTGGTATCTTCTTACAATCATATGGTGTTCTAATATAAAGTTTGACGAGTGATGGAATTGGGATCTGCTACTCTGGCATTGTTAGTGAACTGATAAAGGCATAAAGCATGGTAACAACTCAGAGGATGCTTCAGAGCTCGTTTGTTGTGCCACAAATTGGTTTCGGGGAATTATAGTGTGTAAATTACATTAAATTGCTCACACTAAAGAATAATTTCTGAGGAATTTATGTTGAGTGAACGCGAGTGAGAATCTGTTTAGTTGCATTTGTTACCCTGAGATTATTCCTTCTCCTCTCTCTCTGTTCTTTTTTTAAATCAGTAGAAACTCTTGCTTAACCTTAAGAATTCAAAACTTAGATAGGAAACAGGATTTGAACTTGTCGACTTTTTCACGTGCATTAGTGTAGTGTTGGTTCTTTAGGGAAAAGCTAGGTATTATTATATGAACTAACATGCAGAACTTCGCTGCTTTCGACAAAGATTTTAGGGTAGTTTAGTGGAAATTAGATTAATACTTGATAAACAATGTATTTACGATGACCTGGAACTCTATAATGACGTAAAGGAAAAGGGAGAAGCTAGTTCATATTTTGGTAAGTTCCCAGTACAAATTTTAGCACCATAAGGAAAATTAAAGCATTTTACAGAATCAGAATTATACACTACACAATTGTGAAGAGTTTTTCACTGGAAAATTAACCAAGAAATAGGCACATCTTTTTGAAAATTGATGTGTAACACCACAACGATACTTCCATTTTAGCCATAAAATTGATTGCTTTCACAGTGCGACCAAACTCTCGGTAGGGCTCAAAGATTATTTTTTTTGAGAATGGTAACTTGTTTTCTATTTATCCACAGGTATACTACATCAAAGTAGCCCCCCTTCCAAAAGTTTTACAAACTAGACTGACTCCATCTGTGCTTCTTGTCACAAATAGTCTAAAACATCAAGAAGTTCTTCTGCCTGTACTAAGACTTTCTGTTTACACCAAAAATAATGAAGAGCTATACAATTCATCTTGAAATTCTGCAAATTGTTCTTCTTGCCCTCAAAACATCTTTGATTCCTTTCTTTGGCCTCAAAGATAACACCCTGTCCAGCCCAAATTCAAAGCAGAGACCTCATGCTATTTGGGCAGCAACATTTTCTTAACTTATGAAGACGTGGGCTCTAATGTGAAGATCCTTTGGAAGTTGCCCGAAAAGAATATCTTTCCTAGACCGATGTTCTGCTTTTATGATTTCTCGAGTGTCTCAAAATGTAATAGATTAACCTTTTCAAGTTCTCCAACAGTTATATAGTCAAAATTCGCTTTATTGTTGATTACTTCTCAATTCTTGTTTACAACTATTAGAAGGTGATTAGGTTTACTGTACATGTTCAGATTTATAGCATAGGTATTAGGATATTCAAGATGATTATGTACTCATTCGGCATTCTATTTAGGAAATATTCTGTATTGCATGGAGCCTAAACTCTATATATTAGGAGCTATTCCTTTGCTTCACCTTTCAGAACAAACATGTACTTACTTTGATATTCGTTGGAACAGAAAGCGTGGGAAGTGGCCCAAGCACCTTTCAAGAATTTGATGATGATGGGCTTCATGATGTGGATGGCTGGAAGCACAGTTCATTTGTTTAGCATTGGTATCACAGTTTCAGCTCTGTGGCAGCCTGTCAGTGCTCTTCAAGGAGTTGGGAAAGGTCAGCATCATATCAGAACCTATTGAATTATTTGCTTCATTGTACATGTGTAGTTATACTCTGACTAGAGATGGACTTTTTTTGCTGAAATTTGTCTCAAATTCAGGCAATTTCGTACTGTTTGTACTTGTGCTGAATTAAGCCATGACTTGATTTGGCTGCTTCTTTTATTTCCTTTTACTTATTTCTTCTTATGTTTCCTTTCTGGGGCAGTTTTTGAGCCTTACAAGGACAGCAAAGTGGATCTTCTTGGGCCAAAATTAGTATTTATTGCGCTCAATCTAGTGGGTTTAGGACTGGGCGTCTGGAAGGTAGATATTCATCTGTTTCACACATGTTATTCAGCATCAGCTTCTCTGAAGATATTTATCTCTTTCACACATGTTATTTGACATCAGTTTCTCTGATAAGTGGTTTGCTAACATGGAACTATGTATACTTTGCAGCTTAACACTTTGGGTCTTCTTCCAACTCATGCGTCAGATTGGGTTTCATCCTTGCCACCTGCCCAGGTTAGATTTTAGAATTAATTGTATATCAACTCCTTTTCACATATATGAATTGAGGCTTGGAAATCTTTGGCTGTCGATACGGTTTGAATTTTGAAATATGTTTCCGAAAGAGATATTGGCATATTCTAGTCTAATATGGGTATATGAGCTTGAACAATTCTTCTTTCCCACCCAGTCATTGTCATCGAGCTCCTAGAAAATGGAACTGATGTGGTCCATGAAATAATGAAAAATCCAAAGAAAGATTGTGTATTCTGTTATGTTTCAGAAAGAGATGTGACATATTCTTGTCTAATATGGGTAAATCAGGCTGAGCAGTTCTACTTTTCCACCCAGTCATTGTCAGTCATCCTGCTCCTGCTTATGGAAATGGAAATTATGTGGTCCATATAATAATGTAAATCAAAGGAAGTTTTTGCTTGAAAGGTTATATAATTTTATTATTTATGGGAGGAAACACTTTCGTATACCAGTGGTAAATCAAAAGGCATAGAACTTACTGATAAAAAGGATTCCCCATGAAAAACATCAAATTTTGTATTCAAATTGAAACCTCACGGTAAAATAAATAGGGGATAAGAGATCCTCTACTGTACAAAATCTTTTTTCCTTCAAAAGCTTATTTCACATTCTCTACACAATACACATGAGTGCTCTTGGAGCAACATCCACACTCTTCTTCTTATCCTCCGTTTTCTTAATGTTGAGCTGAAAAATTCGTCCTTCACATGTGTGGAATCAACAATTGTAGCCCAAATCATTTCTGGATTTCCAGCGTGAGCGAGATGCTATCTGATAATGCAAGTGGAGGTAGTCCGTGCTCACTGGAACTCTTAAACAACACACCAATCTGGCATTTGTAGTTCTCCTTGTTCTCAAGTTTTCAGCAGTCAGAATCACCTGTTTCTCTTCTAATCACATCGACGTCCTGATAATCCAAATTTATTATGTTAATGTCTCTAATCAAGAGCTTATTGTAGTAGGACTTTTCAGAAAGCAGCCCACTATTTCCCACTTACTACTTCCAAGAATTTTGATTGTCATGGGAAGAACTCTGCTTATAAGAAATTTCATTTAGAATTTAGAATTTTGTTACGTACCAGCCCGGAGGTTCTTCTAAACCTTAATTCCAGTGAACTTTCCCTTCTTGTAACATCTGAACTCTTTCTGACAATATTATGCATATGTTTTGACACATGAATACCAATGCATTTTTACCTGACCCTGCACACTTCCCCTTACCTGAAAGTGATTTTACCTTCCCATCCGTTCAAAATTCTATAGATTCCACTATGAGATCCCTCCATAGAGTGTGCTCCTCTATCCTAAATATCTTATAGCCATTTCTCGGATACGGCCTTGTTAAGCAACTGGAATATCTTTCACTCAAGGTGATCCAAACTCTTTGGAGTTGTAACCGTCTCTCTATTGACCAATGAAACATCCTTGTCCCATCATGAGAAGTTCTTTTTGTATTCTATCCACTTAGCTGTGCCTGTGATACTGGTCGGCACTTGTTACAAAGACATTAAGTATGTGGGTAGATTGTTTAGAGGAAAGAGTTGCACATGATATGCGTCAAAGACACAACACTCAAAAAACCTGGTCTGCCTGATAAATGTATTATCAATCTCCACATCCAATTCTGCTCGGCATTTGATTCCACTTGGATAAATCTGTTAATTCGTCCCACGTAATCTCTCACCAGTACATCTTTTCTAATCATTTCTTTTTCACGAAATATTAGGCGGATCTAAAATGAATTCGAACTAAGAAATAGAATTTAAGAGATGAGGAATAAATGAAACAAATAAACCATGTTTGCAATTTCTCACTAATCCATATCTTTTTCTCACTTTTTCCTAACACAAATTTTGCATCTTCCGACGTTTTGGACTTCTGTTGTTTTCATTAAGTTGGCATAATTGAGTACTCCTTTTAGATCTTATTGAGTTATCCTATGCACATATTTGTCCTTCAATTCTGTTGTGTTCCCGACTTTTATGCAGATTTTAATCTTTATTACCGTTCTATCTAGCATGCATTTTCTCTAGCTGTTACGTCTGGAATTGGTTGTTTAAGAAAATCATTCATGAATTTACTGTCCAAGTACTTTTCCTTTTCATAACGTTTTGGAGTCGTTGAAATGCAGGAGGTTGAGTATTCTGGTGGAGGTTTCCTTTGAATTAAACAAGACAGAAGATCTTGAATTATAGTCAAGATAGAAATTACACTTTTTGAAGCAGTAGTTTTGACAATATTTTCTTGATGCAATTGAGGATAAAACACGAGATACTTATCGTTCGTTTCTTTCACGATATCAATCATTATAGTCTCACAAACTGCATGATCATCACTTTCCTATCTTGCTTATCCTCTCAAGAACCTATGTTTCTTGCAGCCATGATGTTCTTTTGGAGTAATGTCTTCTAAGGGACCACTTTTTGTGTCATATTGCTATGAATACTTATCTATGATAGTTGAAATTCTATGCATTTCCACATCAGTTCCAAATTGTGTGTATTTATATCATTGACTGTTATCATCTTCAATATAATGGGTAGACCACTTCATACTGTACCTTTGACAACTCTATAACTTAAACAAGATCAACATGTTTGTTTATTCAACATCTACTTATTTTTTATTTCATATGGTATGACGATGATCAAGACTTTTTAATCCGCAAAGGTAAGGGTATGTCTGCATACACTATTTCATATGTTCTACTTTTTGATTTTCGCTACTGGTATTACATTGTGTATAAAGATAGTTGATTTAGATAAATATATCGTCTTTCAGCAACTTTAATAAAGTTATTGTCGTGCGATCAAGAAATACTATTTGAGTTGTGAAACAAGCTTTTTTAGAAATGCAAGTCAAAGTGTTCGTTTAAGATTGCATTCAATTGGCCTAACATTGTTCAATTTTCAATATATCAGTGTTGTTATTGGGAACCCTTTTTAATTTATATAATATGATGTGATTAATTATGTTGAAATTATTTTTTATTTAGTGTTTAGATTGATGTATTAAAAACAATACGTCTCACTGTATCTCTAAAAAAAATAGTGTTTTATAAAAAATACTATTCATATTCTATAATGTTATATATACTTTCTTTACAAAGGTTTATAGTTCATTCTTAAAAATGAAAAACAAAAAAAGTAAATTGGATTCACATTTTTAAGTTATAAGGAGGGTTGAGAATCATAATATCTATGTTTAAATTATAACGAAAATGAATATATGATATGATTTTTTTAGTTGGTATAAATTTCAAATAGAGTTGTCTAGTGTTTATATTGACGTAAGATGACATTGTTTCTATGCAAAAGTTAGTCAAAGTAAATACAAAGTATAATATATAAATATGACTCTAAATTTGGCGTCAGCTGATAAACTATGACACTTAATTTTGAGTATGTATAAATAGACACTTAAATTTGTATAAAATTGAACATGTAGACAAATTCGTCCTACATGGCACCCTACATGGCAATTTTATGTCATACGTGGCGTCCTACATGTATTATGTCACGTTAGACATGTGTGTCTACTTGTTCAATTTTATACAAATTTAAGTGTCTATTTGTGCACACTCAAAGTTAAAGGACATAATTATTTGCTGAAGCCAAGTTAAGGATCATGGTTATCATCTCTTTCGTAAATAAATAATTAATCATCTACTTCTCACATTACTGAGAGCTCGAAACATTAAAGATATCCAGAAAGGCATTTCGTGAACCGGCCTTGTTGAACACGTGTAACACATTTATTTTTTATTTTTCCCAATGGATGCTCAATTGGTCAATGTGGTAAACTTCACCGACCAATCCTATTGTGTTTTCTTTCAATAAATAACGTCAGTCAACTTAATTCTTTTTCACAATTAAATAAAAAAATTAGGATAATTTGATTGGTAGTTAAAACAACAATAAAGAAATTCATAAACTAAGATTAATATACTCTCTTCGTTTAAAAAAAGATGACCTATTTTGATTTACAACATAGTTTAAGAAAAAAAAAAAGACTTTTCAATCTTGTGTTTCTAAATTAAAGCGATGTTAAATGTACCAAAATGCCCTTTAATCTTGTGGTCTTAAACATACCACGTGAAAAGTTAAAGTTAAAGTGTTGCCAAAATAGGAACAGACTAAAAAGAAAATAAGAATATTCTTTTTGAAACGACGAAAATAGTTACTATTATATTTGATAATTGCTTTAAATAAAATTCAAAAATACATTAAATATGAGGATGTTTGATGATTATTTTACAAAATATCACATAACTAAACTGTATATAAGGTATGAATTAATTTATATTATCTTCCCTTTTTAATAAGATAAATGTCTATAACTTATTTATAAATCATGAGTTTTAAAAAAAGAACTTTTTTTCTTAAATTCGTATCAAATCAAATATTTTTATATGAATTTAATGAGATTAATATTATATTATATAAAATAAAAGAAATTGACTTTCGCGTAACTAATTCCTTTATAACTCTTTTTTTTAATTTCATATTCGATATCATATCAAATCCGACTGGAACCCCCAATAACTATAAACCCCTTTATAACTCCAGCCAGCAGCCAGCAAAACTAGTCCTCAAATTTTTGTTTTAAAAAAAAGTATAATTCCTCAGCATATTAGGCTCTTTGTTCCCCTAAATCCTTTCTTTGTGGCTCTCCAGCCTCCTTCAAAACACACACAGTACCTTTCATATTACTTGGTTTTTTTATTAGTGACACTTTTTTCTCTCTCTGTGTACTAACTTCTTCTTGTTATGTAGGATTCTTGATGCCCCAGAAGAAAAAATTCAATCTTTATGTTATATGGAAGGACCCTTTTGGATTTTATATTGATTTTGAACTTCTTTTAAACAACCCCTTGCAATAACAAAAGAGTAAGAATGATGCAACATTCTACTGTGACTCAAGAATCTGCTAACCCTTTTGGTTTTGTATCTCAAAAAGCCCCCTTTGTATTCAATTACTCAAATAGTAACTGTAATTTAGATGCATGTTCAAGTTTGCTGTCTAATTACTTGTATTTTGATTCTAGGGGAAAGAATGATTTGTTGAATTGCATGAATAAGCCAAAGGCTGTATCTTTATTGAGTTTGAGTGTTAGTAGTAGGAGTGCTTCATCAAGAATTAGTAAAGCACTTTTTCAGTTTAACAAGGCTATTAGATTTCATTGTGAGAAAATCCCTCTTGGGTTTGCCTCAGTTGGTGGAGGGGTTCATTGTGGGGAGAGCAATGGGGTTAGAGAAGAGGGGAGTGTACTGGAGAATGAGGGGATACCCGTCAATGGTGTCGAATCAGAACCTCCAAAAAAGGTACTTATTTTGATGAGTGATACTGGTGGTGGTCACAGAGCCTCTGCTGAAGCTATTAGGGCAGCGTTCAATGAAGAATATGGAGATAAATATCAGGTCAGTTTTGATGGACTCATATTGACTTATCATGTAATAAGCTTAGACGATTTACGATCTAGAGTCAGTGGGTTCGGAGTGAGTTCAATCAGTTTTACGTATGTATTATATGTATATGTATATTGTCTGAACTGAAAGCACTGGATTTGGTTGAACTTGCTGCGATGGCTATGCTAATAAGTCGTGGAATTATGTGTGTTTTATGTGATAAAGAACGAGAGATATGAGTATGTCTGATTTTGTTATATCCATTTTGCAGGTGTTTATTACTGATTTGTGGACAGAACATACACCCTGGCCTTTCAACCAATTGCCACGGAGTTACAACTTCTTAGTGAAACACGGTTCTCTGTGGAGAATGACATATTATGCTACTGCTCCTCGTTTAGTCCATCAAACTAATTTTGCTGCTACATCTACATTTATTGCTCGGTAAGAATGACTTCTTTGATTATGTAAATGCCTAAATCTGTTAGCATCAATGATATCCTTGACATGACTAAGATTGAATGTTTGATTGATGAAACTGTTGGTAAATCTCACAACAAATATGCAGTCCTTCCTTCATCATTATGGTGCAGTGTTTGTTTTGCAAGATATTGTATATTTCGATAGGGTAAGGTTCTATTTTCTTTTGTCATAAAAAAGAATCGGTTTTCTATTTGGTTGAGATAGTTACTGTAGGACATTTGTTGTTAAGAGAATTTGGTAATACTCTTCTTTTAACAATATTGGTAAAGTCTATTCTGCAATCTGCATCCCTATTCCAAATGTGCTGAGAGCTAGATGTGCTTTATATCACGATCAGGCTTTATGTGTTTGCTTTCTGCACCCTTTTTGAATAGCAATAGCATTTGACTGAATCAAGAGCGTGAACTTGAACATTGTTACATATTCACGTGTGGCTTTAGCAAATTTGTTATATCATCATTCAATGACAAGCCACCTCCTATAGTTTTATTTGAAGGACCATTGCCAGGAGTTCATCCTTAATTATTTTTCTTCTGTCATTGTTAAGTGATAAGGTGTTTACCTTTTGTTTTGGTTTCTGCAATTTATGGTGATTGATTATATTTTTTAAAAGAACAATGTGAAGTAAAGCATGGAGTATTTTACTTTCAAAGTTGGATGTTTCACCCCAATCAGAAGCCATATTCTTTTCAAAAAATGGATACACATAATCTATTGAATTCCAACTTAGACCTCCTTCTACTGTTAACTACAGTGTGCCTACTTGGTGCTTTTCACGGTTAAAGTCAAAGGTCCATTAATGGCAAGGTGGGAGACTTGAAAAAATATTTTGTATCAAGCTAGTTGCTGGGTAGAATTAGGCCTAACGTCCTTTTTTCGAAGTATCAAAGCCAGACCCACTTTCTTTCTTGATATATTATCGCACTCCAGATGTCTAGCCCTAGACGTGCATGGGATGTTACTTATTTCATGTTGGTTGAGGGAATGAGGAGTTATCTCCTTATATGTATTTTCCTTAATGTTGCTCGAACTCTTCAATAATGTCGCCAGGTGCATGTCTGATCCAGATCAAAGGTAGAGTATTTTTTGAGGATCTGACACGTGTGTGGAAACATTTTTGGAGAGTCCAATACGTTTACGGCAGCATTTTTGAAGCGATTTTGTAAGGATATCTGCTGAATGGTCATTTAATTTGAACACAAGGGTGTGGCATAGTGGTCAATGAAGTTGGTAAAAAACTCAAAAACTAGGTTTAAATTCCAGCAAAGACAAAAAATACTCGGGGATTCCTTTCCATCTGTCTAAGATTTTGTGGGTAGAGTTTTTTAGTACATATGCCGGTTGGAGGTAGCAGATACCTTGTGGAATAGTTAAAGTGCGTGCAAGTTAGTCTGAATACCACAGGCACCATTATAAGAAAAGATCATTTGGAATAGGATGGAGGTTCTAGTGGACCATGTCTACCCTAGAGATATGGATAGACGGCCATGCAATGTTAGCTATTGGAGATTCAGTATCATAATAGTCAAGCTCAAGGCCATACACCACCTACATTGTGCTTTGGACTCTGGAGGGGACATGGATGCCCGCCTATAATCGGCCCAAGTTGCTGAGCTTATGTCGTAATAGTTAAGGCCATATATCTTTATTAACAAATAGTCATAGCCATTTATTTGAGTGTGTCATTTGACCACCAGCCTAGTTTTAAGATGATTAACTTCCTCATCTTGAATTGGCTTAGCTTGACTATATTAACACTCAAAAACATTTGATTGTAGTTTTATCCTGTGATAAAGGAACTATCTTCCAAATGCCATTACCACGTTGAATAGTTATTTCATTGACAATAGCCTTGCATCAATCAAGACGAGGCATTGCTTTTTTCATAGTACTACCTATTGGGACAACGGATAAATTTGTACAAGAATATGTTATTAAGGAGATAAATAGGTGAATCTGTATTTTTGTAAAATGTGTGCTTCATTAGTGTTAGGCTTTTGCTTCTCACCCCTAGAGTCTTGTCACCTTTTGCCTGTCTAAATGACCTGTATATAATCCTCTTGACATAATACAAATTACTTCTTATGTGTGACTCAATTCTTATGGTGCAGTTTTTTCGGTCAGTAATCTGTGTGGTACGACATATTTGCTATGTCCTCTTTGATTCTGTATTTTTCTTTTCTAATTGCCTTGATATGTGTTACTTGAACCGAGAGTCTTTCGGAAACCACCTTTCTATCTTCACAAGGTAGGGGTAAGGTCTGGGTACGCTCTACCCTCCCCAGAGCCCACCTGTGGGATTATAATTTGCATGTTAGTGTGGTTATAATTTGCATGTTACGATACTATCAGTTTTCTACTTAATTTCTCCTACTTCTCAGTTAATCGTTTCTTTCGGTTCTTCTCTTAATATCATGGTTCTTATGACATTCTGTTGAATTTTTTCCTTCCATGCCTTGGACTGGTTCAACGTCTATATACATATCTGCACCCAGCTGTAAGCTGAATAATTCTGATTTTCCCTTGTAGCAGCTTCATTTGTATAACAACCCTTCTCTCCTACTTTGTGCAGTGAGGTTGCTAAAGGTTTAATGAAATATCAGCCTGATATTATTATCAGTGTTCATCCTCTAATGCAGCATGTGCCTCTTCGCATTTTGAGGTCCAAAGGTCTCTTGAAGAAAATCATATTTACCACTGTTGTAACAGATTTAAGCACTTGCCATCCTACATGGTATATTTTGTAGTTATTCAACCATTGAGTTATTTTGGTCCTTGTACTAATATTGCTTTGCAATTTCATATTTAGGTTTCACAAACTTGTTACTAGGTGCTACTGTCCATCAGAAGAGTTAGCAAAACGAGCACTGAAGGCTGGTCTCAATTCATCTCAAATAAAAGTTTATGGGCTTCCTGTACGACCGTCATTTGTGAAGCCAGTCCCTCCCAAGGTAGGTGTAATTCCTCTACTTCCTCTTGCCCAGGGTGCATGGAAATAGGGAGCCCTGCAATCTTACTTCTGTATCTTATGCATAGTTTTATTCTTTATGTTTTATTGGCACTATGCGTAGGTGTGCTTATTTGCATTAAGAATAATTAATTCCATCCACTTCCCAATCCAATCTATTCTTTCATGTTTCGGTGTTGCAAAACAAAGCTCTGGCATTTTGCAGTGTTTTGTTAATTGTAGTGAGTGTAGGAGTGTGAATGGAACAATGCCATCTCATAGGTGAAATTTAAGATGCCAAGAGGCAATATAGACACTATAGAGTGTGTAGATATATCCAGCGTATAACTGAGAATATTCGTCCAGATTATGAGTGAGATTATTTTGGCTGCAAAGATTTGTTCCTTTTGATCTGGTAACACCATCCCCTCCCCCATTATGCACTGCCCAAACAGTGGTCATTTATCACTTTGCTGCCTTGGTTACTCGACCTCCAACCTCTCTTTCCACTATGCTATTGTTCAGTTGTCTTTAAATACTTCTTATGCCATTTTGCTCTACAAGATATACTATACAGGATAGAGGAATGACAGAACCGATTGCAGCATTCTATTGCATGAGGCATTTTCTTTTTGAGAAGGTAAAGATTATATTAAACCAGCACCAAGAAATGCTGCAATAGTATGTACATCAGTGGCCAAATCCAGAACTTCAGAGTATCCCTATCCTATTCTTGTAGGGCATAAGATCTAAAAGTGATTCAGCATCATTTTCATATGCTTCTTTACACCAGAATAAAAATAGTGAAATACAAGTCATTTTGATCTTTTATATGGAGCTTGGCCTTTCTTCCTTGAGTTCCTATCTCTCTAAATTGTCCACCAGATGCATGCAGGAATGGTATCCCACCGTCTTGTTTGGCATTTGGTCATGCTGGATCTGTTCCAGCTTCTCAGTGGTTCACAGGGATTGTTAAGCATCACACAGCTGCTTAATATTGCATGATCAGTGCTTTTTAGACTGTTTTCTATCCAATTCTAGGTTGAGCTGAGGAAGGAACTTGGAATGGAGGACCATCTCCCAGCAGTACTACTGATGGGTGGTGGAGAAGGAATGGGCCCAATAGAGGCTACTGCTCGAGCACTTGGAGATGCACTGTATGATGAAACTATAGGGGAACCAATTGGTCAGGTCCTTATAATATGCGGTCGCAATAAGAAGCTTTTCAACAGATTGACTTCAGTGCAGTGGAAAGTTCCTGTTCAGGTATTAGTCACTGAAACTTGGCCAGCCTGATGTTCTCACGCTAATCTGTTTGTTGTATTATCTGAAATTGTTGAGTATCTCTTAAGAAACACTTAATTGTGAAGCCTTTTTTTTGTTTTTCTGTTCATGTTGATTGGTGTGGTAAGCTTGGTATCCCATAGTCACACCATTCTATTGTTGATATCAAACCTCCATCTTTGCGCGATTTCCGTTTACACCTTTCTCATTTGACTGGTGTACTAAGATAACCATGTATCATAAACTTTTATGATTATATTTTTAGATCATGTGTATGCCATCCTTATCAAGTTTTACTCAAATAATAAGTCAGTGCTCACAGACAAGCTGGTTATGGATACTTAAAGACACGAATGCCCGTAATCGTCCATTTACATTTTTAATTTTGAGTTTATCATCAATTTTCATACTTAAGCACTGGGTTTTCCTTTTATCTACTTAGAGCAACATTTTCCTATATGTGAGTAGCAGATGTATGTGAGTGACTGACTTATAATACCAAATTACCAATGTATGTAGTATATCTTTGACTAAAGATTTACATGTTCAAACATTTATGCGTCTCCTTAGGGTATCTATGTCACGTTTCAGGTAAAGGGGTTTGTCACTAAAATGGAGGAATGCATGGGTGCTTGTGATTGCATTATTACTAAGGTTTGTCGCTTTCTTTCAAGCTGTTTTCACTAAAACAAACTGAAAAAAGAGGATGATACCCCCACCCACCTCAAAGTCTAAAAAGAAAAAAGAAGACTACTCTGATTATTCTGGTTGTCTGTAGGCTGGTCCAGGGACTATTGCGGAAGCCATGATTCGTGGACTGCCTATAATTCTTAATGGTTACATTGCTGGTCAGGTATATTGAGTATTCAATGTTATTGGTTCTTTTTCTTGGAGTTCCTTTTATTTGTCTTGCGCTTAATTAGAACTGAGTTCCAAACTCTTCTATGACATCTTCAACTTTCAGAAGAGTTGTTGATTTCATCTTGGTATCATCAACTCGTATTTTTCCAACGAAGTTTTTCTAAATGTTTTTTGTTATTGGGTACATGTCTAGTCTGGCTCTGCAGTCAGAGGAAACTTCGAAACCTGTCCAAGCTCGGTATTTAGGCCACCAGACCGGTTTCTTCATGGACTGGTTATCCAGATTTTTCTTTCCATGTTTTCGTGTGAAATGAACCGGCTGTGTTTATATCTCTATCTAGATTAAGCCACTAAGGTCGTTCCCTTTGCAAGTTCAGTTTTCTCCATCTAAGGAACTAATATCGTATGAAGCATCTTAAGAAGTAAGCTAACTAAATAAGGCGTAGGTCTCTTTACTGAAAGCTTAAAATGGTAACAAAGTACTCTAATTACCATGAAGTAAGATCAAAGTACCATCCGCCTTCCAAAATGCTGACATATATGGGACGGTTGTAGTTGAAGGGTTTGCCTCAATGGTATTTGGTGTATGGGCTGCTAGTTTTTGAAAGTGCGGATTTGAATTAGGCTGAAAACATGGTTAAGGAGATTTTCAATGGTGAAGTAATCTAGTATGATATGAATCATGATTATAATGTTTGAGGAGACAGAAAACAAATATATAACAAATTGATTTTACAGAAAACTGCACAGACTTTCAAATATGAGATGTGACAGAAGTATTACCACTACTAAGAGTCTAGGACGTCTGTTAAATATGTAAGAGCTTACTGCATGAATAACCATGATTCGTCTCTTCTATATGGTGGACTATCTTTGATGACGTAGAGCTTTAAGAGGATTACAAGTCCAATTTCCCCTATACTCTTGCTCTATAAACTAATCTATTTGGAAGCTTAGTTACAATTGTTTTTGTTCTTACTCGATAGTCAGTACTTCCTGTATTGGGAGTATAATGAACTATCTACATCCTTGGTATGTTGTCTTCACTTTTGACTTCTCATTTCCGAGAGTGTTTTCCAAATGCACCATTTTAGTTCCAAAATTGCACTTCAGTTGTTCCACGTCATTCTTTCCTGATTGCAGATGGAATAGATATGTTAGTCTGTGTTCTCTCTCTTCTTCTTCCCATTTCCTGGCTGGTGGGGTTGAGGAAGGGGGGGGGGGGGATCGCGCTAAAATTTCTACTGGACCTGTTCAAACTCTTGACCATCCTCGAAGCAGAATATAAGTTTACTACAACCAAACACAAAACGACTAAAGTTCCAATATCTCTTCGTTCATTTCTGTTGTCAATGCAGAGATATTTTCTGTTATGCATAACTTTGGAGTCGTTTAACCTCTAAATTCTTATCCTTATATGTTTGATCTACAACAGGAAGCTGGAAATGTGCCTTATGTTATCGAGAATGGATTCGGGAAATACTCAAAGTCACCTAAAAAGATAGCCAGTATAGTCGCGCAGTGGTTTGGTCCCAAACAAGATGAACTCAGAATCATGTCCCAAAATGCTCTTAGGCTATCAAGGCCAGATGCTGTATTTAAGATAGTACATGACATGCATGAACTGGTCAGACAGAAAAATTTTGTACCACAGTATTGTCCTGCATAAATTACTTGCATCAGTTAGATGGTGGAAGACACCAAATGAAATACTCGGTGTGTGCAAGCTAGCTCAGATACCATCATTAAACGGAGCAATATTATTATTATTATTATTTCAACTCAATTTTGGCTTGAATTCTGAGTAGAATGTACCATTGCCCTGAGAAACATTCATTCAGAGTAAACGCCTTGGGTTTAAAGTGAAACTTTTAATTACGCTGAGTATGTTAGTTGTTCGCGTAAAAGATACTCTTTAACTAGTGTCAAACTTTTAGAACATGTTTTGATAAATAAAAGCAAAGACTTTTTAGTGTTTGGCATCTACACTAATGATACAAATAAAAGTTAGCAAAGTTTGATATACTCCTCTAAATATGATATATGATATTATCCCCTATTCATCGTACCAAACGACTTCTTAGTATGATATATGAGTATCTTTTGTTAACATATCGAACACTAGAAAATAAAATGAAAATCTCACTTTTCCTTGGAAAATATTTTCATTCGTACAAAAGGTAATACAAAAAGTAGGGCTGCGTATTGGTCGATTATTGATCGTTATCGATTTAACCGTTAAAAATTGACGAATCGAATTGACAAAATAAATTAATGAAATCACTTAGAAACAAGGTGACAAATCGAATGAATCATGTACATGAGTTTACAAGATGCATTTTTCTCAAAAGCAAACAATTTTATATTGTAGAATAACCAAGAATTTTAGAGAGTTAAAAATAAAAGTAGGAAACTAAACTCTAATCCGATAATCAAAAAAATTAAAACTATTATCTGAACCGTTAAACCAATAACTCACAATTGATAAATCAGCAACTTTTTTTCGATTCGAATTATCATTTTCGATTCGATTTTAAATAGTCCTAAGAATGTAAATAGATTTATACACAACTTTAATGGATCATTCCACAACACTACAATATTTCAAAGGACTCATTTTGACAGTTCCCTCTTTTCTTCCCAAAAAATTCAAAAAAAACTCCAAATCTCCAGTTAGGTATACAGTCGAGATTCTTCCTTTGTGCAATTTCCGACCAAAGAACTAGAAGAAGTGAAGGAAAATTGAAATGGGTCATCGAAATCTCAGTCATTATCACCATTTAGAGAAGGAACAACATCAATCAGTAGATGGGTTATTGACCCTTTTCACCAAAGCCAACCATGACCTGAACATGGTTCAGAACAAGCTCGAGAAGGAATTTCGACAAGTTTATCCAGATAATGTTTGTAATTAACGCAACCCCTTCAATTTTTTTGTCAACCCATTTCTGGGTTTTTGATTTTTTTGGTTTTTTTCCCTTTTTTTTGGGTTACAGGCGAACCCCATGAAGCTAGTTTCGAGGATTAAGAAAGTTCAGGATGAAATGTCCAGCTTGAAGGAGCAGTGTCGTGAGCTACTTGCAGCTAAACAGGTATTGATATTGCTAGATTACTACTAATTTATCCTCAATACAAAGTTTGTTGGGGTCTCCTGTATGCAGAGGCGGAGGTAGGATTTCTAGAACATGGGTGCACCATTGAAAAAAAAGGAGGAAAAACTGTATTGAATGGAATTGATAACTCGGTATTCAACTAAGTGCACCATTCAGCTTCCTTGTAGCATAGGCAATATTAGTACCAATTTTAGAGATATATACAAATACCTAGTCTTATGGATAGATCACGGATTCTGGTGCCCCATACTATAGCATATAAATTTACCTGTATGAATTATCTATATCCGTCTGCTCTACCATAATATAGCATATAAACTCGCCTCTACCTGTATGAATTATCTATATCCGTCTGCTCTATTTGGATATGTTTTATTTAAGTACTCAATAATTTGTGTTTCAAGACAAATTAACGTATGTATGTATGTATACTAATCTGTGAGTGTATTTGTCTTTTCTGCTTTGGAATCTTAATATTATTTGAGTTTCTTAAACTTAGATAAAATTAATACTTAAATGTAGGAGGAAGTGAACCAGGTTGCTTGAATCATGCCATATTTGTGAGGAACAAGGCACTGTCATAAGGTTTGAAGTTTTAGCTAGGTGTGTTGGCCTGTATTTGTAGAAGTTGGTAAAGCCATTTTTTTTTTGCAGTAATCCTCTTCCTTCTCTTGTCCAATATTAGACTGGGTTTGTTTCTTTTTCTCACCTGTTTTTGAAAGTATCTAAAGCTTTTTCGTGGTTCTTTAGTTAAAAAAACAGTTTCCAGACGACTTTCTATTCTTGAGTTCCTGGTGAAAAGCTGAAATCTGGTTACCATCACGATATAAAGAGAAAATGATTTCTGCCCACTTCTCCATCGAAATGGTTTTCAAAAGTCAAAACGTGTTCGAGTTATTGCTTGGCCATCGGGAATATGATGTTGGAAACTGTATAATCTGGTAATAGGTTATAACTGCTTTGAACTCATACATCTATTTATCATCATGGAAATGCCACTACTGTGACGATGAAGTGTCAAGTACTGCATTTTCAAAGTAGTGGATCTACAAAGAAAAAACGTAAGGATATTCAGGGAAAAAAATAAATTCACGAAACTTGGTCAAACTGACTGAAGATTTCATATGATGTGACAGTTTAGTCCTTCGGAAAAACTGAAGGCTGCATTGAATATGTAGTAGAAACCTTACCACTGAATCTGTAGCATTGAGTTTCTGATACTTCAGTCTACATCAAGAAATCTCATATGAGTAGTCTTGCCACAGAAGTTGAGTGCCTTAATGATGAAATCCATGATAAAGCAAAAAGAAATGCAGTTCAAATTAAGAAGTGTACTTAGTTTTGTTTGTAGCCTATGATTTAGTTATCCTCTGCCTCTTGATTATTTTGAATATCCTCCTTCCATGGATTAGTACTGGAACGCATATATCAAAGCTCAGTGTGAAATTTGAATGAGATATGTATTTCTTTTGAGTAAAATTGTGGTTACACAAAAATACAGAGTCTGTATATAAAGTTCATGTATATCTTTCTGTACTTTACAAGTTGCAATTGTTGGGACCAAGACTTTCTGGTTATTAGTAGCAAAGATGTGTCTAATCACCTCATTCTTTATTACATATGTTTCTTTCACTGTGCTGGGATATAAAAGCTTTTATGCTGAATGGACTGAAAACAGGATTTGATTGATAAAGCTCGGGCAACCTTAGTTGGGAACAGGTCGTTGCTGCAAAAGTTGCAATTATCCACAGGTGTTCCTGTCATCAGTGATTCTGATGATCCATCATATGCTAGTTTCAACCAGGTAACTTGATTTTGCAGCATTATCCGCTAGGATAATATTGTTCCTATATATATGGTTGAGTGTTGAGCCATTCCTCTCCCGCCCTACCTTAACCATTCTATATGGAAATGCTGCATGTTTGAGTTGTAATCAGTGTGTATAATATATTATAATTTGCTTGAAGAGATACCTTGTAAGGTTTTTAACATGAAAAATGATTTTCATCTCACATCCTTCTTTGTCTATCAATTCCTAGGTTTTACTCTGCTTTGTCTATCTAACGGTAATTTTATTGACTTCATCTACACTGTAGCAAGGTTGCAAAAAATTTCCAAATGGTTTATAAATATTGTGCACCATTTGCCAGCAAGCAACCAAAATCTAATCTGAGGGGCAAGGATTCCTGATTTAGTTTCATGGCGTTTATGAGCTTGCTGTGGTGGCAATTTTCCCTGTCTCCCCCCCTCTCTTTACTTGGTGTTATATCTCTCTCTCTCTTCCGTAACTTTCCTTTTTTGTTGATGTGCAGGTCATTGATGAATGGACAACTCAAGTCAGATCAAGAACAGGTGCAGTATCATTATAGCAGTTCTTTAACTTATATGTTCAATTTTTAACACTTGACTGGTATACAAATTATGTTTCTTATCTAAAGAAAAAAAATAGAAATGAAAGAAGTAAATATGTGTCTGATGGTTCTGTTGTGACTGTGACCAACAAGCTTTTGACCATTTTTGAAACTTAAAAGCAGCACTTTTTTTTTTCTTTCTCATCACCACTTAGCAAATTTTTGAGCTTCAGTGATTGATGGTTTGTTAAATCTTCTTCTGAAAAGGCTTTACCCCTGCACTGCATTGTCAACTTTGGGCTGGCTGTGATCAAACCCTGGGAGCATTTTGGGCATCTAAACTCAACTGCTTACACTAAGAAATGGGTGCAACGTACAACTTACTATTTCCGCGAGACTTAGTTAAGAACAATACAAATTAGTGAAAATCAAAAGTCAATTGTTGTTACATTATGTCTGGGTAGAGATAACTCAGAGATTTAGAGAATCACTAATTTGTCTTAAATGACTATCAACTACAAGTAGTGGTATGAAATAGGTCCGAATAAAGCAAAATAGAAATACATGATTCAAATAGGCGACACCAATTAGTTTGGGATTAAGGCATAGTTTGCTGGCTTACCTTTATTTCTTTGAGTGCTTCCCAGCTCCGACCCTGGAACAGGTGTGGGTTGGCTCTTGCTGATACTCATAAACATTCATGGTTTAAATAAATATGTGCTTTTAGTTTTTTTAAGGTGTACCAATGAGGTGCCAAAAAGTACAAAAAAGAGAGAAATGTGAAACAGCCTTCTCCAGGTAGAAGGAAATCCATTAGGTCAGGCAACAACAAGGGTGGTGTGTACACAGCCTTACACCTATCTTGAGAACGTAAAGAGGCTGTTTTCGAATTCAGGAGGTCAGACATAGAGGCTAAATCAGATGCAATGCACTTCCTACAGCATAACTGAAGACTCTTCTAACATCTAGATTTGACATGAAAAGATACTCTCTAGTCATTGAAGCATCTGTTGCATGTGTTGTTTCTCTCCTGCCGTGAAAGCATCTGTTGTGCTTTCAGATTTTGTTACGGGATTTACTCAATGATCAATAGAACGTAATACCAATGATCAACGCCATTCGTTTAAGTAGTTTTTTCTTGAAGGAGTCAGATCTACTTTTGCTGACTAACATCTCCATTATGCAGAGGAAGAAAGCCCTGAATCAGGTGAAGATATCAACCAGATGCTGTTTTCAGCAATTGTCGATGATAACTAAGAAGTCATTCAACATTTAAATTGGGAAGATGCTTGATGTTAGATATCTAGTACTATATGAGCTTGTATGACATCTTATCATGTTATATTCTAAAATGGAGATTTTGCAATGGTCTCTTGGAGAATTCTTGTATCTTTTGGTTCTTTTAAGTTTACATAGTTGCTCTTTCTTGCTATTTTAGACATTAATTAGTGACATCAAGTAACTTTCTTTCTTTTACAAGAATGTAAAAAGTTAGAAAGTGAATGCTTCATTGTTTGAGCAAAGGTTATACTCCTTCCCAATATATGGTACTTTGATCTTAAATTTGGTATGGTAGGTGGCTTTTGACCCTTATTGTGGACGAAGTGCGGAGAAAGGTAGAGAGACGGACCCATACACCCTGAAGAACCCATTGGTTTACATAAATTCCTTTTTGCACAACTCATGGATGAATTTCATTTATTCTTGATCTAATTTTATTTGAGGGTATTATATGGAGTTAAAAGTATGTGGAAGATAAATATAAAATATTAAACCTATAGTCAAAGGTTTGTTTTTAGAGAGCACTTTTTTGAATTTTTGAATATTAAATGAACTTGTATTCTTGAAAGATGTATATGAGTATAATCTTGGGATGAAGTTTTCGCTGATAAACAAGAGCACAAACACATGATGTGTAAATTAAAGGAGTATGTCATAAATTTGAGCCTTTTCATGGACCATATCATAGTGTTTAAACCATATCATAGTGTTTAAATATAAAGAAAGATAGAAAGACAAGTTCTTGCTATCTATCAAATTTCTGTAAATCATACTAAAATTAAGACAGGAATTCTACATTACCTTAAATCTACTGTAAAATCATGAACTTCTAATGCAAGATGCATATGCTACTGAGCTTCGCGAAAAATAATGCTATACTATCTTCTTTATCGTTTTCACAAAGCATCTATAGACTATAAAGGCTCAAAAAGAACCAAAAGGGGAAAAGAAATGTGCTTTACAGAAATGGTGTCATGAAACTTATGTAACAATTGTACAACTGAGAAAGAAATATTATTTTCAACAATGAATACAAGTATGAAGATGCATTCTGAACATTGATCCTGTCCAAGGATCAAGAACTTGATTAAAATTTTAAGAGATCAGTGGAGATGTTACTCTTCGGTAACAGGAGGCTTGGGGATAGGAGGCTCTCCCAACCACTTTGCACGGTGACCTGTTCCTTTACAGTCAGTGCAGCATACAGAACCCTGAAATAGCAGAGAATCAACTCACTTGAATTGCATCTAGTCTAAACATATATGCATTACAACTCAATCTATCGGAACACAATCAGTCTTAAGAAGAAATCTGCAATACCTAAAACTTAGAATAACATAGGCTCAAGACAGTTACCTTTCCAGTGCAGATGACACAGCTGGTGTTGCGAGAGGGCACTTGACAGAGCATATTGTCGCCTAGTATGAAGAAACCAGTACCACCGCACCAGTTGCAATCAACAAGGCCATTTGAGTCACAAGTAGAGCATATAATTGGCCTAGGTTGCTGCACACATCAGGGAAGCGAAAAAAGAAATAGGCAGCAACATCAATATGGAGGAAAATCTTGTTACAAACACAAGCTTTAACATTGATACTCAGATATGTACGAGATAGAAGAAAACGATTTGAGTTATTTATTTGATTAAAACCAGTGAATCTCCCACTGAAGTACTTGGTTAAGCATCTGGATCACATGACTTTTGAAAAGGTAATTATTATTCTTACAGTTTGGAGAAACACAAAAATATTCCGTCCAATGTGGATGATTGGATACTCTGGGTAGAAATGTATTTTTGTAGGATTTTCTGATTTCTGTATCTATCTTGCATTTGAGGGTTTTCTATTTATCAATAAACTATTCACCTACATGTATTTAGTCTGTATCTCATCGGTAGACTTAAAAAACCTTGTCAATTGACTTGGGTTGCAGGTGTGGTTCTGGCTGCATGAGTAGGACTTCACTTTTTTAGGTGTTGCTCTACAAGAGTAGATGGTCTAACTGGCCAATTTGTAACTTGAAAATCCCCATAATTAGCTAAGCTTTTCATATGCAAAAAGACACCATATACCCTATCAGGATATACCATATCATAGCATTTCAAAAAAAAAAAAAAACTTGATAGATGCTCTTATCCCCACTATAAACCTCTCTCGAGTAGGCAAGTATTTTAGATATTGTTTGACCACAAGGCACTCTCTCGACCCATAAATCACGTGCTTTTCAACCAAAAGCTTTTCCTAAGCTACCTAACCTCCAAAGATGCATAAATCCCCCTAGCTTGACAAACCAAAGTGAAACTCATGGATACTTGTAATGAGCACAGGTGGGTCCATGCAGGGTTTGTACATGTGTGCAACAAAGCTGAGAGATAAAGGGGTACTTCACAACATAGGGAGACAAAGAGAAACCTAAATAGCATAATTTCTTACATGGTCCATAGGTAAAATTTGAGGTATGTATCACCTCTTTGAATTATACATAGGAAAACATCGGATTACATCATTTATCCCTCATGTAAAGATGAGTTGGAATTTTTGTTCTTTTTAGAGTAGGAAATTGTGCTCTTATTGGGTATGAAGGAAAAATCCTCTGTAACTCCTTCCCTGCTCCCAAATTCGTAAATTATATCAGCTCCAAAGATTTAGGTCTTCACGTTTTCTTCCATTAAGTGGTAATCAGGAAGTACTCTTAAGGTTTAGTTCCACAAAATGGCATCTCATTTTAGCTTTTCTTCTCATTTTTCTTTTCTTTTTGTTTGGTGTATGTAGTATTTTCTTTTTGTTTGGTGTATGTAGTCTTTTTCAAGCTCCTCCCTCGCAAATGGAGTTTTGTGAGTGGATTGTTGACCCATAGATCTTGTTTAAGTTAGACTCTGGTCCTGGGATATTTGAGGTTATTTGATCCAAAGATCCTCTTCATAACCTACCAGAGCTAAATGGTTCTTGGCAAGCAAAGGTTAAGTGTTCTAGGAGGTCAGCGAAGCTGCTCACACATGATATATCTGATAAAGTATCTGAGCATACATGTACATCATCTTATGTCGAGCCCCCTCCCTTCAATAATGTCGAAGGATCACGAACGACATATAGCACAAGAACTTGACGTAAGTAATTTCTTAAGTCAGTCTCTTAGTGCCGACCTCGTATGTTCTCAGTCTTCAATTTCCCCTTTCTTGCTTAGTAAGGCGCATCCCTTTTCTTGCTCCTGCGCATTAAGGACTATACCACTATATACGCTCAGAAAAGGCTTCTTTTTCGCAAATTGTGCATCATCTTTTCTTTTTTTGATATAGCTCTCGAGTTTTAGACTTGAGATAAAGTATCTGAAGCATACATGTACGTATCGTCTGCTCACTTCAACATCATAGCCACATAAAGGTACTAACTCAGCTCTCCTTTACAATGTGCACAATGTAAAGTCTTACTGGTCAAACGCCAATCCAGGGTAACATAATCAATCATCACCATCAAAGTGAGAACAGAGACCAAGGTATGAGAGTAAAAAGAGGGGAATCATCTACCTAGAAGTTATGATGCTGGAACAAGCAATTATGAATGTTGTACCTCATTAACTACTCATATTCCTAGGTTAACATTTCTGGATAACACCATCTATTTAGCCAAGGAACAAACATATATAAAAGGCTTCCCTTTTAATCATTGTTTCCATAATCCATATTCCTTTTTCTTCAAGCTTAAAACTTAAATCTCCCCAAGCTTCACGGAAACAAAACCTGACTTCAAGATGAACTAAACGGCATGATAGGAAATACAAGATGGTATAAGGGAGGGCACATGATGAACACAATACTTAGAGGATTCATGATACTACAGTTATTTATACTATTTATCAATTTGGCCACCATACTCCTTTATCCAGACTGGAGACTGGCTATGGGAAGCTCACATAGGCAGAATGGAATGGATATAGAAGATTCACAAGGCCAACTTCAACTAGTTAGGGGTTAAAGGGAAATAGTTGATTGATCAATTTTTTCTGCAACGTGGTGTCCACACCAGCTTGTGCACGCCTCTATTAATCCACCAGGCAATGGTGAATTAATGTGTTAAACAAGGGTCACGTGAACCCATGATCATTTGACTAAACAGCGGTATCCTATTTGTACAATTCTTAAAATATATCTAGTATTATTTGAAGGCAACCACGGTCAAAAGAAACTTGAGTGGTGCACTGGTTTGAGCCCTAGTCTTAACCCTTTAAAGTCGCACGTGAGTCCCATTTGCTGCCCATTCATCCTCTTTTTACAGCCTTATAACACTTCCATCTCTGATAATGCATACAGCAGCAGAAATATTCAGTAAAGCAACTAAAATTTTCTTGTCACTATCGTTTGGTTGGAAACTAGTTATCTCAGGATTAACTATCTTGGGATCAGTTATCCTGGAATAACTTATCCCACCATGTATATGGATAACTTATCCCATAACTCTCGCTAAGTAGACAGCAAGCAGCAAGCAAGAGCTTCTCAGCCCCCTAACCTTTCTCTTTTTTTAGAATACTTTTTTTTTTTTGAATCATGTAAGCTTTGAAGCTGGTTGCTCTGCTATACTATACTAGTTGTAGGGCGCTAGTGCTTGACTAATATAATAGAAAGTAAAGGGACTCTATTAGGATCTTACGAATCTAAAGATCTCAAAAATGGAAGAACGAGCTCTTTTGCTCGCCCCTATCTCTAAAGGGGTGTAAGCATTTCACTCGCTAGGGGATGGGATTCATTCACTTGCATTCCTGCTAGCACTACAAAAAGCTCCGGTCTTAACGCCCCTACTACTGTTATGCAGCCTTTCCTCGGGGTTTGTATCTTAAAAGCATTTAGGAATCCTGGATTCACCTCTGCCACCCACCAACAATAAGTATTGATTAACTCTGTCCACGACCGCGGAAAAATCACCCAACTTTTTTGCTTCTACAGCAATTTAAATCCTAATTTTCCTCCATATGTCAATTCCAGTTTTACTGACTGCTAGTCGCTAATTCGCTATATACACACACACAAAAGTAAATTTTTTTCTTCAAGCATCTATCAAAGCTAAATTGATGAAAAGCTGAAATGAAAAAAAAGGAAGTACCTTAGAAATCAACCATGCCTTCTCGATGCGTTCAACAAAGTGAGATGAACTATCAACTGCTGATGCTCTAACAACACAAATTCCGGGTATTTTCTTTACTCTACGATCTCCATAGATCATCAATTGTGATAAAAAACGATTAAGTTGGAAACTAGTTATCTCAGGATTAACTATCTTGGATCAGTTATCCTGGAATAACTTATCCCACCATGTATATGGATAACTTATCCCATAACTCTCGCTAAGTAGACAGCAAGCAGCAAGCAAGAGCTTCTCAGCCCCCTAACCTTTCTCTTTTTTTAGAATACTTTTTTTTTTTTTGAATCATGTAAGCTTTGAAGCTGGTTGCTCTGCTATACTATACTAGTTGTAGGGCGCTAGTGCTTGACTAATATAATAGAAAGTAAAGGGACTCTATTAGGATCTTACGAATCTAAAGATCTCAAAAATGGAAGAACGAGCTCTTTTGCTCGCCCCTATCTCTAAAGGGGTGTAAGCATTTCACTCGCTAGGGGATGGGATTCATTCACTTGCATTCCTGCTAGCACTACAAAAAGCTCCGGTCTTAACGCCCCTACTACTGTTATGCAGCCTTTCCTCGGGGTTTGTATCTTAAAAGCATTTAGGAATCCTGGATTCACCTCTGCCACCCACCAACAATAAGTATTGATTAACTCTGTCCACGACCGCGGAAAAATCACCCAACTTTTTTGCTTCTACAGCAATTTAAATCCTAATTTTCCTCCATATGTCAATTCCAGTTTTACTGACTGCTAGTCGCTAATTCGCTATATACACACACACAAAAGTAAATTTTTTTCTTCAAGCATCTATCAAAGCTAAAATTGATGAAAAGCTGAAATGAAAAAGGAAGTACCTTAGAAATCAACCATGCCTTCTCGATGCGTTCAACAAAGTGAGATGAACTATCAACTGCTGATGCTCTAACAACACAAATTCCGGGTATTTTCTTTACTCTACGATCTCCATAGATCATCAATTGTGATAAAAAACGATTAACATCTGATTTTTTTGCAGAAATTATAGGTCTATAATAAGAACATGTACAACTACAGCTACTAGCCATTTTTTATTTTTTTTTTGTTCTTCAATTTCTTCAGCAAAAATGCATCCAATTTTATACAAAAACAAGAAATTATGACTTCAATTTGCTTTGTTTTCGTGTGGCGTAAACAGTTTTCGATGAAAGTTCTTCCGATATATTATAGTTTAGTCTGACCCGCCTTATGGACCGACCAAGGGTGAGATAACTTGCGGGTTTTGATATCGTAATTTTAATATATCTTGCGTGATTATTATATTCATTTAGTATTTTTAAAGTTTGGTTTTGATATTTTAAGATATGATACATTAGTAATAGTAGTGTGATCGTTTTGATTGATATATGTCCGTATAATAGAGGATTATGACTTTCATAATTAAATTTTTTTTAACTATGATGAAAATTAATGATGTATGGATTCCTATTTCTAATTTTAATTATTTGTCCTAAGCTCAAACTTGGAAATAATTATATTTAAGTCAAATTTTATATTAGGAATAAATAATGATATTTTTTAGATGAATTTTCAATGTTGTTTTATATTAATTTTTATTTTAATACGTTAATTAATATTTATAATTATTATAGTCATATAAACATCATTTATAGTGCGCATATTGAGCACTTCATAGAGATATGAAGTTTCATTTTATACAATCTTTTTAAAATTATAGTACTTATATTAACACATCAACTAGTGTTTATAATTTTTATAATATTCATTTTATACAATCTTTTTAAAATTATAGTACTTATATTAACACATCAACTAGTGTTTATAATTTTTATTATTATAGACATACAAACATCATTTAAAATGTGCATATTGAGTAGATCAAGTGATTTTCACTTTATATTGAGCGTGTGAATGATTATTGTGAAACGAAGTCGGAAATTTCATGAACCCTCTTCTATATAAAAAAAATTATATATACATTCTATATATAAAGATAAACTTGTTTTTTATGTAAATATAATAAATGTTAAATATTCTTTTTTGGGTTTGAACCTATTAAAATTCTAAATTCGTCACTCTCGAAACTCCCCCTCATCTCATGCACTGTTTTCCTCTAGGAGTCGTTTGGTAGGATGTATTAATTAAAATAGTCCTTGGATTAAAATTTAATCCATCCAATACAATGTTTGGTTGCACATTTCAACTCAAACCCACCTAATACATGGATAACTTAATACACCATATGTGGTCTTATCTAATACCAAGGATACCTAGGGATTACTAATACCATGTTTCTTAAGCCTTGGATAAAGCAACAAATGACTGAACTGCCCCTCAATTTCTGTATACAGTACTCAACTGCCCAAGAGAATTCGCTTAATTTTTTCAAAAACACATAAAAAATGTTGCAAATAAACGTTGCCGATGTGGATGTAATAAACTGAAAACTATGGCTATTAATTTGTTGTTATAATTTAACATTGTATGTTGATAAATAGAGTTACATATAATTATCATTTAAGTAATTTAATTGTGTGAATAATTTATATATTATTAATTCACAGATCTTAAACTCTTGTAATCATTAATTGACAATCTTGTATAATTAACCAACTATTTAAATTAACTAACTGATAATTTGCCACATTGATCCTTTTACTTTTTTTACTTCGATGTCATATTCTTTTTTTGATGGTTAATGGAAATTAAATATATACTGCAAATTAATTATTCAATAACCATTTTATTTCACATCTTTTTCGCAATTAATATGTCATAATGTTATACATAAAATAAAAAATCACATAATAATTCAAGGGTATAATTGGAAATAAGTCTTTTGTAGAGTCTTAAGTCACACACAAGATTAGATTGAAAATAACGAACCAAACACTTGATAAAAAATAATCCCTGCATTGTTAATCCATGTATTGCTAATCCCTGCATTGGTAATCCCTACATACTAATCCCTGCATTACACTCTTTCTACCAAACGACCCCTAAAACTCTCTCAGCCACCGTTGACTACCAGCCACTTTGCTCACCCTCTAACCTTTTTCCATCACCACTTAATTTCCTATTCAATAAAGTCACCTAATTTCACCTTTGAACAATATGTGTTGCATTTTCAATTTTTGCTCTTATAGTGAGAATCCCAAAATCAAAAAGAAATCAAAACTTTATTGTTTCATTTTGGCAAACCATAAACAATCTCATAAATGTATAAACTCAACAACACATATTAGTGATATAATTTACATACCAGAAGAGGAGAAAACAGTGTTGAAGTTCCTATAAATCACAGCACAAAAGTTAAATGCCTATACTGATCTTGTTGATGTTTCTAGAAAACAAAGAAGGATACATGGAGTCAATTTCAAGAACTTACATATAGTTACACAAAAAAAATTAATAATACAAGCTGTGTCTGTTTCATTTTTAGCTAGAAACCATCTGTCATCTGATCTGAGCGGGCAATATTACCTGTTGTTTTAAGCTCAAGCTCCATTTGGATCGCGAACGATGACTGGTCTTACAACCAACAACCTCAGATGGCCTGGTCATTCTTCTAAATGAATGTGCACACATTCTTGCTCAAAAAGAACTCTGATAAGACCAAAATCAATCTGAACTAGAAATCGTACTTTGTCCTGCCACTTCTTAAGATTAAGCATAACATGTCGGCGATGTCTGAAGATGACGTTGAATTTAAGAAGCTCCAAGACTCCAGCATAAGTCTCTTTCTTGATCCCTTAAAATGCACAACCTGTTCCCAAAGACGAATCCAAAACTCAGAACGAAAACAGGTATCCTTTTGTAATCTCATCTATGAAGTATGTCATTCATCATGAGACTGGAAGTTTACCAATTCTATTTCATTTTCAATAATTGCGAACAGCATCTTTTCGCTTAAGAGGTCCACGTGGAAGCGATTTAAGAGTGCCTATAGCCCTATACTTAAGCAACAGTATAACTATCCAAGCCACATCTACAACATAATGGAGACTCTGACTTCTGAAATTCTAACATAGAGAATGCACTTGGATATTTTGTTTCAGTTATATGTACGTTTAGTTGATAACCATCTACATATTTATATGTCAATAATTTACAACTCACTTAACTAGTAATCCAAAAGTAATTTCAGAACCTCACAATAAATTTATCATTTATAATAACCCAAGACAAAGCTTAAACCAGATTTGTACCTTAACATCCAAGGGCATCCCATGAAATTGACCGGCACCCTCCGGTGGTGTCCAGTTATAAATGGAACAAGGCAAAAATAGCACTGAAGCACCACTGATTTGGTCCATAAATGCTTGTTTCCTAGAAAACTTTCGGACATCAAAGGAAGAGTGAGATTTTACAACCCAAGCAAGAGCTAATTGATCCCCGAGCATTCTGGAAGCTTTCATGAACTTTGACGTGTAGGCTTTTAGTACTTCTTCCAAGAAAAACTTTGCTCTGCACAGTTAAGGAGTTACAATGGCTTTAGGAAGAGATATAAACAAATGCATTTCCAAGTTCTGCTGTTAAATTAGTGAAAGAAACTTTACATTCTGACCAAAAAAAACAGATAATACTAAACCACAGGTTTCGAAATTTCAAGCATACATACAAAGAAACATTTGTTAAATCTCTGGCATTCCTCCTAAACAATACCAGAACTACATAAAACAACACCTATTAGCTTAGGATTGACTGAGGAGCACCCTTGGCTGCTATCAAAATCCAAAAAATTCAACCCATGCAAGCAAATCACCATTACTAGATATCCTATTAGCACTGTCCCTCATAAATTCAGGGAGAACAGAATACAGATCAACAAACCTTAGAATTCCCTCCGGAGTGCCCCTCACTGCTATAAATCCTGAATTCAGAGGTTGCTCTTTGTTGTTACGGAATGTTAGAGCCACATGAAAATCAGGGTGATCATTAAATATCTGCCCCAAATCATCAACCACTGCTATATCTGAGTCGGTAAAGATGTAGTGATTCACTTGTCCCTTCGATTTTGAATGCTCTGCAGCCCGAGTTTCTAGAAAGACCTGCAGTGGAAAACATTTAGAGGAAAAGAACACCATGTATGATACAAAAGACAAATCATCTAAAAAATTCTTAGGAAATTAGACTCGACAAATCAACAGAAATAGAGAAATGATAGAAAATTTTGCAATAAATCAACACTTACATACAAAAGATGGAACTTTAAACTATGTCCCTTTACTATATGTTTATATGTTATCATTGTAGAGAATTGCTCGATAATTTCTGGAAACACCCTGACACTTAACTATAGTGACCAATTGATAAGAACCATAGAAACTATTCTCGCGCGACAAGAAATCGCCAAATTAACCATCTGAATTAGCTCTAATAATAACTACACAACCAACCAAATGCAAGAAATATTCATGGTTGATTCAACAGTATAAGGACATAATGATTTGCTAATATCTATAATGAGGATATGGATGATTCAACAGTACAAGGACAGTAAAGGCCCACGTGCATTCAAAAATGCAAATATACATGTATCCAATTAGCTTATCGCAGTCTGGAAAGGTGATTTTCCCGAGTTACAGAAGATTATCTGAAGCACACCTGGCATTCTGTAACCAATATAGGAATTGGGGAAGCTCTAAAGCCAAATCAACATAAAAAGAAGAATACCCTTCATAATAATGAACTGTGCTCTTACAATGTAAGACCTGATTCTTTGTAGCATCAACATTTCTCGTGAATAATCACCTTGAATGGGCAGAATGGTCAGTCTATCTCTTTCCACTGGAAGTTTAGATGATGGATTAGTAAGGATGATGATGTTGCTTTGAGGCATGGTTTCCTGCACATATCAATTCCATTTCAAATATATTGCAACTGAAATCAACTTCTAGATAATACATGTGGCAATAGCTTACCAAATTTGGCTTGGCAATAAGATTTTGTCAGAAGTACTCTAATTTTGCAGCAAGACAGGCACATTGGAAGTAAAATATTAAAGAAATATGGAAGTGCCAAGATATCCAGAGGGAATATCAAGGTTCTCATAAGACTATGAAACAAAAAAATGATGAAGCAAACCATCACATCTGTTTGTTTGCCTCCACCAAATAAGGCCAAATAAGCGATCAATCAATGCTCACTCTAATGAGTTTGAACTAAAGGCTAATGAGAAAGGCAGTCTTAAATGTTTTATCATGAATGCTTTTACCCGACACCTTGCCAAACACCACTAAGAAGGATGCAAGAGGCCTTTCAAATAGGTGCATCTACCATAAAACATTAGCAGCTGAAAGCCTTCACGCATCTCAAACATATGTATACCAAAAAACAATACCAATCCTAGACAAGTTCTTTTGTAGGGTCCATTAAGAGGTATGCATAACACAGTAACCTTCACCATCATTAGTCTCGACTATATCAAAGTGTGATATGAAGAAAACAATAACCTTTTTTTTGTGTATGAAGTAGGAAGAAAACAAAAACCTTTCGAGGAGAGGATTTCCAAAAATGATTTCTGCTGGTGTTTTGTCTGATTATCCAATTTCATATCAGCAAAGCAGAGCTTATGGAATCAAAGTCTACTTGAGAATCTTAACAAGTACACGGGATTGATCTATAATGTCTTGCACGTGGGTTTACCTGAATGAAATTGACAAAGACATTCAAGATGGCAATTGACCTTTCCACCTTGTTGTAGGAAATGTTCCCAACCGTAACACTGTCTAATGATTTGCCATTTGTCTGCTGATCAACATTATATGTGGCAAACACAGTGACGATGGAAATATTGCCTCCAGCCTTCAAATTTTTAGAAGATGCTCCAAAATGTGTCTTGGTGAGAGCTTTGTTGCCTGTCATTTAGATTAACAAAAGTAAATTTACCAATCTTTAATTTATATGCATGAATATATAAAGAGATCATATGGTAGAAACACTACTAAGTTAGGTTTGCAGCAATCCGAACACGCATTTCATACAACTGAGATCCAGAAATGCACCTTAAGAGAGCTAATTGAATAACACTGCAGTTGGAAGGAAGTTATCCAGTATACTGAGCTAGAAATTATTAAACTAGACACATACATGGTGTAGTACACTCTAATTAGAGCTTCTCAATACAAGTTTGAGCAACATAACTAGTTCAACATGAGACATAAGCTTACGAACATACCCTTTCACAAGTTTCCAAATGTCCTAAGAGGAAACTACATACAAATTTGCACCCAGTTCAAATGCTAGTTGAGACGCATACACTAGGAATTACCCTAACACTGCTGTTAAATAAAATACTGTGAAATTTGATAGGAATTGCAAATATTAATGCAAAAAGTTGTAAACCTTTGCACTGTAGCCGATCAGACAACCCTTCGCCTGCAGCAGGTCCAAAAACCAGATGATCAAACTTCTTGTATTGTTTCCTTTGTGGAACTTCTGCAGCAGACTGCTGCCGTAGTTCTAAAACTGAGGATCGGATCATTTAAACCAGTAAGCTATATTGATGCTTCAATTTAAAAGGCAAACAATACGAAGATTGAAATAGAGAACTACTCAGTATTCACCTGACATTATATGAACAAAAACAAAAAACAGAGGTAAACATAGAAGGAACGGGCGCCATCCACTGCACACTCTCTTTCCGATCATATCTTTGTAGGAAACACCAATTCCTAATACTATCCCAGCTTCAAAAAGCCAAAAGCCGGAATTGGATGGCGACTCTGTGCAGAGGCAATAGTGCCCGTCTAGATTGAGAGGATTTCGCCGGAAAATGGATTTAGAGGGTAGATTTCGCCGGAGAAGGAAAGGAGATTGAGGAAGTTACGGGGAGATTTGAAAATTGGGCCTTAATGGATCGGATTCGGTCCAAATTTGGAGTCCGGTAGAGCCCATTGAACTCTGGTGGATTTTTTTTGGGAAAATTTATGCGGATAAGCGAATTGTTCAAACATATACACTAGTTAATTAGCTAACATAGCTATAATTTTAATTAACTACCACTTGCGGCTTTTTTAAGCTATAATTATGCGTGCCTCTCTCCTCTCTCTCGCCC
This sequence comes from Solanum lycopersicoides, assembly GCA_022817965.1. Taxonomy (NCBI): domain Eukaryota; kingdom Viridiplantae; phylum Streptophyta; class Magnoliopsida; order Solanales; family Solanaceae; genus Solanum; species Solanum lycopersicoides. The sequence continues at coordinate 1,974,827 of CM040625.1, read as the reverse complement.
CTCTACCCTCTTATACACATACATTTTATACATATACATATACAATTATATGACAGATATACAAATTACCTCTCTCCTCCCTCTCTCAATCTCGCTTGTTAGATATACAAATATATATGTATATCAGTTACATATATACAATTATTTTACAGCTATACATATGTAATCCGACAGATATACACATACAATCTGACAAATATACAAATAAAATTCACCTCTCTTCTCTCTCGCAATCTCGCTCACCCCTCTTCTTCCGCTAACATGTAGTTACGAATCATAATTAGCAAACTATAGCCATGAAGCCTAATTAAGTTACTTTTAGAGTCTATTTACAAAATTTCCTCATTTGGGAGGGGGGGGGGGTGATTATTCGAAATGGCAAATATCTAGAGTATATTATGCAATATATAACTATAGTTTGGATTCTTTTAAATTCGTGATTACACTTGCTATTCGGTTTCCTGATTGTATAAGTCTAGAATTCGTATTATTCGATTTCTGATTGTATAAATCCAGAATGTATATATGCTTATCCTAGTTTTTGTAAATGATTTATGCAAAAAAACATATAAATTACCATATTTGTATATTGGTAAGCGAAATATACACCCAAAGTTCTAAAAAAAAAAAAATGTATAGATACAAATTTTGTACACACTTACCCTGTTTGGATATTCGCAAGAGAAATATATAAACGTGCAAGCGAAATATACAAATCGCAACCTCCATAACAAGCGAAACTACAGTTATAAAGCATAATTATCGAAATTATAACTATAGAGCCTTATTATGTCTATTGTCTTTGTTATGTCTGAAACTTCCTCCTGTTTTAATGACGTGGTGTTCTAGCTCGTTTTCGCGAATGTTAACTAATTTCATGAAATGCCTGTCACGTCCAACAAACAAAATATACTAGGTAACTCTGTTCACCAAAATTAGGGTTGAGAAAAAAATTACTTAGTATTTTTATCTCTGCTTTAACGGAATCTTTTGATATAAATGGAGCAAAGAAACCATAACATTCTCTTTTTACATATTTTTATTGCTATTTTTGCCAAAATATTTTAAGTTCATTTTATTTGGGGAAGATTGTTGTTGTCTATTAATTTAACATGTGCTATTTGAAGGTTTAAGTATTTATGTTGCCTTAATATGAACTATTCATTACCCATTATATTTTATGTTTGTTGAGACTATACCAATTAGTATAGTCTATCTATTGTGATCAAATGGGAGTAAACAAAGGAGATATTAAGTAGTATACAATATATATTTTAACCATTTATGTCTCTTAATTAATAAAGTGGTTGTAAACTAACCAAATAAATATAGTCAAGGCTTATTGTGATTTAGACTTACAAAAACTAAACGAACTGAATGACTGGAGTGTGATCGATTACCATAAAAATATATTTAATGAAATTTTACAAGTATGATTTTAAAAAATATAGTAATTTAGTACACATTTTATTTCTATTTATATGTCATTATTTGGATTACACATTTCTTTAGAAACCAAGTAAATTTAACATTGTATCCTCATTAATGTTCTCTTGAAGTCAAGTATTCAATAAATGAATATAAATTAATTTATTTTATTCACTAAATTGACCAATGAACATTAATTAGTCATTTAGTTTTCCTATGTTAGTCAATTTCATATTTTCAAGACTTATGACTCTTAAGGAAAAAATAGAAATAATAATGTTAGTTATACATTAGTTTTGTGAAATAGTACTCCATCTGTCCCTATCTAGTTGTCCACTTTAGAAGTAACACGCATATTAAAGCACTAATGATTATCATAGGTTAGTTACAATTTTGCTATTATAATACAATTCCCCAAGTATAATATATGTATTTTCTGGTTCCAAAAAGCATGCATTACAACTTAGTAGTACTAGAAATTATCTAGAATTAAATAAGGGCATATTAGAAAAAAATTATTGTCCTTTCTTGATTTGTTAAAATAGACAAATAAATAAGGACATATATAAAAAGGAAATATGAACTAGTAAATAGGGAAAGATGGAGTAACAAATATTAAGTTGTGGTGGAGTCAGGAATTAGAGGAAGGATCAATGAAGAGTGTGCACCAGAGCATCCTTCGTCTAAGGTGGCTCCGCTCGACGGATAAGGATCCGGTCAAGTATAATTTGGCCAAATAATGTTCAATGGTCTTATAAATTCATGTCATGTGTAATCTATAATAATTTATGGTTGAGATTGATTTAAATTATATGTGGACTTCCTGACTCTTTTACCTACCAAACCTCGTACTTGTATTGGATTTTTTATATTATACTAATTTTAAAGAATTCAAATTTTTGAAAATTTTGAATAATATATTTTTATAAATATTTGAAAATCTCCAATTAAGTTTTTTTTTTTTTTTTAAATAATGTATTATCATATTCTTTAGTTGAATTATTATTTAGAACTCAATTATGTTTTTAAGTTTGATCTATTCTTGGAGATTACTTCAGAATTTGGAGAAAGTATGTGTGAAATTACTCATGAACAAGTTTGTCGGGTAGAAAGTCAGAAAATTTGTATATTCCCGTCAGTCTTAAATTTTTTTCTTAAAAATATTAGCTTGGGTACACATAATTGTTTTATTTGATAGTTTAAAAAAATAAAAAAAATTGACAGCTTTGTTGTTTTTATTATTACAATTAATGAGTATATAATTTAAATGGATATCAACCATAAATTATTATATAAATAATATGACATGAATCTATAAGACCATTGAACATTACTTGACCCAATTATACTTGACCGGATTTTATCCCCGCTCGACGCTCAAGATATTAAGAAAAAATATTTTTTACTAAAGCGAGATGGGAAAAAAGACAAATTTACCCTCAAACTATCGTAAATGGTATACCCTCCGTCACACTTTAAGGATATTGGTGCCCCTGCCGTCCAAAAACTAAAGCATATATATCCTTTATACTAACGAAAATACACGTATCATTATCTTATCCAACGACCCGATATTGGATCAATGAATAAGATTGTGTCACGTGTCCCTATTTAGTCTTCCGTTAGAGTGAATGGCATATACGCTCTACTTTTTGAACGGCAGGGGCACCAATGTTCCAATAGCATGACGAAGGGTATCTACATACCATTTACGATAGTTCGAGGAATATATTTATTCTTTTTCAAGATATTTCTATTATATAGAAGAGCCAAGTTGAGGACGACCAAGGGCAATTTTGTCAATTTATAAATATTCTAGAGTGTTTGTTTTTATGTTATGACATCAAAAAAGTGGTAATAGATTTATAAATAACAATACAACCAAATATCTTTTCTTAAATGACATGTATATCCTAATGCTGTGACATTTTATTTGGACCCACATTTTTTATAGATTTTTTTTTTGTAATGTGAAATTTTCATTAAATCAAAAATATCTGTTAAACAATGGTATTTTAGTAATTTTTGTATTATTTAAGGGTGAAATAATAATTGTATAATTAATGGCCAAAATGAAAACCTAGAAGATTTCATACATGTCTTTACTTTTAAAATTGACCCATAAAGATATTTTTATAATTGTGTTAAAATGAAGAGTTTCTATTAATTAACTTTTTACAAACAATAATAAATGCTAAGCTTGCTTTGACATGTTTTTGAAATAAAACTTTGAACTAATTTAAAATAAAATGTGTTTGAATAGTTAATATTTTTATTCCTAAAAATACTTTAAAGAATTATTGTGTAAACATATTTTTAATATTTGTTACATAATATGATCACTAAATTCGTATCTTGATTATTGAAATAATCTTTAAAATGACATATCAATATTTTTCAATTAATTTGAAGATATATAAATTTACGTGACTAAAAAGAATGAAAAATGTTTGACTATGTAACAGGGAAAATTTATATAGTATATTTTCTTATTTTACCCTAGAAACATGAAGTATCCAATATAATTTATGTCTCTTTGAATTGGACCTCCATTCATTTTTATTAAGCACAAGACTAAACAAAATTTTCATTCTTCTGTAGTATGAACCATGAGGATGGTAATCTCTTTGATGTTTTGAATGGATTTTGCAGTGCGTCTTACCAGCTTTCTGTACAATCTGTTCTTTGAATATATAAATAGAAACATATTATTTAAAGTGGGAAAGTTTACTTCACATAAGCTCGAAATCGAAAGGTTGCGTAGAAATAAATTTGTTCATGATTGTTTTTATTTTTATGGAGTTAGAAATCAATATACTAATAAATATTTTCAATATTTTCAATATAACATTATGATAATTGTTATTGTATACAGAAATAAATTTAATTTCATGATTTTTTTTATTGTTGTGGAAGTTAGAAATCAAATTTTTACTAAATACTTTCAATATTAATACCAAAATAAATAAAAGTATTTCTATTATCGAAGACAATAATAAAATGTATCACAAAATTCACCGACAAAGCAAACTACAAACACATTATACATAAGTTGAAGCAATAGAGATTTGAAAGGGTTTGAATCGATCTTTACGAGTTGGTTGATCAATGATTGGTATTTTATCCTATGCAAAGCTTATGGTATAAATATATTACAAAAAGAAAGATGTTAATATTGTAGAAAATAGATACCACTTGCGAAAAAATATGAAGATAGATGAACTTTTTTAAAGATATCAACATTTTATATATTCCTCAAATGCGAAATGTTTTAACTCATAATCTAATGCAATTCTCTATTTCCTTGCTGCATAATTTTTTTTTTGCAATTCAACTTTCTCAGTTTGGATTGTAAACGACGCATTTTTATCGTATGAACATTTGAAAAAGATTATTAAGTAATATATTGAAATTGTTTATTGTAAAAAAAAAAAGTATAAAGCATAAAAATCTCATATATTTAGAGGCTAATTATATCCTATCCCAGAAGTTTCCTCAATTACAAAAAATCTCAAATTTTTCATTACTCTCGAATACATTCCTTGATTGTCTAATACATTACTAATGATATATATATACTAGATAATTTAAGACCCGTGATACGGGTCCAATATAATTTTACATATTTTGTTGAAAAAATTATATATTCACAATATAAAATATCGTAATCTACTATCAGATATTTTTTCAATAAAATATATAAAATTATATTGGGCCCGTATTACGGGCCTTAAATTATCTAGTATAAATAGTAACGGAGTGAACATTGGAAACCCTATTGGGCCTTTCTTCCCTCATAAGTCTTGTGCATGCAAAAAGTTTTAGGAATAACTTAGCTTTATCTCATATTTATGCCCACTAAATAAAATCAAATTAAAGGCCGCTTAAGAAAACACTTTTCTTTTCTAGGAATCTTCAACACTATATATACACTCCCATCTCTCACACTGATAGCAAAATCCATAAAAAAAATGGGGAAAAATTCGAAGAGATCAAACTCAAATTCAAACTCCGACGTTGCACAATCTACACATCCTTCATTCTTCATTGGTTCATCTGTGATTCCAATAATCAATAAGCTTCAGGATATCTTCGCACCGCTCGGCGATGTCGACGATCGATTTACCGGTCTCCGGCTGCCGCAAGTGGCGGTGATTGGTAGTCAGAGTAGTGGAAAGTCGAGTGTACTTGAGGCTTTAGTTGGCCGTGATTTTCTACCGCGTGGCTGTGACATTTGCACTCGCCGACCACTAGTTCTTCAGCTAGGTTTAAAATCCTATTAGAATAGGAATAGGTTTATATAATCCTATTAGAATAGGAATAGGACTACTAAATAGTATCCTATTTGGTAAAGGATTGTATTCTATGGTCTATAAATAGGGTCTCATGTAATAATGTAGATACAACAACAATTCAATATTATTTTTTCCCTATATTTCTCACATGGTATCAGAGCCTCTACGATCTTGGTAAACAATCAAGGAGCTTTCGCTGTCGGCGGGCGGCTATTACTCATATATGTCGCCCGTCCGACCAATGATTATGTTAGCAAAAGTTGGGTCACCGTGTATCTTTCTAGTGACTATTTTCCTATATTTAATTTTGTAGCACCGTCTCATCATTCCGGTGACTACTTTTTCATATTTAATTTTGTAGCACCGTCCATCATTCCGGTGACTATTTTTTTATATTTAATTTTGTAGCACCGTCCCATCTTTCCGGTGACTACCTTTTTTTGCATATCTGATTTGCGTAGCACCGTGCATCTCCCGGACTACTTTTCATATTGAATTTGTGTAGTACCGTGGATTTTTTTTTTCCGAACTATTTTCTCATATCTGAGTTGCATAACATCATATGTCTTTTCAGTAACTTAGATTTGATTTGCATAGTTCCATTCGTCTTTTCCGGTGACTCCTCAAATCTGATTTGCGTAGGGTTGTGCCATCATTCCAATCCTACCTATATAATTTCTCTTTTTCATTAGGGTCGTGCCATCATTCCGACCCTACCCATATTATTTCTCTTTTTTTGTCAATGGGGTCAACTATCCTATATAATTTCTATTTTCTAGTTGGGTCGTGACATCATTCCGACCCTACCTATATAATTTTATTTCTTAGATTGTGACCATTTTTGGCCATCAAATCTAATACTACGGCATATGAGCATGTTCCAATAATTATTTTGGTGACTTTCTTATTTAATATTAACTCATCTATTGATGCCAACATGATCCATATACTTTATATTAGATTTGAGCACTTTGTTGCTCAGGGGGAGTTTAGTAGCCTTGTATGTCGATTGTGTTGTGTCATCGATTGTGCAGATCACTCTATGGTCTAGAACAATTTTTCTCAAGCTTGGGTTGGGAAGTTCAACACCAACATTATGAATCAAATCAGTATTTCATGCGAAGATTAAGCACATTGAGATTTACTGGCATTATGCATCAAATCCATCAAATCCAGTATTTAATGAGAAGACAAGCACATTAAGATTGACCGTCAAAATCCAGTATTTAATGAGAAGACAAGCACATTAAGATTGACCGTCAATTTTGTGAAGTCTGCAAATATCTCACCAAGCCCCTCATCGGTCCCCGTGTTAATTACATTTGTAACAAGCTAGGTGCATGAATTGTACACACTAGCTTGAGGGGGAGTGTTAGAATATGAATAGGTTTATACAATCCTATTAGAATAGGAATAGTTTATACAATACTATTAAAATAGGAATAGGTTTATATAATCCTATTAGAATAGGAATAGGTTTATATAATCCTATTAGAATAGGAATAGGACTACTAAATAGTATCCTATTTGGTAAAGGATTGTATTCTATGGTCTATAAATAGGGTCTCATGTAATAATGTAGATACAACAACAATTCAATATTATTTTTTCCCTATATTTCTCACAGGGCTTATATAGTAAAGTTGTCATTCTATTTATTGCTCCTTGAGTGTGTGCCAAGTCAATACTCGACAAGTACATGTGTGCTAAGGGTGTAATATTTTCTGTTTGGTCTTTTTTCTCTTTCTTCATAGTTAATAAGTATATTGGAAGATTAAACTATACAGTCAGTTAATCAGCTTTATAATTTGAATTCTGACTTGGGTGTGAATTATGGACTCTGAATCATTGAGCTGTCCCTTGAGAAAACATATGATGTTTCCTTTTGTACTTCTTTTGATAAGGTAAAATAAAAATACTTTCATAAATAAGGGAAAGTTTTCATGCAAAAGCCACAGTGGAATGTGGTTATGTACTAAGTACACCCAATATTCTATGCAGACTGGACTTTAAAGCGTATTTGATTTTGTGTGTTTATGTCATTCTTTTGGAAGTTTGACTCTAGATATTCTCTACGGAGTTATGCTGTGAACGTTTACTAAGAGCTACTCAAAATTGTGAGACTAATGACAAGTGGGGGCCTAAATAATTAGCAGGAATAGATTGGATGGAAATGGAAGAAAAGAAAGAAGATAATTTGTGGAGAAGTTAAAGAGAGTTTTTTTATATCATAATCATATTTCAGACTACGTTAAACTTGTTGGGAAACCAATGAAACCGGAATCATCTGTTACTCCTTTATGTGAGATTTTGAATGCAAGAAATATTCAGGAATTCCTGTATGGTCATGGAGAGTTGGAGATGCAGCTTCATGCTGATGCTTATCAACTTTTTTTTTTTTTTTTTTTTTTGAAAACGGTAATGTTGTATTCCTCAGCATTAAGGACATGCTGGTGACCTCCAAAAATTCGTACATAGAGGGGCTAGGAAGGCTAATTACAAAAAACCTAACATATCTACTAGTTGCTCTACCTCCTCTATACATTCCTGTTTACACCAAAAATACAAATATGCAATGCAATTTTCTTTGACTTTCTGTATGGAGTTTGATTTGTTCTCATAGCATCTTCCATTTCTTTCCTTCCATACTGACCACCATATGCAAGCTGGAATAATTCTCTACCACTTTTTTTGGCTTTTACTGCCTCCTCTCCTGATCCAGCAGCTTAACAGGTCAGCAGTATGTTCTGGCATTGTGCAGCTGTTATCAGTGAGCCTCAAAAACAGAGACCATAGTTGACCTGTGACTTTACAGTGTAGAAAAAGATGATTGTTGGTCTCATTTGTCTCATTGCGTAGAAAACACCTTGGTACTAGTTGTACACCTTTCCTCTGCAGTAGCTGTTTTCTTTCTGCCCACTAGGTTGAAGACATCTTGTTTTCTTTAAATTAGAACTTGTCAATATACTGGGACTTGCATCTTTTTCATGCCTATTCTGTGATACACGGATTTTGTTAGTGCAGGCTGAAACAGAAAAAGAAGTGGGAGTTAACAAGGGTGTATCGGATAAACAAATTCGGTTGAAAATCTGTTCTCCCAATGTTCTCAATATAACTCTTGTTGATCTACCTGGAATTACTAAAGTTCCTGTGGGTGATCAACCTAGTGATATTGAAGCAAGGATCAGAGATATGATAATGTCCTATATAAAACAAGAAACTTCAATTATATTGGCTGTTTCTCCTGCAAATGCGGATTTGGCTAATTCTGATGCACTACAAATGGCCAAACAGGTGGATCCAACTGGTAGGTCTCTGGTGTAGCTGTGTAGCTGTCTGCATAGTTTTAACTTATTGCTTTAGTACTGAAGTCATTTTACATGCACACACCCAGGCAAATATGTTTTTGTCTGATTTATGAATTTCTTTTGATCTTTCACATCCAGTGCCTTGACTTGATTACTTAATTGGCAGGTACACGTACAATTGGTGTAATTACTAAGGTTAGTTTTCAAATTGTTCATTGTAGGTTAAAGAGCATCTCCTTCACTTTCCAAAAGAAAACTATGTCATGAAAAAGGAAATTTGTGCTGCTATGTTTTCATTAGCATCTTAGTGAAATCACCAAAAAGCAGTGTGATCTTACTATTGTATTTTGGCTACAGCTAGATATAATGGATAAGGGTACCAATGCGAGGAACTTTCTGCTTGGAAAAGTTATTCCACTTCGTTTAGGTTATATCGGTGTTGTCAACCGCAGTCAAGAGGTATATTCTAGAATCTGTATTCAACCATCTGCTGTTTTTACTAAAGCACCATCATTTATCTGAACCATAGTAGTATAAGGAGACTACTAACTTGCAGTATCTATCTCACTTCATATCATCAAAAGCAAGTACAAAACTATTGTGTGATTACATCAAAGAATTGTGTATCCGGAGGTGAAGGATCCTCCTTAAGATTTTGTATCGTACACTGTTGCATCTCATCTTAAAGTTTAAGCTGTTAGAGAGGGTACAGGCTGATGGTTTCTTTTCCTTTCAGTTACCAACATCCCTGAGAAAGAATTCCATCATCACATCTGTTTTTGGTGATTCAATACCATTCCAACGAAATTCTTGTTTTAACTGTCTATTTTTTCAAAATAAACAAACTCAAGTTGGTTTCCCCTCTTTGAATTTGAGGGGAGATGGTAGAATATCACAAGAATGTATGTCTATATTCATATCTAAGGTACTTGAATAAGAAAATCTTATAAAATATTCTACAGGATACCTTAGGACATTCTTTATTTAGTTATAAGTTATTTTCCTACCTTCTTAGCTGAGAGATTGATTATCTAATATATTACTCGTAACCTACTTCTACATTGTTACTTAATCAAGTCAATGAAGTTTTCTTTTCTATTTCATTTACTCACCAATACATCATGTACTTACATGGTGTTCATAGTTCATATAGATCCAAGCATGATAATATAGGTGCTTTGCAGGATATTAACAACAATCGTCCTATCAGAGAAGCACTTGCTTATGAGGAGCAGTTCTTCCGTGATTATCATGTAAATGTCTGCTATTTTTCATTTTTTTTTATTTTTCTTGTAAATTCTTTACATTGTTACATGGTAGTTGGCATTTATTTGAAGGTGTACCGTGGTTTATCTGATCGATGTGGAATCCCGCAATTGGCAAAGAAGCTAAATCAGGTTAGAGCAAAAACTGATGGAGAAAGGATAGAGACACTCATATTTTCATATCAATGGTTCTAAATTATGTTAATTTACATACTGTACACAAGTCCTTTGAATTACCCGAGAATCTGTTCAGTACCTAGAAAGGCATTTATAGATGCATTGCTGTAATTTAGAGGCAAAATTGGAAGATGTAGTTGGAATTAATGCAATTATCCTCAGAAGACACTTGTCCTTTCTGGATTGTGGTCAACCTTTTAGGAATTATGGCATTGATGTTTGTTCTTCATTTCTTGTGAGCATTGCATTCATGTTAACAATATTTTTTGCGCCTTTCTGTAGATTGATGCAATTGTAAAACGGTAACTTGGTTTACACTAATGCTTAGAAACTTGGAATAAATATCAAAATGAAATATCCTGTTTGATGGTCAATCTAGAAGGAGATCATTAACTTATCTTCATGTGATATAAATCTGCGTTTCAAGTTTAAATAGTATTAGATAAGAGCATTAAGCTTAAGTACTTTTGTTTTGTTTCAGATTCTGGAGCAGCATATTCGAAATGTTCTCCCCACTTTGAAGACCGATTTAACTTCTCAGTTGGTTGCTGTTGAAAAAGAGTTACGCGCTTATGGAGAGGCTTTGGAATCAAAAGTAAAAACAATCTGCTATGTTATTTTAAACCTGTTTGCTGGAGAGTGATTCTTTATGAATTACATTGTCAAGCATGGAAAGAATTGAAAGAAATTCTTAATTAGATTTTATACCATAGATAAATGAATATTATTTAATTAAAACAAGATACCAGAATATGGATGGAGCAATGTATTTCACTACTAGAGACGAGTATGGCATTGGTTCTAACTTAACACCCTTGATTATCTTGTTGCATCCATGAGACAGGGAGAAAGAGGAGCGATGCTGTTGAATATTCTGACAAAGTACTCTGAAGGTGAGAAGTATCTAGGTTTCTTTTTATTGCGGTTTGCTAGTTCCTTGTGTCTTTTGGGAGCTTTGTAACCAACATGGGTTTATCAGGCCCTTTTTCCCTTTGCTTAATTATGCCTTCAACATGGTCTTATCGATGTTGAGCAAGATACTGAGTGGGAGTCTAATATGTATGTACCAGATTGGCTTGTATGTGAAAATTAAGGGTTATTATTCAAATACGATAACATAGATTTAACTTTCGATGTGCATATTCTCTTTCCCAGATTGCTTGGGTGAAACTAGGCAATTATTAATCTGTAGCAATGTTAAGTTCATCCAGACTCCTTTTGTTTCACTTTGGTTGACCTACTCTCTGTCTGAAAAGATTGATCTTTTCCTTGAAGTGATAAAAATTGCAATTTTAAAAGGTCAAAGTAACATATAGTATTACCTCTTCGCGAGCTATTCCCTAGGAGCGAGGGCTTTACCCTGTGCGCACTCAAAGGGTAGTGGATTTGGGTTTCCCTTGTCATTAAAAAAGACATATAGCATTATTTTCATTTTTTAAAAAATTTGATAAACATCTTTACAATCTTGTCGGTTCTTCCAACAATCACTTCAACATTCTAAGAAACAAGTTACACATTTTTATGTTGTTGTCTTGGAACATTTTGCAAGTCAAAGTAGGTTAATAAGTCAAGATAGAGGGTGTAGAATTTTAGTTGCTTCTAACATTCTTGCATTTGTTGGTGATAAACAGCATTTTCTTCAGAGGTGGATGGTAAAAGTCAAGCAATGACCACTAAAGAATTGTCAGGGGGAGCACGGATTCACCACATATTTCAGTCAATTTTTGTGAAGAGCTTGGAGGTGCAAATTTTGTTCCTCAATCAGTTTCTTGCTACTTTTGATCTTTCATGGGCTAACTTCTCTAGTGAAGGGCTTAGTTCATATTGTTTTTATATTCTTGGTTTAGATATTCACAAGATTTTTTATATTTAATAATGTTACTGATGGCTTTTAAAGTAGCAGTAAGCTTTTAATGTTACATAAGATAGTTATGTTGCTTTTTGTGTCACTGTAGGAAGTTGATCCTTGCGAAGATCTAAGTGACGAGGACATAAGAATAGCTATCCACAATGCAACTGGTCCAAGAAATGCGCTATTTGTGCCAGAGGTGCATGCTATGACAATTAATTTATGCTTCAAGTGGAGCACCTACAATTCTTTCTATTGTAGAAATTATTGGGATGATAATAATGGTACAAATGTTTTAGGTCCCATTTGAAGTTTTGGTTAGACGACAAATAGCTAGGTTGCTTGATCCTAGCCTCCAGTGCTTGCGATTCGTCTATGATGAACTTATAAAGGTGATAAAGGGGTATCTTTGACCAATATGACATTTTTCAGTTTCAATATTTAGGTTTCTTAACATGTGAACTTACAAACGAGATCCTTGTGGCACAATGATATTCAGTTGGATGTACTTTTAAATATTCCTGCACAGATTAGTCGTGCTTGTGAAACAGTTGAAATGCAGCGCTTCTCAGAGTTAAGAAGGCGACTAGAGGATGTCACTGCAAGGTTTCTACGAGATGATGTAAAACCCGCTGAAAGAATGATAACAAATCTTATTGATATGGAGGTATCTGATCTCTGATTTCGTATTTGTTTGACCATTCTGCTTAAGTAGTGTCTTTAAACTAAACATTCTTCAGGTCACCGAGTGTAGATACTCTTACATCTTATGATTTATTCTCTTAGATGGTTAGGATAAACTCTTGAAGACAACAATTCTAGAGATATACGGAAGCAGCTATACCTCAATTTGGAACAAGTTGGGGTCGGCTATATAAATCCTTACAGATCATGATTCTTCATTTAAGTCATGTCAAGCCGACATTATCTAGAATAGTAATGTGTACTACAAGTTTTTTCCTTTTTTTCCTTTTAGCATAAGAATCTCTTAAAATGGTTAATAGACTCCTAAAAATATAGGACCCAAAGTAAACATGCTAACATAAATAACAACATCATTCTCACTGAAATCCCACAAGCAGGGTCTGGGAGGGTAGAGTGCACGCACACCTTACCACTACCTCACTGAGGTAGAGAGGTTTTTTCGTGAAGACTCTCGGCTCGAGTTCAACAAATCAAAGTAACATACATATTCCTAATAAATTGGTAGCACCCTATAAAGATTTTTTTCTTCCATTATGCCCTATCTAGCGCCAAGTCTTGCATGATTCCAAGAGATTGTAGTGATTTCAAGAGATTGTAGGTATTCTAAGACAACTTTCTTTCGGATGATCATTTCCTTCTAATACCTTCGCATACCATGGTTACACACCTGGAACCTGTGCATCGTAGGATCATGACCACACCATCTCAAGTGACCTCCTCTCATTTTATCTTCAATGTGGGCTACTTGCACCTTCTGGTGAATGTGGTTATTTTTCATTTTGTCTTGTTGATCACACATCCATTTTAACATCCACATCCTCTGGACGCTCGTGCAGATATGTTGTACTTTATTAACAGCCTTACATGCACTCCCATCCATACAACATTGTAATGTTTCAAGATTTTAAATGGATATAATAAGATTCAGTTTTTTCAACTGAAAGGTTTTTTTCTTTGGGACCAGTGGTATCTCATTTTTATGAATTTTCTGAAAACTGATGTCCTCTAAATGTATTTTGTATTTTAAGATTATTAATTCTCCTTTCTTTTATAGTCTACCTAGGATTATTATTCAGAAGTAAAAAGTCAAATAAGCGGTACTGTAGATTTTCTCCTTAGTTTTTGTATTTCTATGGTTTGATTTAACATTCCATGCTTATTTATAGGAGTCAAAAGATTAACTTCCTATTTCTGATCAACCAACTCTTTAATTTGTTTTAGATGGATTATATAAATTCCTCGCATCCCAATTTTATTGGTGGGACAAAGGCGGTTGATATGGCGCAAAATGAATTGAAGACTATGCAGGTAACACTAACTCTGATTCTGTTTCATGTCTAAATACAATGTGCTTGCGCATGAGAAGTGGAATATTATATATAATTTTGTGTATATTCTATAGAGTTCTCAATAATTAGGAAATGCAATTGATGGTATGTAACCATGACCAAGACATAATAATTCAGTAAGCATTTTTCTCTTGTATCTTGGTCACCTGGTATTAGAGCAAGAGAAGATGTTAAAATAACTACTAAACATGTTTTCTGGTGAAGTTCATCAAGTGCACTGCCACCTTGATATCAGTGTCGGTTCGGTGGCCAAGTAAGTTAAGTTATCACATCAGGGTCTTTAACTTCACGTATATAACACAATCATCACAAGAGGCAGAAAGAAACACCCTATGTGCCATTTGAAGGAACGTCACTCTTTGCGCCAAGTCACGTGCCCCAATTGTTCCATTAGTGCCAAGTTAGCACTAAACTAGTTGACTCATCAGGGTCAGGAGGTGACTTGTGTGTCAATTCTCACTTCCCCATCCTCTTCTTGTGATGCGACACTGAACTTGCACTCGGTTCTAGTCCTGCCCAGCCTGAATGTGTCAATTCTCACTTCCCCATCCTCTTCTTGTGATGCGACACTGAACTTTCACTCGGTTCTAGTCCTACCCAGCCTGAAACCTTTAGACTCTAGGGTCTCCCTCCAAATCTCTAGTCTATCGTTACTTCATTGCTTGTCCTGCAGATCAATACGATGATGTCTGCAGATAACACACACCATGGTTACCTATGTTGGGTCTCGATATTAAATTGCCATGCTTCAAATGTCAATCCCTGGTGTGTGTGTGTAGTCCATATCGGTGGGATGAGGAGAAATTGATCTTTCTATATGGTTTTGGGTAATCTTCACCTCTTGCTATAGCTTTTGGGGTTGAGTTCAACCTAAATTCCATTAACAAGGGTAAAACATATAAAATGCACCCATTGTTAGTAAAGTCAAATAACATGCCTAATATCCACACAACTGTGGGTTTACTACAATAAGTGACTCATGAGGGAGGATCCATTCCACATGCCTTTCGTTATGAATCACACTATACTCTTAAATTCTCTTCGCCAATCTTCGAATAACGAACTTGGATCGTATATTAACATCTTCATGATCCCTCTATCTAAAAGAGTAGCACATATTCACCTATAATACGCCACAAACAATTAAAACAAAAACAAAAATAAACAGAAACAAGCAAACCCAAGGGATCTCTAGAATCAACAGATCTTCAAAAACAGTTTATGTAGAGAACATACAAAATGAATTGATCTATTCGATAAAAATTGTTACATTTAACCTTTATTTAGTAATAAACAATGTTATAACACTATATATGATGATTAATTATTGTTTTATATCATAATCGTATTGAATTACATAGTAATTAGATGTGTAAGGTTACATTTTTTTTTTTGCAACACATGTCAATTTTGTTGAAAATTATAACCCAGAAGTGTGCATCAGTTCCAACAAAATTGTAATATGTTGGGACAAATGTCTATTCTGACATTTAACACTTACAATATGTTGCAATAGATGTCAATTCTGTGGGAAGATTGACACATAAGTGTGCATGTGTGCATCTGTTCTAACAAAATTGTAGTATGTTTCAACATATGCACATTCTGTTGGAATAGATGCAAAATTATGTGTGCTAATTTCCAACATAATTGACGTCAAATAACAGGCTTGATAACTAACGAATCAACTTATGCATATAGTTTAGAGCTAAAAAGTACTGCGCAATTGAAAGACAAATTACATCTAGATAACTAAAGAATCAACTTATGCATATAGTTTAGTGCTTTAAAGTACTGCGCAATCGAAAGACAAATTACAACTAATTCTAATCTTTACAAGCAATTTCTAAATCACAACTACAAGCATGACAATGAAAATCGACATGTTTATCGTCATTATCAAGATGCCAACCATTTTTGCGAAACCATGCTGATGTTGAATAGTGCAAGGATCAAGTCTTTCTCCCAAACTAAAGGATTTTTCACCCAAATATTTGTCAGGATTTCTGCTAAACTCTTTCGATATTCTCTTGTTATTTTTTTAAGTAACTCCATTTCTTTGATGCTGTCAATCGATGCCTTAATGTGGCTTTCTTTTGTTGCTTGCTTCATCAATTCCTCAAGTTCTGGCCTATCGTTTTTGAAGAAGTCCATCTAAGAAAAAGAAACACAATTAAGTATAAATTAGTATTAATTAGGCTGAATATATCAATAAACCCTTAAAATTGTCAGTAATTATCTAAGTTGCGGGGACTTTTCACTTTTGATGCCGCACACGTGTTCGGGTTCTTCAAAAGTACACTGCTTTCGGTGAATTCGACACGCGCCCCTTGACATTATTGAAGAGTTCGAGCAACATAAGTAATTATTCACACCATTTCTGTGTTAGGCTTTTGTATTCCTACATTCTCTGCATAGCTCTCATAACTTTATTTATAATCTTTTTATTCTGCACTTGTCATAAAACAATCGAAAAGTCTACCATCATTATCTTTTGATATGTGTATCGTTCATTTAGAACTTCATTAAAAACCTTGCAACTAAAAAATAAATCTGTTAGGAAACAAAATTTAAATTATTCATTGTAAATAATAAATATTTAAATATATATACATACCTTAATTTGACATTGATTAAATTTTTGAAGGAAAAAAAGCAACCCTTGCAAAAATTTCAGTAAACAACTCTCTTCTTGGAAGGATTGTTGAACTTTTGGTCTTCGATTGAATCCCTTCCCAAGAAGTTAGTTACTGAATTTTTGTAAGGGTTGCTTCTTTTTCCTTCAAGAATTTAATAAATGTCAAATTAAGGTAGGTATATATATTTATAAGTCTATTATTTACAACGCAAAATTTAAATCTTGTTTCTTAACTGATTTATTTTCTAGTTGCAAGGTTTTATTGAAGTTTCAAATGAATGATACATATAGCAGAAGGTAACACTAGTAGAATTTCTTATTGTTTCATGGCAAGTGCAGAACAAAAAAAGAAAAGATAAATAAAGTTACTTCTTTTATAGAGTTATGCAGAGAATATGGAAATACAGAAGCCTTATACAGAAAACACATGTTAATAATTACTGACAATTTTAAAGGGTTTATCGATGTATTCAACATAATTGATACTAATGCATATTTAAATATGTTTCTTTTTCACAAATGGACTTCTTCAAAAAATGATAGGCTAGAACTTGCATTGGAATTGAGGAAGAAAACAACAAAAAGAGATCACGTTGGGGCATCATATGGGATTGACATAATTTCAGCCTCTTGGGTGGTGAATTAAAGTGAGAAGGTGTAATGCTGATTGTCAACATGAAATAAACATAGCCATCTAAAAAAATAACAAGGGAATGTCGAAAGAGTTTAGTAAAAATCATGACTAATATTTGGGTGAAGAATCCTTTAGTTTCGGGAGAAAGACCTAGTCCTTGCACTAATAACATCGTGTTCGTAGGAATGACTGGCCTCTTGATAATAACGATGAACATGTCGATTTTCCTTGTCATGTTTGTAGTTTTGATTTAGAAATTGCTTATATCGTTAGTGTTTTGTCTAAGCATTAGAATTACATAGTATTTTTTTTGGCTGTGTAATACTTTTTGGCTCTAAACTAATGTACATAAGTTGATTAGTTAGTTGTCAAATTTGTTATTTGATGTCAATTCTATTAGCATTTACCACAAAATTTTGGCATTTGTTCCAACAAACTTATGTATGCTATTTTTTAATAAAATTGACATCTAATGCAACATATTTGTAGTAAATGTTAGAATTGATATATGTCCCAACATATTACACTTCTGTTGGAATAGATGTTCCATAATTTCCAACAGAATTGACATTTGTCCATACATGTTACATACTGTTGGGACATATGCACACTTCTGTGTAGTCATTTCCAAAAGAATGGACATAATGTTGCAACAAAAGTGTAACCTTACACATCTAATTATGAAATTAATATGATTGTGATGTAAAATAATAATTAGTTATCCTATATAGTATTATAACATTGCTTATATATAAGGTTCAATGTCATAATTTTTATCAAATTGGTCAATCCGTTCAGGATAATATCATTGGTTGATTATCTAATCACTATGTTATTCAATGTGAGTGTGATCTAAGACAATAATTAATCATCATATATAGTGTTATAATATTGTTAATTATTAAAATAAGGTTAAAATATAACAGTTTCATTAAATTGAAATGCCACACAAAAAGGACATTTGTCCCCTGATATTACAATTCTGTTGGAACAAATGTGCACTTCTTTGTTGTAATTTCCAACAAAATTGACATATTTTGGAAGGTTGTAATTTCCAATTGAATTGACATGTTGAAACAGAAATGTAACTTTACACATCTAATTACTATATAATTTAATATGATTATGATATAAGACAATAGTTAATCATCATTATATAGGGTTTGTTTCCTAATTAGGTTCCTTTTTCTTCGTCTCCTTGGCGCTTTCTCCTCTTCTTTTCATCTTTCCTCTTCTTGCCATCTCGCCGATATGTTACCACCTTGGACTTATCCCAAGTCTCTGTCTGCAGTTGCTCTAGGTCATCAATGTTATGCTGTTGTTCTCTATGAAAGCTGTTGTGTCAGCTAACATGCATCATTTTGTTATTAATATTTCAAAAAATCCTTGCTGATTTTTTGCATTTCATTGTTTAAGGTGGGCCGACCTCAATCTGACAATGATAGAGCGTCATCAGCAGGTGAGCTCCTTCAAACTTATTAAACTGCCATGCCTCTTGAAGTTACTCCCACGCCTGATCTCCCTTTTTTTCATCTCCTCTTCTTCTGTTGCTGATAATGCAAGATGAATAGAAGAGAGCAACACATTGAAACGAGGCTGGTTAGAGTTTTCTTTTGGTACCTGGGTTGGGGAGGGGGGAGGGAGGCTTGAAGCAACAATGTGGAGAAGTAAGTTAATCTGGATATCTTAATCACTGGTGATTCATTTTGAAGCACTTGTTATTGTTTCATTAATAGAATATATTTACTCGCTTAACTTCTTAAACAGTCTATGATGTGGCTTCTTGGTTCACAGAGGACTCAATGACAGCATTGGATTGTTCGAATTAGTTTTTTTCTTGCTATTGTTTGTAGTTCTTCTTGTTGAATGAATCATCATCAAATTTTGAGAGTGTCTGAGTCATCCTATTAGGTTCTTGAAACCTACTGAAACTTTAGATAAGAACAAATAATTACACAAGGTTTTCAACTTCTGGTACGGTTTCTATATTGCAGCTTTTGGGGTTTGTACTTGCATATATACTTGATGTGATCTCGAAGCCTTGCAACCCCATTGTGACATCTTGTGTCGACTTTGTAATTAAATAGAAGTTGATAACTGAAAACCATGGTTTCAAGTTCAGAATTGGAAAAATGAAAGCAGATCTCAAAGATTCTTCTTCTTTCTTATATTCTATTAAATAAAAGAATAATCTAAGCCTGTAGGAGTTCGTTTAATTTCGTGAGTGGAGATAATTAAGGATTATAACAATTGAAGACTACAGGGAGAACTATTTTCTTTTGTGATGGCACAAAATCCATGTAAAGCTTGCATAACTTTGTGTGATCTTTACACAAATAGCTGGCCTGATTCATTGTTTACTTATCCTAGCCGGTATACGTAAAAATTTTCACTGATTACACATGGGCTATATTCATATTATATATGGATGATACATATATATTTCCACGTGTTTTAGTTTAAGCGTGGCTATTCAATATATTACTTCTATCTTTTTTGTAAGACTTCATGTTTTGTATGGTAAGGTTGAAAATATGCCTAGAAAGGCAAAGGCCTTCAGGAGGGCAAAGAGAAGTCTGAGAGCAGGGAAAGTTGTCCCACTACTAGTAATTATGTAGGTTATATGGAAGGAGAGAAGTAAGATAGCGTTTGAAGGAATTGATGTTGATTTGCAAAATTACGAAGAAGTCTCTTGTTTCTAGTGTCTTTTTGGTGCATCCATGAAGTTGTTATTTCTATAAAAGATTGAGTTTCTTTTGAGAGAACCATGGTTTGGTGTAGATTCTCTAGTTTTTGAAATATAGCTTATACGGGGGCTTCCCCACCATGAATAAATTTTTTATCTTGATAAAAAGGCCTAGAAATGGCAATTACTGATTGATTACTGTGTTTTTGTTGTAGAAACCATTAAACGAACCTCCTGCTCATACACACATTAACGTTAAACTCCGTAAGTGGAACATAAAAGTTTTTGATCATGTCTTTGTCAAGTTCATAGTAATGTAAAATGAGATCATCAAATTTAAAACTTTAGCACTTGTGAAGAGACATATTGTGCGTAATTATTGTTGATTTTTTTTTTTTTTAATGAAGTAATTAGTTCTATTGCATCAAGTAGATGCATAATAATAGTTACAAAAGCAAAGTAGCAAATGGTCACCTCTCCTCAACATTGTTAGTTAAGAGTCATGAAGCTGACAAAGTTCACAAATGAATCAGGGGAATCTAGAGGGGATAAATAAACCAACTATGCAAAAGCATGAGACAATTAGCTTTTATAGATTGTTAGGTAGTTGATATTCCGTCAAAGCATCTTATATTGCTTTCGTTCCAGATACTCCAAAAAATGGCTGCATGTATCATCCTCCAAATATTCTTGATGGTGCTATCAACTTTCCAGCAACTGCAGCTCATCAAAACATCCCTGATAATACGAGGCATGAACCATTTGAGACCAAAAAAGAGCTAAAAACCTCTCCACAAGTCTGCTGGTATTTGACATTGTAGAAATAGGTGGTTGTGGGTTTCTGCTTCCTTCATGCACATATAACATCTGGTAGCAATATGAAACCTCCTTCTGGCCAGGTTGTCTTGGTTCAGGCAAGATCCATGAAGTGCAGTCCAGCTGAAGTAATTAATCTTAGGGGGCAGTTTGATCTTTTTCATATAAGCCTCGAAGGCTAGTGGTCTGTAATTGCATTTTGTGGGCCTAGAATCTTGAATGCTGCTTCAACTGAGAACTTCCCACCCTTTTTTCTCCTCAATTGAGTTGGTCTGGTGTTTCACAGTTAATTGTGCAACATTGTGAAGTTTTGCTAGTGGCCTAGTAGGCTGACCAACTCCTCCATTTCCCAATCCTGTATGTTCCTTCTGAGGATGATGTTCCAAGAATTCCCTTCTCTATACTGCTGAATAGTAGAGTTTGGCTCCCTTGCTATCTGGAACATGTTAGGATAAGCAATCAAAAAAAAGGGGAGTTGCCTTTACATTTGTCTCTGCAGAAACTGATATTTGTCCATTCCCTGCTATTAAGTGTTTGTGTTGAGAGAACTACTCCCATAATTTACTTATACTTCTCTAGACACCAACTCCATATGGCTCTGTTGAAACATTAGAGCACCAGTGGTTTAGGGCTCCATGTTTAGCAATAATCACGTCCTTGCAAAGGCTCTGCTCCTCTTGAGTGTATCTCCACAGCCACTTCATAAGTAGGCATCTGTTGTGCAGTGCTAAGTCTCTAATGCCCAGAGTACCTAACTTTTTTGGTAAGGGGACTGTTGGCCACTTGACCAAATGGAATTTATGGCTGTTGCTATTCCCTTCCCATAGAAAATTCCTTCTAGTTTTGTCCATTATTGGATATGGGATGTTGATTGTATTAATTAATATACTAGATTTGTTAGTGGTTTGTGTGTAAACCATGAGTTGAGATGGGTCTGACTCTGATACTATAATAAATAATTGATATTGGGCCTACCTCGACCTCCAAAGCTAGCTCAAGAGGTGAGATTGCCCAAGCCATATAAAGAATCCAAAATCCCTTCACATTGCAGATGTGCGACTCAACATACGTATTTTCGAGTTAGCACAATTTAAGATATATATTGCTATCTCACAAAGAAAGTATGCTTTGGATATATTAGAGGAAACATACATATTAGACTGTGCTGACCTATCAAACGTCCTGGGGATCCAAATGTTAAAGTTGTTTCTGGATATGCGGAGACAACTGGAAGGCTCTAAAAAATATGGAGGACCGGTCGGCAAATTGAATTATCTCACAATCGTACAATCAAATATTTCATTCATAGTAAGTGTGGTATATCAGTTCTTCAAATTTCAGCTTAGTGGTTATTGTTATGCAGTAATCCACCTCCTCAGATACAATAAAAGAATTCCAGGACGAGGACGGTTATTTGAAGACTAGGGTCACTTATGACATTGTTGGATTTATTGATGTTGAGTTGGGAGGTTCTCAAGCAGGTAGACATTCCACTTATAGGATGTTGTATTATGACGGGAGGGAACCTAATCTCGAGAAAATAAAAAACAAGAAATATTGAGTTATGGGGTTTGCAACCGGTGAACTTTTTTCATGGTCGAATCAACTTCTCCCAAAATTAAGGTGTGCTTCAAATAGAATGATACATGACAATGAAGCTACTTCTGCATTCCCGCAAATTCAGATCTTTCTTGAAAGAACAAAACATATAGCAGTAGATTTTTGTTTTTAAGATAGAAGATTGAGTCTGGAAGAGGTGACACTACATTCATTGGATCAAATTATCAACATGCAAATGCTCTTATCCAAATACCTCTGAGGACACCTTGGCTTTCATATTTGCAAGCTTGAAGCCTATGAAATGTCGGCTACAACTTGAGAGGCAGTGTTGATTGTGTTAACTGATATATAAGATGTGCTTATGCTTTGTATTGATTTAATTATTGTAAATCAGCCACAGAATTGATTATCTAGATATTTAACTTCCATGCTGTAAACCACATTATTCCAACATAATTATAAAATTCTCTAATAAATATCGTAGTCAAAAACCCTGTCCGACTGATGTTGTGTTTGATATAGTGCAAATAGATATGTTAAATAGGGAACTGCTGTTGATGGTACAGATGATTTTTTTTTATATGAAATAAATTGAGAGACTAGGATATTTTACCAAGATCTTGGCCTTAAAATATTTTTTTATTCGTACACTAGTGTGTGACTTCTACCTTTTCCTTCTGTTATAGTAACATGTAAAGCTACAACAAAATGTATTTTAGGTACCTCAACCACAAGGACATGGGGTGTTACTTCCCTATTTGGAAACCGGGGATCATCAGTAGGGAATTCATCTAAGAGACATGCTGCTGAAGTGGTGCATGATATTACTTTGGCACCCCCTGTTATACAATTGAAAAATGTAAGTACACTATTCAATTACATGTCATAAAAGAGAGGAACAGCAGACATGGCGATGAAATATCTTATATTTGTGATTCATTCTCTCACTCTCTTTTTAGCCACCGCCGGTCTTGAGGCCTGGAGAGACTGAAACAGAGTATCAAGTCGAGATCATAGTGACAAAACTGCTCATAGCATCTTATTATGATATTGTGAGGAGGAATATACAGGATTTGGTTCCAAAAGCTATCATGCATTATCTGGTATTTTCCCCTCTTTAACTCTGAGACATGTATTATGTAGCCATTTTTGTGTAAGTTTTTCCTTTGCGCTGTGTTTGCCGTTCGTTATCACTCAGTTCTGATTCTCTCCAGGTCAATCATGCTAAGAGAAACCTTCTTGGCACATTCATCGAGAAGTTGTACCGGTATGATCATTGGGACTAGTGTTTATATTTAATATTATTGGGTTTCCGGATTTTATAAATCTCACATAAATCGATTTGACATCCTTGCTAAACTTGTAACCAGTATGCTAAAGAATATGAAAATATGATCTTTACTTAAACTAGGAGTACCTTGTCATAAGCAGGCAACTCATTCTCAGCTTGCGCTTTTTCTTGATCGGATGGTTAAGAGTTCCTTTCATCAGAGTCGATTATGCTTCTGGTCTTTGTCTTAGGTTTCCTTCTTATTTGTTTTGATTGATGAGTTCGAGCAATCTTTCTTTGTACACATTTGTTGTTAATCTTTTTGGATTATTTGTTTGCAACTAGATATAGATCTTTTCTAGATAGAAAGTGGTAGAAGTTTGAGATAGGTGACTAATATGGACAGCCCAACCAGTACTTTCATGGGCTGCAACTGCCAAACCTAGCACAGCTTGTTGATCATGTAAAATTACCTTGTTTACTACACACTTAAAGTTCTAAACAATTTTAGATCATTTGACTGTTTCTCCTTGAGTCGCCCACAGCGAGAACCTATATGAAGATTTGTTGCGAGAGCATGATGATGTTGTCATTCAAAGGAGGACGACTGCAGAGATGTGCAATGCTCTGCGACAAGCTGTCGAGGTTAGTTAAACTTTGTTGCTGTGTTAACTAGAAATCAGTTTTACTCTTGTTTAGGACCACAGAAATTGCAACAGTGACTTGTTTAACTTCAGAAAAGATGTACAAACAGTCTGTGTAGGTTGAGATTATTTTTGATGTGGCTTGTGCATATATGATGGCAAGAAAACCAATTTTTACTCCAGGCCTTGGAACTGCGTATTATTGTATATAAATGTAAATATTTTGAGGCCACATTTCTGCATATCTTATTTACATTTTGAATTCAAATTGTTTTACACATGATATAGAAATCACATTTCAAGCATTCTGCCATGGAATCCTCCTCGTTTTGTTTATTTCGCTAAAGAACAAATAAAATTGCTAAGCTGAAACTTCTGTTTCTTCACATTTTACTGTAGACACTCGATATAAAATTGCTAAGCTGAAACTTCTGTTTCTTCACATTTTTCTGTAGACACTCGATGAGTTTGTTGCTGATGTTTCTACCCTAAGTTCAAGCGACAGTATGGATGCATTGCCAAACTTTTCTTACCTTTCATCAAACTCAAGCTCAAAATCAAGCACTTGAACTCCAGTAATTCAAATCTTATACACAACACACTCTGAGTTCATACAGTTTTGCCTCCAGCTATATAATTGATTGGTGGAATTATTGAAGCATCTACTAGGTGTATGAGCTTGTATAGTAATCTGTTTTGGGTTAGTAGATGAATTGTATAGTAATATTCTTTGTGAGTTACTTGTTATGAGCAAACTATTACTCCAATGGAAAAGTTAAATTGCATTCTGAGCAGGTTCATTCCTAAATGAAGAAGCAATTTCCTGTTTTTTTTAATCCTTTTTTATTGTCTCCTAAGTATTTCTTGATAAAATTTTAAGAAAGGCATCATTCGTAATGAATTATAGATAGACATTTTAGTTTGGCTTCTACTGACAATTGAATGCCCCAACTTAAAGCTGGGGTGTTTACGATGCCAAACTTAAATCAAGTTAAGGTATCTAGATGTACCTTTTTTAAGTTGAGTTGTTTATCCCGAGTTGAGGGTGTTTACGATGCCAACTTAAATCAAGTTAAGGTATCTAGATGTACATTTTTAAGTTGAGTTGTTTATCCTGAGTTGGGGGTGTTTACGATGCCAACTTAAATCAAGTTAAGGTATCTAGATGTACATTTTTTAAGTTGGGATGTTTATCCTGAGCTAGGGTGTTTACGATGCCAACTTAAATCAAATTAAGGTATCTAGATGTACATTTTTTAAGTTGAGAATGTTTTCATGAGTTGGGGGTGTTTACTATGCCAACTTAAAACAAGTTAAGGTATCTAGATGTACATTTTTTAAGTTGAGATGTTTATCCTGAGTTGGAGTGTTTACGATGCCAACTTAAAATCATGTTAAGGTATTTAGATTGTATATTTTTTAAGTTAGAGATGTTTATCCATGTGGTATGTACTTAGGAAAGTACCCTCTTTTATGTCTTTTTCTTTTATTTGTTCAAAAACAAACATTTACTCCAAAGTTTTTTTTCTTGATGTAATAAAGATGATATTACTTTTACGCAAAAATGAATTTGAAGTTACTTAGAGCAGTTTAGTGGCAAAAATTTATTGTAATATGCTTACATTTTTTGTTATAAAGATGATAACATTTGTACTTCTTGAGCAACTAAGAAGAATGATTGAGGTGGAGTTGTTATTTAGCAACTTGAAGGAAATATTTTTGTGGAAATTTTATATTACAAACAAATAACATTATTAGTGTAATCTAAAGAAAAGTTTTCAAAGCATGATTTGAATTTTTTTATATTACAAACAAATAATATTATTCAGTGTAATCTAAAGAATAGTTTTCAAAGCATGATTTGCGAAATAATAGACCATAAAATAGCCAGATAGCATCATGTAGTAACACACATTAAAAAATAAGAGTATATGATTACTAAATAACCCATGTGTAACAATGTTCATTATTTACCTTGATTTTCGACCTTCAAACCTTCTTATTTAGATTCGATAAATTGTATCATCTTTATCTGATCACTTTCCATCATATTCTTTTTCGGCTTTCTTTCTACCTCTTCTATTTTTCATTATAATCAACTTCTGACACCTCCTCACTCTTTCATATTGAGCATAAAAGAGCATGTTTGGATTTTTTTCCACATTTCCTTATTTTGATTTTAAACAACACAAATAACAAACTTTGTCCTGGAAAATATACCATTAATTTTTTTTCTTCTTTTTTTGGAAAAGGAATTTGTAACATTAAAATGCCAAAACATCAACAACAATGGACCCCAAAAATGCACCAACATAGATCTGTCAATTCATTTTCCAACTTATTACAACCAAGAAACAGCAAATTATTTCTAAAAAAAAAGAAAGTAACATAATTAAAACAACAATTCCTAGAATAAGAACAAAACAATCATAATCAATAGAAATTTATAACAACTACCTTTCGAATATGCATGGAATAAATCCGTTCTTACAAATTACATAGGAGAAGACGTAAATTATCTGTTATTATGAAATATCATTTGTTATACCAATTCAATCGTCAATATCGACTACAAATTGAGATTTTCTTTTCTTATTGTACATTATTCCAAAAGCAACAACCGTCCATATCGACCACAAATTGTGTTTTTCTTACATTATTCCAAAAGCAAATAGTTGACATCAAATGAAGAAAGAATAGTTATCAGAGGATATATTCTATCTTTTTGGATAATGACAGTTCAATTCAAAAGAGATTCTCTACAACTGGATTCCACCAGCTTGTTTGTGTTCTACTTTTATTAAAAAATATTCTTAATATTATTTGATGTATGAATTAATTTATCTAACTAATCATGTTGAGTATTAAATATTCTTTCTACCTTAGTAGTAATGGACATGATAAGGTATTGAAAACTTCAATTTGATAATTTCAATATTTGAATTTTAAAAATATTATATTATTATGATAAAATATTAAATTCAACTTTGATTTTTTTATGATATATTTATTTGATTTCGTCTTATATATACTCATATAATAGAGAATTATAGCTTCAGTATTTCATTATTTCATGTATAAACATTCATACCCCTATTCTATTCCATAAAACAATATATAAATTAAATTATCATATATAACTTATTATGTTGTTTTTAAATTATAAATCAAATATCATTCTCACAAATTTTATAATGTAGGTAAAATATAAAAAAAAAGTACTACTAAACGTAATATTACTTTAACTCCTAACTAACTACGAAGCACCTAGTCACAGTATTAGCTGTCAATACCTCTTTTGTAATTTCTTGTAAACTCAAGGGTAAATGTGTTTGGACCAATTCTCATATATATATATATATATATATATATGAACACCCCACGCCCAGCATTACAACAAACTCCATAGCTACGGAGCCCGGAGGAGCTCCTCCATTTCTTCACCGGTGGATAAATTCGAGCTTTTTTCATTGAAAAATGTGCTCGGCAAAGCAGAAGGAGAAGGAGAAACTCAATCAACACCGTTTGAAAGGCGGTGGAAGAGATTGGAGGGAAGAAGTAATCTCCGGCGGGTCATTGAAATGCGTTGATTTGCATAAGGGAACAAATGGATGGGCTTCACCTCCGGGAGATAATTTCAATCTCCGAGGTCCAAATTACTTAACAAAAAAGACGAAAATACCTTCAGGTGAATGGCTTCTACAACCCGCCGGAGTTGATTGGCTCCGATCAAATTCAAAACTCGATCACGTTCTTTCTCGGAACGACAACCGTGTAATGAACGCGCTGAAGAAATCTCATTCACAAGGTGAGTTTCTTAAAACTTTTGTACTCGCTGTAAACCTTCAAATCCCCGGTAGAGATCAGCACAGTGCGGTTTTCTACTTTGCTACTGAACAAAACCGCCCGCTTGAACCGGGATCACTCCTCTACCGATTCGTACACGGCGATGACTCGTACCGTAATAGCCGGTTCAAAATCGTGAACCGGATGATTAAAGGACCGTGGATTGTGAAAACCGCCGTCGGAAATTACTCCGCTTGTTTACTCGGTAAAGCTTTGAATTGCTATTACCATAAAGGACCTAATTACTTAGAAATCGACGTTGATATTGGTAGCTCCGCGATTGCCACTGCGATTTTGCATTTAGCTTTAGGTTATGTTACGTCGGTGTCGATTGATATGGGGTTTTTGGTGGAGGCGGAGACGGCGGAGGAGTTGCCGGAAAAACTGTTCGGAGCAGTGAGGATATGTCAAATGGAGATGAGTTCCGCTACTTTTGTAGAAACGACGCCGTACAAGAAGTTAATTTCTAATCATAATAGCAGGAAAGTCCAAGCTGAAAATAACGAAGACGATAACAAATGAGTGTATTTATTTATTATTATTATTATTATTATTATTATTTGTAATTTTAATGACATGGAAATTCTTTTGGTTCGTAATATCTCTGTTGTCAATTTAATTTTAATAAAATGGATTCGTCCCGATATTACAATATTTCGTTTTTGTATTTTGTAGTTTCTAACAAAATGATATTGATATCGTGTAAGATTTATTAAGTTATTCCATATACCTGATAGAATAAATTATTCTCAACTGACTAACCCCCTAAAGTTATCGTTATTCTTATACCAATCGACGATTAATACAATGAAAATCTTGTGTCTACAAACTTTTAACATGCTTATATGACCAATAATCCTCAAATTTTTGTTGTTGCAATTTTCATACTAGACTAAATTTACAAAGAGGATGAAAAGCTTTAGTAAAAACTCATGACACACACACACACCAGTACAGCAAATGAGGATTGGAGATGCAAAAAATTCTACAGAAGAATTACAAAGTTGGGGTAGAAATTCACATAGATGTTAATAGAGAAGAAGAAAGAAGTTTCTCAACAACGGTACCATTAACATAGCGTTCACGAAGAAAAAGAGACTCACGTATGCTTAGGCAAGAGGGCTCTCGCTAGAATGAAATCTTGTGTCTGACATGTATAGAATGAATCCCTAACAAAGTAAAAGATAGTTATCAGAAGCCGAAAAAACATATGCATAATGCATGAATTATGAGTACTGTTTGATATAGCACTCGAATAGACTGAGCTACTTCGGGCTTTATTTCTGTGTTTCGAAAACTCAAATGGATATTCTACAACAATGAAGCAGTACATGTAAGAATTGGCAATAGATATGTTCCTTCTAAGTGTCAGCTGATAACTTTGGAGTTAACAGATAGGGAACATAATATGAAAGAACATCAATGCATCAAATGACTTTGGAGTTCACAGATAGGGAACACAATATGAGAGAACATCAATACATCTTAAGTCAAGAATCAAGATATAGCTCCTCAAAGAATAAAACTAATTTGAAAAACCATAAACATGTCCATTCAGAAAATAATCAATTATCGTCAAAATATGGATGGTGTAGATTCAAGAGCAGGTCAGAAAGAACTGATCTGCAATTAAAAAAATAAAAAATGTATGTGAATTTGGAAAATGCAAGACCACCACAATAGGGTCAACTAGAGTTGTAAATTTCAAGCCCTTCAGTACTTTCTATTGGTGCACATAAACCCCTTGTTTGGTTATCGATAAAGACCTATCACCTTCAGTTGCCTTTTGCATAAACTTCAAAACTAGCAATGTTCAATATAGTTAGCCAACCTTCTCTCTACCTTCAGGCTTCATCCTCCACTTTCTAAATACGCCATTCCTTTCTATGCTACCAATAAACTTTGATAAAACATAGGGGTGATGGACACCCATGCTGCGCGGGGGGGGGGGGGGGTTCTCTTGCTTCTCTTTGCCCATTTCTTCTATATTTCAATTTGGATTTCCTACATTGCTTTGTTATTTATTATCAATATCAAAGATAAATAAGATAAATCATAAACATGTTGTCACAAACTTGATTGGTTATTTATGTATTATTTTTATCAATAAAGAAGAGAAATAAGTGCATAATTTGTTATTAACTTTGCTTTCCTCATCAAGGAAGCACTACAAACCATTGCATTTAGATTATTGGGGATTATCCAGAATGTAAAGAGATGTGATTATTCCATCTGAGAGTTGTTGAATCTTGTGAACATCTTATTAAAAAGCTTAAATTGTCAAATAGGAGGCTTTTATATTTATTTACTTTGTCTACAACACCCTCACTCACATGTGAGCCTATTCTTTGTGAATACTTTTTTATCACTGGGTAACAACAGGGATCAAACTCAGGCTTGGCTTAAACAATTAGAGAGGGGATATTTTTATTTCATTTTCTGTCAACAAGAAAGGATAGTATAGGAACATTCAACTCAAAATATTAAGACGGATCTATGACTGGAATTGGCATTGTATCATGTGCAAGAATTTGAGCATCCATTCCCGAATATTAAGGCAACATATGGAATCTCAAATGGAATCTCAACACCGTTACAAAATTCTTTGGTTGACCTTAAGTACCCAATGTGGGATATAAATAGTTCAACAAATGGTAGTAGTAGTATTCTGAATTTGATGTAGGATTCTCTCCAGTTAGCCTCGGTTTATAACTTCCTCCATCTCAGTTTATGTGAACCTATTTGACTGGGCAAGGAGTTTAAGAAAGAAATGAAGAATTTTGAAACTTGTCGTCAGAATCAAGCCATAAAAAATTTATGACTATAAGGGTTTTGGAAATATAACATATGTGTGGCTATAAAAACTTGTCATTAAGGACAAACGGGAATTTAAGTTCAATAGTTTACTAATTTAAAATGGAGTCATTCTGTCAAAAAAAAAGAACTAGGATCGCATAAGCTGGAATGGAGGGAGTTGGATGTTTGGAAAAAGTATTCACTACTGCTTACAGCGCCTTCATTCACTCGTCTTGCTACTTCGGAACTGTTCAGCGGACACATATCTTTCAATCTACATTCTTCATTCTCGTGTTTAGAAGCTTTGATAACATACTGATAGTTTATATTCTTACAAGATGCAGGCCTTACGTTATGTTTTCTAGCAATCATCACTACAAAAATAACACAAATTCAACCCCCAACTCCACCTCCAAAACAATTAGAAAAGTTAAGGAGTCTTTTTCTCTTTAATTGGGAGTTCAGAATAACATCCCAGAAATCCTAGTTCATGACTTCTTTATAAGCAAAACCACCATTAGAATAGCTGACCTTTTGAAATTACCATGTACTAAACATTACGGGAGACATAAAATGCTCTTAAGAATTTTTGGACTATGTTCCTACCAAACTCACCCAAAATCCACAAGAGTTGCAGAGTTTCTTAGGTTCTTTTATCATTAGAGGAAAAGCCTCTGAGAATTTATTACAAAGAAGATAAGTAGATATTGAGTTAAAAAAAAAGACCATAAACCTCATGCACATAACACCAGATAAGTGACACTAATCGCCAGAATCCCTTGTAAAGGGAACAGTTGAAGTCAACTGATGTAAATCCTAAGAAATTTGGGAATATTTTAGTATTTATCTACATCACGTATTTATCATTATCCCTTGTTTGATTTTACCTACATCTTTTTCCTGTTTGTTTATTGAAACAGGAAAAGGCTAGTAAATAGGATTGATGCTATCTATCTTTATCTTCTCATTCTTCTTCTTCTATCAACCTCAAACTCTTGACCAGTGGTGCGGAGGACTCCCTAACCACTACAAACAAGCACGGCCAATGTTATCTATCTTTCACTTATCTTAGATTTTATTTTTATCTCTTATTTGGAGATAAAGTTCCTACTTTTGAGGATTCTACCTTGTGCTAGGTTCCCTACATGTAAACAGGATCCTCCTTTTTCTTTGATGAGATTCTACCTTGTGCGAGGTTCCCTACATGTAAACAGGAGCCTCCTTTTTCTTTGATGAACATACTTCATTTAATAAATACTATAGTTTATGAGTTGATATCTTCTTTCACTTCTCCTATCTCCCTCTATATATTATTCTCCTCATTCTCTTTCCTTCCTTTTGGTGCTACACCAATATCAGTGATAACATTCATGATTCTAATACCAAATGTTGCACTTCTTTTAACACCATCAAGCATAAGAATATCCAGAATACCCATCACCTCTATATAACCATCAATTAGTTCCATTTTAATTCAAATTCCCAAAGAAGAAAAAGATAAAGCCAGTAATTCTAGCTCAAAAGCTGATTTGTGCCATTCAAAGTCATATCACTTGTCTTTTTTTAAAAAAAATAGTTGGGGGTAGGGGCAAGGGGCAATGGGAAGGGGATTACAAGCTGGGAAAAAGCTCATGCTTTCATCATCCAAAGATTTAAGCAACAAAGCAAACACTTTCCATTAAGTTCAAAAACATTCTAAGTCATAAGTATGAAGCCACATCAAAAGAGAAAAAGGTTTTCACTATTGGAGAAGATTTTCACCCTTAACCCCTAAGAAGATATAGAGGACTCTCCCCAACCTATTTCCTTAATGAAGTTGACCCCAATTACCTTAACTAAATTATTACTTCAAATGATTTGATATGTAAGTTCACCAACATAAGTTCCCTCTAGAGTTGGTTCCTTTCCTCTGCTTTTTTTGCTCATTTTAAAAAGGAAATCGCTACCTTGTCAGTAGTCGCTATATTCTTTAAACAAATAACATCCTTAAATTTCATTTCTGGATACTATAATACACAAAAGTGAATGGCAACTCTGCATATACTACCTCTTCTTAAAGTTTCAGCAGTGCTTAGTCTATTTCATTTAAACTGCAACAATTTCTGTACCATACGAAGTCAATTCCATTTTGACTGCAAAGAATTGTTTACTACCATACTAACAGTCTAACATACACATCATGTGTCCCTTAAAGAATCTCAATAGCAACAGAAAAGAGTAATTCACTCGGCCCATGACTGTGCCATAAAAATTCATTTCACATTTGCAACCATGTTGGACATCAAGCAATATATGAGCACTTCAATTCAAAGAAAACAAAAACCCACACAACAATCAAAAATCATTTTATCAACCGAAAAAGGGGAAAAAATACACAAGCACCAATCTCCCAACATATTAACAGCAAAATTCACAGCTCACTAAGCGATCTCTCACGCACAAAATTTCAACTGATATGACACAGATTCAACAAGATATTATACTCACAATAACTCGAATTCTCAAGTAACTAGGGTTTGTACCTTACATTTTCCTATAAGCTGAAGCAAAATGAAATCAATCTATCTACATTTGCTAGTGCTTTTTACTTCTCTGAGGCTGTTTCTCAGTTGCTACCCGGTAAATCCAGTACACCTACACACAAATTCAGCAAAACAACTCAATCTTACTAGTTCGAGAAAAATACACAACAGTGAGGACGAAAGTAATTTTTCAAATACCAAAGCGAGAACATGAGCAGCGATTAGTATGACTATTAGAAGAGGCAATGCTTCGAGAATCCATGGCCGACTCGATTCTTGTTGTTGATTCGCCATTTTCAACAATTTGTATTTCACAAAGACGATCACTGCTAAAGCTTTACAACACTAAGCACGAGGTTTTATTCTACTCTTGTTATGATATTTAAAAAAAAGGATTAAATTGATTTTGCTAATTATATACTCTCTTTTTTGCAACTTGTATGAAGAATTTTACAAGAAAAAAAAATCATTTTATATTATTGATCTTATAAAATTATTTTAGATTTCTTATTTATTTTCATGTGTTTAATGAGTAATAAATAAATAAAAAAAATTATTTTAAAAGTATTTTCATATAGGTTAATCATATACTATGGGGTGTGATGATGGGATAGAGGTGTAGGTTCGTGGAACTAATGTCAAATGATGTTTGATTGAGGATGATAGATTGATCGTTGTGTAGTTAATTGATAGTAATAAATAGAGTTTAGTAATTGGTATTGGTGAGTGGCTAGTGGTAACTATAAATGATGTACGATCGTGATTGTTGGCGGTTTTTTAGATAGTGATTTGATGGGGTGACAATAGATAATTGTTGATGTTAATCGTGCAATAAAAATTTAGTGGTGATAGTAATAGTCGTTCAATGATAGTGCAGAAAAGTTATAATAACGTGATTTATAGCAATTTGGAGTTCAAGTAATTGGTGTTGATTATAACGACGGCTAGAAATGATTTATAATTGTGATGGTGATAATACTATATGGATAATCTCAAGGAAAAAATATAGAACTAATCAAAATTCCTAACTCATTTTATAAGATATCTTTTCAATTTAGGTTTTTAACATTTAAATTACTATACCTTTCTTGAGGTCTTTTTTGTCAACTCATATTGGTTATCTCTCTTCTAGTTTAGGACATAGCAATGGTTTACTTCAATATTCATTTAAGTTTGTTGCAACAAAACTCAATTTTTGGGACAAAAATTTGACCAACTAGCTTGGTTGATGACATATAATAGTAAATCTCATTATATTTTAAACAGACACTCGCAGAAATACAAGGTACAACATCAGTAGTGACACAGAGTTCAAAACTCGATGAATAATGGGTTCGATCCTCTAAACTTTCTCCACTTAAATTCTGAGTTTTTTTTTGTATGTAGAAAGGTTCGAACTCCATGACATGCCACACACCACGCAATGCACTCATACCTACTAACCAACATAATATATCAAGAGATAAAACATTTGAACTTAGTTTTCGTACAAGTACATGACCAACAATACATATGATGATAATAGTTGCAAATCAAACCACGAGCTTGATCATTTTAATGTCGGTGATTTTCCAACGCGAGGTCGTGCCATGTATCTCCATCGACTTGTGGAGCCTCTTGATCTGCAAAAGGATACAATTCAATCATCCAAAGATGAGAACTGACGGAAAGTAGTCAGCATGAAAATAGCCAACGAATTGATCTGTTTCTCGACTCATCGAATGTAAGATTCCTGATATCAGAGCTCAACAAAATGTGCGCGGACCAGAAAATATCAGAATTACATCTATGTTTAAGAGTTCTTGATCTTCGTTTATGCCAAAACCCAATTCAGAAATAACACAACTATAGCATCAAGTTCTTCATTAAAACTCCATCAAATGCTTAAAAGCAAAAGCCATTATGATACTAGTTGAAATGATGTATTGCTACAAGGGTTTCAACATTATAGAAAACGAGTAAGAAAAGCCGTTCGGTACACACCAATCGTGGAGGAACAGAGGTTAGATTAAGCTTTAGGGGAAGTCATTGCAGGATAGTAGAGCCTACTAAAGAAGTTTCGAGATGACTTTAAATTTCAGCTTTCTTTTCAAAAAGCAATATAACCACATATGAATTGCTAAACTGAGATAATTTTGTCTTACAACGTAGCTATCTAGGCTCTGCAACACTAATGAAAAAGGGGCTAAGAGCTAGAAGCCATATAACAGCTACTCACTTTACAAGAAATCTTTTCTAACTTCTACCAGAACATGTCGATAAATAACTTTAAAGTCTTAACTTGCCATCTTTTATTCTCACATTTTGTACCCAAGCCAACGATTAAGCGTTAAAACATTCCCTCATGCAATATCTCCCAACGTATGAATACTAGTAATACTTACTTGAATCTTCATTGTCATCAGTCTTAGGAAGTAGTACGGGTGGTAACGGGAGATCTGCAGAAAAGATGAATTAAAAGCATCAACAGTAAATTCTACTATGCCTCAATTCCAAAGTAGTTAAGCTACAGAATATAAATGGAAAATGGAAAAAAATGAGACAAAAAAGTATAAGAAACAATAACAATTATTATCCATCTAAATTGAGCTAAAGTGTGTGATTTAGGAAACCTCTAGCTTTAGAGAATTCCTAATTTGCCCCAAATAAAATTTATTCAGTATTGGAACGATTGGACCTCAAAAGAGCAAAAATATTATTCACAATAGAAGGCAAAAAACCAAAAAAGAAAAAAGAAAAAGAAAAAAAGGAGCTTATTCTGAGCAAGAATTGATGAAGAAAAGCACAATTTAAGAAATATTTTTAAAAAAATTAAATGCACATTAAGAATAATAACTATAAATACAATCAAATATTATATGCACAAGGGAATTTAAAATAGAAAAAAATATACTCCCTCCGTTTCCGTTTCAAAAAGGATGACCTAGTTTGACTTGGAACGGAGTTTAAGAAAAGAAAGAAAGACTTATTAATCTTGTGGTTCTAAATTAAAGTTATGTCAAATGTACCAAAATGCTCTTTAATCTTGTGGTCCTAAACATATCATGTGGAAAGTTAAAGTTAAAGTGTTGCCAAAAAAGGAAAGGGGTCATTCTTTTTAAACAACTAAAAAGGAAATAGGGTCATTCTTTTTGAAACGGAGGGAGTATATAATTAAGTGAATTTTTGTTTATACTGTTCTCTTCAAGATAGAGGCCATGTGTGATGCACAGACTTAACATCTCACCGGCAACTGGAGTGCTGCCCAATTGAGAGAACACATCATCCTATATTGGACCAAACTTGAAACCCTAAGTACGCCGAGGGTAAGCATGTGATAAAACTGACGCAGTTCAATTGCAACTAATTTGGATGAAGCATAGTTGATTGATTGGTATGTAATGATAATAATTGAATGAGGGTAGTACCATCAGCGGGCAGGGTATCTCGCATCCATTCTTCATCCACAACATCTATGAGGACTCCCAAGCTGAGAATTTGCTCTGCCATGCTTTGTTTTTTTCTATATAAATTTCCATTGGAAAGATGAAATCTCTACTTAGATGAGAGAAATTCAAACAGGACAATCAACATCTATGCACAAAATATCAAATTAAAGTCAAAAATAGTCCCTTTAGCTTTGTAATTCAAAGTAATATTTTGACTTGGAGCCTAATAGTCCTCATTGTTTGTCAAACTAGTGCACTTCTGATCTTTCTAGTTTTTAATGGAGAGAGCACCATGATTTCATTTCCAAAGAAAATAACAACAGTTCACCCCATTAGCATTTCTTACCTACCCTGTAAGTGCTAAATACATTTGATGTGTAGCGTGAAAAGAAAAAAAAATGAGATTTTTATGATACACGATAGGCATTAAATTTTGAATAAGATACTTTCTATCCTCACAACAGCTAACTTTAGAGAGTCGAACAACAGACCGCATGTTTTTAGAACTAACAGAATCTTTAAAAAAAAAAAACAGCGAAAAACAACTAATTCTACTATCAGGTATTAACACTAGACCCTCCAAGAGCTACCATCATAAATGATGAGTACAGACAAAAAAATATTGCAATTGAATACGACTTGAGCAATCAAATATTGCCCAGTCTATCGGATAATCCCCAAGAAATGAAACGTAGAACCGCAAACGCTATCAGAAAACAGAATTAGCCGGAACTTTAGGAAATGATATAAGCAAATTAAGATTATACATACAACAGGAATGATGAAATCAAGGTACTCTCTATGATAACAAGTACTCCCTCAGTCCCAAAAAGTATCACTTTTCACTTCTCGAGAGTCAAACATGAACTTCAACCAAAATTTTAAGATTGTATTTTTTCACCATATCAATATTAGAAAAATTGCAACTTACTAATTTTCATACAGTTTCGAATATAGAAATCTTAATAGTAAGATATTAAATTAAGTTAATTCATTCTAGCTGGGAATATCAGTCAAATTAATTCTCGATAAATGAAGAGTTATACATATTTTGGGACGGAAAGAGTGACAGTTTAGCAAACAATTAGGATCATTTAGTGCTTCCTACGAAAAAAGAGATGAGTTTAAGCTTAAACTCAAAGAATGAACTACATCAGGAAAACTTTAATCAAAACAATCTGTAATCAACAATTCCTCCTCTAATCATTGGTAGAAATTCGAAAAAATGATTAGGGTTAGGAAAGATACTGAACATCAAGCTGTCTATCATGCAAAAGGTAAATTTGAAAATACTCTGGAGAGAGAAAGTGGGAACTTACAAGTATTATTTCGCCGGAGACGGAGAAGTTCGCCGGAGACGGAGGTGGAGGCACAAATATTGGGGATTATGATATTTTAATCCATTCGGGCTAATAATTGGGGATTCGTTAAGGGCCCGTTTGGCCAACATTTGAAATCAAATTTATTTGAAGTAAAAAAAATTTATAGAAATTTTACTATCTTTTAAAAGACTAATTATTACTCTTTGTGGATTTTTTTTTATTTGTAGTCTATAGTCTCTTCATTTCTCTCTCCTTTGCCATCTAATCTCGTTGGTATCGGGTCGGAAAATCAGATCGAAAAAACTCCATTGATATTCAAATCTAAATGGAAACATTTTCGTAGATGTTTTGGATGATTTTCCTATTTTACATGTAATACAATTTCTTATTTACTTATGTTTCTTTTATCAGAGATGCAACATTATAAATGATGCTGACTCATTGTACTTAGGATGATCGAGCAATATGCTGAGTCTATGTTTTAGCTATAGG
Organism: Solanum lycopersicoides; assembly: GCA_022817965.1. Taxonomy (NCBI): domain Eukaryota; kingdom Viridiplantae; phylum Streptophyta; class Magnoliopsida; order Solanales; family Solanaceae; genus Solanum; species Solanum lycopersicoides. The sequence goes on along the minus strand of CM040625.1, from coordinate 1,935,797 downwards.
TGAGCTCCTTCCATTTTGGAGCATATTAAGTCTGCTTGCTTGATTCAACGTATTATTATGACATGAATCTTCTTGTGATATGCAGTTTATTCATTTTAGAAGTTTCATAGATAGACGAGTCTAGAATATTCAAGCAATTTATGAAATTTCATTTTTGACCTTGATGTCATCTTGTTTTGGAACTTAAAGACTTTATTGATTAAAAGCCTTTTATTTTATAAATAAATATGTTTTGAATTATTTATTTATTTATTGAAGTCTTCATTTTCATTTTGTTTACGAACGTCTTCCATGTTAACGGTTCGCTCAGACAAGTATAAGATATTGATAACGATCACATCTAAGATCTAGACTCGAGGCTTGACAATAATTATAATATGTTTATAGTGAAAAGTTGATTTTTTTTTTCTTTCTAATATTGAAAAATAACAACCATTTTCATAAAATATTCCCAAAGAAGTCCTTAAAATTACAATAAAGGCATGTGAGAACCTTTAGGAACATAATTTCTTCCTTAATTGAGCCAGCTTAAAATGATCAACATTCATCATTTTTCAGCTTGCTCTTCAGAATATAAATCAAATTTTCAAATGTAAATGTTAAGTGTTACATGTGTATAAATAAAATGCATATTTCATATTTATCAGTTTGATATAAACACTCGATACGGATAATTTTTTTACTCAATCAAAGCAGCATTCATCCCCATCTGAATATTGCAGAAGCCCATGTAAGGCCAGCTCCAAATCCAGCAGCAGCAATGACATGGCCTGGCTGCACCTTCCCACCCCGAACAGCTTCATCCAACGCTAATGGAATCGATGCAGCACTAGTATTCCCATAATTTGCCACATTTGATATCACGCGCTCTGATGGCACCTCTAACCGAGTTGCTACACCATCTATAATCCTTTGGTTTGCCTGCGCGTAAAGTAGAAGTAACACTGAATACATGTATTGCAAGTTTTACTCATGAACGTAACGAAGTTGAGGTCTAAAACACATACAATGTAGGTATATATCTAGGCTCGTTCTTTCAAGAGAATACAGAGAACAAGTGCTACCGGAGTGTTATGTTGATAGAAGGATGTCTACGAAAGTGAAAGGGAAGTTCTATGGAACAGTCATTAGTCATACCACCAACGGTGGTATATGGTGTAATGAATGTCGGACTATTGTTCATAGTTGAAAGGGAGTTCGATTTTTAAAGCAAAGTTAGGAGGTGTAAAATTATACCTGATGAAGGAGCAACCAATCGAAATTATTAGAGCCAGCTAAACCTGCTTTCTCTAAAGCTGCTTCGATTGATTGTGGTACTACGCGAACAGCAAACTTGAAAATCTCTCTACCATTCATCTCGAGGTAGGAATAAGAGGAACACTTGGGCGGAAAACTAGTCATGGAACGATTTTCACTAGACGCATCATCTGTTTCATTCTCTTTAAAACTAGAAATCAAGTGTCTGAGAATGGAAATCAAACCAATCGTTAGTGCCAATCCGAAGATGAGGACACAGTAATGTAATGAATAGACGTAACGTACTTTTTACCATCACCATCACTATGCAAGTCGAAACCAAACAAACCATCTTCTCCGATATCACAGGCCTAAAAAATATAAAAACATTCATCAACTACTGGAACATGAACTATTTTTTCTTTCAGATAGTTGTAAACTCTCCTTTATCGATACCTGCACAAGTACAGCACCAGCAGCATCACCAAAGAGAATACAAGAACCTCTATCCGTCCAATCAACGAAACGAGAAATAGCATCAGCCCCAACTACAAGGACATTCTTAAAACCACCAGCTGCAATAAGAACGAAAATATATATCAATAGAGCATATCGATCCAGGAAGCAGTTAGACTTCTTTATAACATTTCACTATAAAAACCAAGTCTTCTTTGGAACCGAGTATATTATATGTTCTCTATAACAGCATTTCGCTATAACGATAAAAAAATATGACGCTGCTATAGAGAGGTTTGACGGTAAAGATCATCATTAGCTACAATATTCGACTATTAATATACATAGTAATGATTATACAGTTCACAAAAACTTCATAACTAAGGAAAAGTTTGAAAGATTCTACCTTTGATGTAGCAAGAAGCAGAAAACAAACCCAATAAGAACCCGCTACAAGCAGCTGTGATATCGAAAGCCAATGGATGGTTTTTGCAGCCCAGTGCTTTTTGGATCTAAGAACAGAGAAGCAATAATAACTCAAAAGATTCAACAAAATACCTCTTCCAGAGACAAGTCAGCTGTGTTGCTCGGACTCTACAAGAATGTTCTTGCATCTGTTCGGATCTTAATAAGAAATGCATTACTTCTGGAGGATCCAACACGTGCCTATCGACATTCTAAAAGAGTCCAAGCGTCATAGCAAGTCCAAGTACAATAACATGTCAAGCTAGTTAGTGTAAGTGTGTAACTAGTAAACCGGAGAAATTGAGACGAAAATATGTTCTTAACTAACTGGTAGAATGCTAAAAACCAGTTACTAGTTTCTCCTCGTTGGGTTCACATAATATGAAAAATGTTGCTTCACCCTTGTCGGATCCTCCAAAACTGCACAACATACGGAAGATCTGACACAAACTTATTGACATTTTTGAAGAGTTCGAGCAACATAGGTTGTTTAATTCTCTACAAGGAGCTTCACTTAGTCGAGTTAAGGGAGATATCAGCTATGTATCCTAGCAAATGCATGAACCAAGACAACTAAAAGTATAAATCGGTAACAGAGTATATACCACCGGAGCACTGCCAAAACGGTCATCTCCAGATGAAGAACACATCAAAATTAGATCAACATCATTAGGATCAACTTCTGCCATCTCAAGAGCTTTCTGTGCAGCCTCTATAGCCAAATCCGTTAAATTCTCTTTGCCTGTAAAAGCGTATATCAGATCACTGCCTTACGTATTATTTTCCATACACTTGCAATGTAATAACACGTCATGTTACTGTCGAAGAACAGAACACAACAACATGTAGTAGGCTAGTATGTATCAAGATCAATGAAAGATTCACCTGAAAGAACTCTACGATTACGTATCCCTGTCCGAGTAGATATCCATTCATCATTAGTATCAATAAATTTTGCAAGATCATTATTGGTAACTCTCAGGCTTGGTACTGCAGAACCGCATCCTACTAGTTTGCAGCCCGTGTTAACTAATCTGTACATAAGATTAACGGAGAAAGTAAGTAGTTCTGTGACAACAATCTAACATAACTTTGAGACAAGTAAAGTGCAATACAAGATAGAGAACGAATTCACATAGTACGTGCTTTTGGGCTCGATAATGTAGTCCAAAGCACAAATCTATAAGGTCTGTTAGGGAAAAAAACAGCAATACAGCAATAGGCTTGGACTATGACAGATATCGTATTGAAGTTGGACTTTCGCAGCTCTTTGATGGTGGTGCACACATCAGTGAACATTCATAAGTCCCTATGAGGTTTATATGTGACGCCCCTGATGGAGGGCGATCGAGTTGATCAATATGAAGGACTTGAAACTCTTCTAGGCTAGTAAGGGTCCTATTTCAGTTTTCACTATTTTGCTTGTGGCTGCCTATGTTGATCACATAGCCGCACTCGCATTGGATACTCTAAAAATGCATTACTTTTGGAGGATTTGATATGCGCTTGTCAATATTTTTGAAGAGTCTGAGCAACACAGATACTTCTTTTGTTCCAAGTTATTTGTCTTATTTTCCTTTTTAGTCCGTTTCAAAAATGAATGTCTCTTTCCCCTTTTTTTGGCAACTCTTTCATTTCAACTTTCTAAAAGACATTTTGATACATTTTGTGTATCTTTCTTAAACTCCATGTCGAGCCAAAACAGGACAATCAAATCAAAACGGAGGGAGTATCTACTACTATCACTAGATTTTTCTGACTTCATCTTATGATGCAAAGTTGAAACACATCTCTAATAACAGTTAATTAATCCTCATCAACATAAACTAACCACATTTAATTATCTAAGTTGTATAAATGAAGCATCAAAAATCAGATATCCACATTAGTTAAGAATCCTAATTTACAAAATAAACTATTGATTAACCAAAAATTAACACATTACCTTGAAAAATCCTCTGCACCTTTAGCAGTATTGGAACACATTATCCTGCTGAATTTTCCATCAGAGAATTGATTTAAATATGTAGACAAAGTAAATATATGTACACAAATATATTAAATTACAAAATTCTTAATTGAGTTATTGTTACCGGTGTTAAATAAGCGGATTGAACAAAATTTGAAAGACTTTTACAAAAGATTGAGTTAATAAATGAACAGGTTATTGACCTGTCCAGAAAATCACTTTAGTTACGAAGCGAGTCAGAACTCAATCGCCTAACTATTACTAAGTTTATTGTGTTGTTATAATATTTCATATATATTTTGACGAAATTTCTCAGGATCAATTTGGGTTATATATCAATCCAAAATTCGAAGAGATGAAATGAGTTGATCTACTAAATAAAACGAATCAATAATTAACCCCAAACTTAAATAGATTGAGCGGATTATAATGTCATGTCCCTCTACTTATAGTCAACCATGTAAAACAATAAAATTCAAAAATAAAATATTTAGAACTGTACAAAGAGCTCATTTCCATAACCACCAGTATGATTTTGAGTTTATGAATTCTAACTTTTAGTAACGCAATATAGCTTAACAGATCGATCCAAAGCTACTGAATTATATCGAAATATTTTGCATTAACACATTGAATGTACAACTTACAAAGTTGGTGTTGCTTGATGCTGCCTCATTCTGCTAATACCAAATATTTGCGCTGCAGCCATTGTATTCGCCATAAAATCAATCGAAAAATCAGTGTCCGAGCTACAATACTAGCTAACTCGTCTTCAATCGTGCAGTCAGAAATTTAGTTAAGAGTGTTCGAACTTTAAAGAATAAAAAAAAATTGAAAAAAAATTCTAATGAAACAAATGAAGATATATTGGATGAAAGAATAAGAGAAATGCTATATATAACAAGTGAGATAGATTAAAATAAAATAAAATAAAATATCTAAGCACATGGAATGTATAATATAAGAAAAAATATAGTTTTGCGTGCATTAGTTGGCCTCAACGTCTATTTGAAAATTAAATTATGCAGATATCAATCTCTCTATATATAGCTAATTATAAGGTCAACGTACTACGACAAGTCGATACGTAGCTGTTTGGCCAAATTTTTAAAATTATTTATTTTATTTTATTCTATTTAATGTATTTGATTTGATTTGAAATTTAAGGAGAATGAGATAGTTATCATTGCTTCCATTGTAAGTAATTTTATAAATACAATGTGCTACTTTGCTACTCTCTTCATTCATATAATGTGTATTTTTTTTTTTATGTCGTGATTAGAAAATTATTATTAAATTGATCAATTTTATTTTTTTGTTTATATATTAAATGGACACTTTTTATGTTATATCGTGATTAAAAAATCATTAATAGATTGCTCAATTTTACCCTTAGTTTATACTAATTAGACTCTTGAAAAAAGAACTTTTTAGATCTTCAAAATTTGTTTAAACTTCCGTAGGTCATATTAATTATATTAAATGGATACTTTTTATTTTATATTGTGATTAAGAAATTATTAATAGATTGCTCGACTTTACTATTTTATCTTTAGTTCATACTAATTAGATTCTTAAAAAATGAATTTTTTAGATATCCAAAATTTGTTTAAACTTTCTTAGGTCATATTAATTATAGGAATAAAAATGAAAAAATAATTAATATCATCTTAATTTAGTAAGTGATAATGTGAGACAAATATTTTTAATAATCGAGGGTGTATTAATGAGGGGGGGAAAAGTAGAATAGCATAATTTTAATTATTGTTTATGAGTAGTCCTTTTTTGCGGCCGTTGGTTTAAATATACTTTATTTCATCTTAATGAGTTATTTAATTTCTTGTCTTAAAGTATGTATCGGAATTTTTAAAATAATTATTTCAATTGTTTGTCAATTTTGAAATTTAAGATAACATTAGTTATAATTGTTCTTGAAGATTATAAATATCTCAATTATATGAAAAGACATATAATAAAATAAATATTCAATAAAGAAAAAGTATATCTTAAGAATAATCGAATTGTTTTTTAACTAGAGAAATATTTTATCAAGAGACATATTAAGAAAAAACAAGACAATTAATCTGAGACAGAAATAAGTATTATATGATGCAAACTGAATCAAGTTTTAAAATTTAACTTCTCATTGTTTTCTTTTATTTTTCTCACGTTTTACAAAGTTTTTATTTGGATGAGAGATAAAAGCTCTATTTTGAAATTAATAATTTGGATGTGATTAACATGAACTTGAAAACTAATCATGGTTAGGAAAATAGATCTTTCATACTATATAGTTTTTCAAATATTTTTTTATTTCCTCTTACAACTAGGTAGATCTCTAGCCCCAAAAAATATCCCAAAAAAGATTCACAAATATGTCAATCCTTTTAAATATTTAAGTTGTAGCCTACCTTTATATAGGGAAAACGGTCAAAAATGCCCTTAAACTATGAGAAAGGAACAAAAATGCCCTCCGTTTGTAGTTTGGTCCAAAAATGCCCTTCCCGTCAATACTTTGGTCCAAAAATGCCCTTCCCGTCAATACTTTGGTCCAAAAATGCCATTATTGTTATTTTGGATAAAACAATGCTCATCTTTTCAAATATATATTATTTATTTTATTTTTGACACATTCTATCTCTAATAATCTTTTTTTTTTATAATTAGCAAATGTTATCTTATTTCAATTCAGAAAAAATTAAAAATTAAAAATTAAAAAAAAAATTATTTTATTAAAATTATATTTTATCGTTATATAAATATAAATTAATGATTGATATACAATGATCTTGTATATATGAAATATATTATATGTTGAAATAAGAAATATAATTTTTAAAATAAGATAAAATATAACGATAAAATAATTTATATTTATATAACGATAAAATATAATTTTAATAAAATAAGAAATATTTTAAATTTTAAATTTTTTCTGAATTGAAATAAGATAAACATTTACTAATTTTTAAAAAAAGATTATTAGAGATAGAATGTGTCAAAAATAAAATAAATAATATATATTTGAAAAGATGAGCATTGTTTTATCCAAAATAATAATAATGGCATTTTTGGACCAAAGTATTGACGGGAAGGGCATTTTTGGACCAAACTATAAACGGAGAGCATTTTTATTCCTTTCTCATAGTTTAAGGGCATTTTTGACCCTTTTCCCTTATATATATAATAACTAAAAAGTGACGTGACAATAACATAAAAGATATCTTAGTTTATTTGCCAATTTTTAGTTCATGTTATATTGTGGTAAAAAAAGTTCCTAAAAATAAATGTATACTATTTTATTCCAAATTTTAGCTCATGTTATATTGTGGTCAATAAATTCCTAACAGAAAAAATGTAGGAAAAATTACGCGGCTAAGCAAACTTATACTATTTAATTACTAATTATAGCTATAGTTTGCTATAATTATCACTCGTGACTAACATCATATATTAATTACGTGGACTGACTTCGAGTTTGTATAATTAGTCATATTTGTATATGTATAATTCGCCAGTTTATACAAATATATATGTATAATATACAATTTTTTAACCTATATACATATTTAATTCACCTCTCTCCACTCTCTGCCCTCTCTCGCTCGCCTCTCTCCTTCCTCTCTCAATCTCGCTCGCCTCTCTCCTTCCTCTCCCAATCTCGCTTGCCATTTATACAAATGTATATGTATAATATACAGTTATATACAATTATATACATATAAAATTCACCTCTCTCCCACTCTCTGCCTCTCTCTCTCGACTCTCTCCTCCCTCTCTCGATATCGCTCACCTCTCTCCTCTCTCTCCCAGTCTCGATCGCCTCTATCCTCCCTCTCCCAATCTCTCTTGCCATATATACAAATATATATGTATATTATACAATTATCTAAACAATATACATATACAATTCATCTTTCGCTCACTCTTTTCCCCCTCTCTCCTCCATATAACATGTAGCTACAAATTATAATTATCAAATCATAGTTATGAAGAGTGATTAATTATTTTTAAGTGGTTATATGTGAAAGTTTTTACTATTATTGGAGTTATTATATAACCAAAAAAAAATATGTATTTGGCAATACGATGCCAAATATATTTAAAATATGTATGTGAAGTGGACTAGTTTATGCCAAATTTTAGTTATGTTATATTACCATCATTAAAATTTCTATAAACTATTTAATACCCACCCAAAATATGGGGTTTTATGCCAAATAATAGGCCATGTTATGATAACTAAATTCCTAATTTTTTCTCTTTTTTTAACGTATTTATTTGAGTCCAGAGCCTAAAAGGTATAAAATGTTAATAACATTTTTAAAATGATATATAAATTTTTATTTAACCAAAACGGCAAAATCGTTGATAGAGCAGCGATTTTTCTAGCCGGGAAAAGCAAAATAGTAGCGATTTGCTAATTTTAAATATTTTAAAAAATAATTATTAAATGGCAGCGATTTCCAATTACTTTTGATCTTTTCTATTGAACTTAAATATTTTTTAAAAAATTCTTTATTTGAAATTTAAAAAAAAAAATTAAAGCAAATCGCTTCCTAGGGTAGCGATTTGTGTCAATTTTTTTAAAAAAAATTAAATCGCTGCCTTTAATGATTTTTATTTTAATTTCAAATAAATCGCTACTGTTGGCAGCGATTTAGAAAAAAAAAAAAAATTTTAATATATCGCTGCAATTAATTAAAAAAAATTTAAAAAAAATCAGGAAATCGCTGCAAGAGCAGCGATTAATTTTTTTTTTTTAAAAAGGTACAAATCGCTGCACTGGCAGCAATTTAATTAAATTTTAAAAAAATTAAAATGTATGCGATTTATTAAAAAAAAATAATTTAAATCGCTGCCAACAACATCGATTTATTTGAAATTTTAAAAAAATCTTTGATTTTAGTTTTAAAATAAAATAAAATTTGACACAAGGCAGCGATTTGCTTTAATTTTTTTAAAAAATTTCAAATAAATATTTATTTAAAAAAAATATTTAATTTAAATAGAAAAGATTAAAAAGAATTTTATATGGCAGCGATTTCTTTATATTTTTTTATTTTTTTTAAAATATTTAAAATTAGCAAATCGCTGCTATTGCAGCGATTTTGCTTTTTCCGGCGAGCTGCTCTACCAGCGATTTTGCCGTTTTGGTTAAAACGAAAATTTATATACTGTTTTAAAATTTTTATTAACATTTTATACCTTTTAAGCTCCGGACTCTATTTATATTTTGCTTTCTATCTTTTTTGATATACTTGATTTAAAATATACTTTCCATTACCATATATTTTAAAACTTTTTAATGATTAATTCTACTAATAACTCTTATCATAAGATTCCTTAATTTATATATATATATATATATTTATCATATACTTTAGAACTTCTTAATTTTAAATATTATAAAATAATTAAATAATAATCTGAGCAAACTAAGAAATGTTATTTTCTTCTATTCTAAAGTCTTCTCATGAAGAATAAAATGTTCAATTTAAAGTAATATGTATCGATATAAATCGACATAGATGACACAAGAATTGACTTCTATGTATGATCATCGAAGTTTACTTACAATAGTACTATAATTATAAATTAAAGTACATAAAATTGAATAAACCATATTTTTATTGGCGATAGTCTTTTTACAAGTAATTAGAGAAAGGCATAGTCCATTTTTTTTTTTAATGAAAATAGAGAATAGTAAGTCTTATAAAGGGGTAGCAAAAATTCTCTGTTGTTCAAGTCTTATTGGGCTCATAATTATTACTTTGTCCACTCAGGTGGTTTGAAGGGTTGTTATCCAAAGAGATGACCCGATATCAATTCCCCCTCAATGTCTTCTGAGTCGAGCCTGTCGCATATGACTTGTCTACTCCAGAGGGGAGAGGTTGTGGCAGAGGTTGTAGCGGCTATGGGTTATCCTGGAATTCTAAAAAAAAATTCTTGTAAAAACAAGTAGGCAAATACATAAATATGTCTTTTAATTTGGCTTCAGCTGGCATCTTTGTCTTTCAACTTGACTTCAACTGATATTTATGTCCTCCAACTTTGGATGTACACTAGTAGACACTTATATATTTGTATAAAAATGAACTAGTAGACACATGTGTCCTACATGACGTCACGTAGGCTGTGACAGTCACAAGTCATTGGAGCTCTTTCCATGCCTTCTCATATAACTAAGAGAAAACATAACCTTCATCATCTCGCATAGTTCGGGTTAAGGAGTTCATGCTTATATAGTAATATTATTAGAGCAAGATAGATATAGATTGTACCTATTTCACTGCAACAAAACTGTTGATGCAAATTTATCTTGCTTATAAATTATGACAATAGTGCTGCTCCTCAAGGGAACAAACAGAAAGTGTGTACATTACATCACACAAGCATGGAAGTGTAAACAAACTATAATGTAAAAATATGGCATTATGCAATATAGTCCTGAAGAATATCTGTCATTTTGCTCTGTTCATTCCTAATATTGTAAGCTTTAGGTTCCACGATCAGCGGTCTATTGATCGTAGACCTTTTCCAGCTTGACATAGCTCTGGACTTCGAATAATGTGATCAGAACTCCTGTTCGAAATGGCATTTCCAGAATTTTTTGTCTTTGCTTCACAGCCAAGATAATTTGACAATACTCTCTTCACTGCGAAGCCACGCCCAGTTAGTTTGTTACTATTTGCACTGAGAAATGGAGTTCTGTCCCCCCTTACCGGGCTTATCAGAGGCACAGGTGAAAAGTTCGGTGTTCTATATGGGGTGCCTGAATATGGGATTGACACTTTTTTGTGGTTAATGACATTGCCTATAGGAACAGACGAGTTCCTAGTTAAGGCGTCCACGTGTAGTAGATCATCAATTCGTGCAACAATATTGAAAGCCAGACTCTCAAGGACTCTTGAGTAGCTCTCTAAGATACACTTTCCTACATCCTGAAATATGATTGAAGAACGATATCTAGTCACTTTATTGTATTAGTATGAAAGAAAGCACGACACATTTCTACACTAGTAACGAACCTTGTTATACTGAATCTTGCTGGTATCTAAAGTGGTTTGTGTTAGGCCGGGGAATCGCTGTTTTAGGCAAAGTAGGAGGTTTTCAGCTCTCTCAGCAAGCGACTCTCTCTTGTCTCCATCAACCACTAGATCCTTGACCATCTCCCAAGATGATTTTGCTGTGGAACGATTCGGATTAGTTGGAGGTCTAGGATGATGTTTTCTTCGCCACACGTAAATTGAAGCCTCCACACGGTTTGCTATCTCTAAGGCAACACATTCAGTTGACAGATCAAGACAATCAAGCAAGCACTCAGAGGAGAAATGTTCTGATGTTATGTAGCGGTAGATGACATCCCCTAAACACGCTCTTCCATTCTAAAAGACAAAAAGATAAATCAATATCTATCTTTCCTTGACATGTTAGCGGAACAACATAACCAACAAGTTCAACAGAAAGCGCGGAATTAACAACTCTAGTAAATTTATTCACATATAAGTTCAGAAGATGCTATTTCAAAGATGTACCTTTGGAAGAGCATCTAAATATGATTCAGGAACTTCCATCTCAGCTAACGTAATGCTATTTATCGACATAGCAGCTTTCAGAATTTGACTAGCACATTCGCGTTTGTGATTTAACTGCTTCCTTGTATCTTCAAGCAAACCACCATGAGGCACCCTTGGGACAGGCAGCCACCACTTGTCTTTTTGCCTCTGGATAGCTTTACGAAAAGAAGCTGAACCATCATCCTCAGCCGCGATTATCCCTTGATCCACATACCAAAACTCGGTACTTGTAAAGCTATCTAGTATTTCCTGCAACATACCAAATGGATCATTCGAAGATCTACTATTCGTACTACTGTGAAAAAAATAGGACAAAGAGATTCTTACAATAAGCATATTGTCAAGTTTTCGTAGAGCTGGAAGATTAATAAAAAGATCTGCTCTTGGTCTACTAGTCATAACCTGGAGATACACAAAGGAAATTAAATCGACAAAACTTGCATTCAACGATCCCCATCTTGATAACGGCAGCTAGATAAGTAACACAATCACAAGAAATTCATGTTTGCACTTCAACCAAAAGGCGTGCGGATCAGTACCTCAAGCTTACTTCCATCATGAAATGTTTGCCAAGAAGGTTTTAATTCAACAATGTGGTCGCTAACAGCAACAAGCCATTCCATCTCTCTTCGCCACATCGATTTCTTTTCATTAGATAATGGTTCTAGTCTCCATAATTGTCCAAATATAGTAGCTACACATCGAATTTTTTGTCAAAAAATCAAAAGACCGATAAAAACAACAAAAAGTAGTCTCGAATATGAAAATTTACCACATAGATTGGTTATCGCATTTGAAATAGCCAATGATGTACAAACCCCTTTCCCACTACCAGACATGTCTTCTCCAAGCAACAATTTTGAAAATCTCTCTTTCATCATCTCCAATTCTGTTCAATGTAATGCGAATAAACTCAGTTTGACCTTCTAATTCAAAAGCCAAATTGCTTAACCGCCATAAAATATTCAAATTTGAATTTGAAATAAAGCAGAATGTTACCAAATAAATATAAAGTCAATTCTCCTTTTATCTTTTTTCTTCGACCATAAAATTCAAACTAGGAAAAAAAGAAAACGAACCTTTTGCATTCACATCATCTTTTTGAGCTTTACCAATAGGCCATCCTAACGGAGAAGACGGTGAAGAAGTAGACGAATCCTTCTCTTTGCTCTCATCAGAACTGGATCTACTCCATACCGACGATTCACTCGATGGCCCGTTCTCATTCTCAGCTTTATTCTCCATTTCAGTTCGAAAATTCATTGAGGAAAACCAATCTCATAGTTCAAATATGGGTAACTAGCTGGTCCCCTTCTGATTTTACTCTATGTATAATTATATGTGTAGTTTGTCTGCAATTCCTTCATTTTTTTCAAATTTTAAGGTAACTGTCAAATGCCAATTGCCAACGTCTCTCTACTGGACCCATTTTCAAATTATTATTATTAAAATAATATACTCCGCAACTTTGTGATTTAGATCTCGTATATATCATTTCGGTCAAACGGAAGTAAAAACATTAATTTTAAAAGGGAAACTTTTGAAAAATTAACCACTATAATAAAATTAATTATGTTTTATAGCGATAAGTTTGCATATTTACGAGTTGTACCTACAATTTAAGTTGTCTTGTTTATATAATTCACGAATTTGTGTAATTCGCAAGTTTGTATAATTCGCGGTATATTTGTATAAACTCAAAATAATGAATTAATACGATTACAAACATCATAAGTGTAAACAATTATACAAATTTTGAATTATACAAAAGTTGTACAAATTTCGAATTATATAAATGTGCGAACTATACAAAAAGAAGTTAAGTCGCGTAATTATAGTTAAAAGTAGATTGTGAATACTAAAGTTATATTAATTAATTAACTAGTATATGTTTGCTTATATGCGTAATTTTCCCATTTTGAATTTATTTTCTCTTTATTTTTTTGAAAACTTCTTTTCTTATGTGTAATTTTAAACATTAGTAAGGACTAAATTACTTATTTCTAGTGCATTATTCAAAAGATAAATAATGACATCGCCAATTTTATAGTTTAGCTTATTAGGTTAGTCATTTATAAAAAAAGACAAATTATAGAATAACTCAAATTAGTTTAGTTTTCATCTCTAGAGTGGAACTGAAAAAATAAATAGAAAAGAAATACTATGAAATTGAAGAAAGAAAATTCTATTAAACAGATATTATTAAAAAGATAATTCATATCTTTTAAATTTTTCTTCATTTCCATTTTAATTTACTTTATTTTATGTGAATATTTTCTCTATCTCAATTTAAAATTTCGTAACAATTCATCATTTTTAAAAAATATTCTACGAGTAGTACTAAAAAAGACGGGGGGGGGGGGGGGACAATAAAAATAAACGACAAAGGACAGAAATCACATACTTTTAAAATAAAATTATCATTTATTCCTTATAAGTTTATAATTACAAAAATCTCTCAAACTTATACAATAATATAAGCGCTGATACATTAATCTGATGTGCGAGATACATTAATCGTTAAGTAAGATACATTATATTTTATACATGATACACTAATCTGATGTACATTTTATACATGATACACTAATCTGATGTGCGAGATACATTAATTTGATGCGCTGATACATAAATCTGATGCATGAAAATGAGAGATTTTGAGAATTTATAAAACTAATTGGGGATAATAATAATAAGAGAACTTGTATGTGAGATTATTGTCATTTGTCCTAAAAATAGATAAATAAGGGGCCGTTTGGTTACTGGTTAGAGTTATGCAGGTATTAGTTATGCAGGGTTTAGTTATGCAGGGTTTAGTTATGCAGGTATTAGTTATGTAGGATTTAGTTATGCAGGTATTAGTTATGCAGGTATTAGTTATGTAGGGTTTAATTATGTAGGGTTTAGTTATGCAGGTATTAAATATGAAGAGTTCGTTATGTAGGTATTATTTAGTTATATATATATATATATATATATATATATTATAATACATGAATTATTAACTACTGAATATTATTTGTTGTAAATTAATATATATTATTTACAAATAAATAAACAAAAAGTATAATTTTACCTCATTTTGAATAAAAAGTAAAGAAAAAAAAATCTCCCTCTATACTGGACTTTTATTTTTTTCTTTTTGTTATTCTTTTTAATGTTTATAACTAATAAAATAAAATATTATTAATATATTTTAAGTATATTATGGTATCATATTTAATTAGGTAAATATTTTATCAATATATTGTATATATTGTTTATATATTTTTAATATACCAAATATATGAATCACATATAAATTTATGTTCTAAACAATACATGTTAATTAAATATGTAGAATATATTTAATAATAGTAGCATATATATATATATATATATATATATATAAAAAACATATGCGCAGACAAAATATATCGATTCAATTTATAATATTAATATAATATTTGCATTTGGAATTCAAAAGAAAACAAAATAAAAAATAGTTGTTCAATAAAGACGAAACAAAAACAAAATATAAAATTTTCTTTAAAAAATAAATATTTTGCTCTTGATTTGATATAAATTAGCCGTGGATAGACGATAAAAAAGGCTAAATTGCTAGCGGCAATTAATTTTGCACGAGCTTTTGCGGCTTAGAAAAAAGATGTTTGTGTATTAAGAATATTTTTTTTTGTTTTAAAAAAGAAGTAGTTAGGTAAAGTTCTCAACGGAGGGGAAAAAAGGGTTAAAGTTTTCAATAAAAATTGATTAAAAATAAATTAATAGGGGTAAATGTGGAATATATTATTTTAATACATGTATAATAATACCCGCATAACTTATTCCACCTTCTACCCCGCATAACTTATACATGAATTCCCTCATAAGTTATGTAAGTATTATTTATGTAAGATTACAAATAACACAACCAAACACCATATAAAATTAATACATTAATAACTTTTATACAACATTTAAACTCTACCTACCAAACATTGTATAAGCTAGGTTGACTTTTCAACTTAATAAAAAAATTATACCAAACATGGTAAAACTAATATCACTTTTTATTCATGAATAAAAGACACTCTTATACACTAACCAAACAACCCCTAAGGACACAATAAATAAAGCTTTACATAAAGCCCAAAAACAGTGTTACTTTTGGGTTGTGATTTTGAGCCCATATCAGCTTTTGCTATGGGACTTTTAAAAGCCCAAAAAGGAGGAGATTCAAACCCAAGGTACTTTGCCAAACTGTGAAGTGTGAACCCACTCGGAGTCTGTTTAGATTTACTTAAAAGTTTGATTAAATTTATTTTAATTCATTTTAGCGTCTGGAAGTATTTGATAACACTAAAAACAACTTAAAATAAATTTACATTGACTTCAATAAAGTAAAAAATGAAAAGTAGATTCCCTTACTTTTTACTTTTTTTTTTTTTTTACTAAAAGTTACATTTAAGTTTGATTTCTTTTTAAGGCTTAAAAACTATTTTTTTTTTAAATCGATTCAAACACGCTCTTAATCACTTGGTTGAGATAAACATAATTAATATTTGAGAACTTAACTTTTGTCAAAACATTTAGATTCTTCAACTCTATTCTCTGCATTGTTTCAAAATAAAGTAAAGTGTCGTGTGATTTGCTCCACCCTTTACGTTCAAAAGTTGCAACAGTTTGAGGTACCCTATTTTAGTAAATAAAATAATCCTATACTACCTCGATACGGTACTGTAATGGGATTAAATTTTCTAAATACACAAAGTGAATTACGTAATTAAATATTGGTTTTAATTTTGACTAGTTATCAACTATGACTACAGTGGTTTCTTCTCTTTACATTCTTTGTAGTCATATTTTTAATCTTTCAGTAAAATTTCTGACTCCGCTACTACTGACACTTGATCGTGAAATATCGATTGATTGTTGAAATTCCTACAAAAATGGGAAACGTCGACCTAACTTTGAGTGTTGTTTGAACTATTAATACTATTGTTACAGGATTCAGATTAGCCTTGTTAATGTGGTTCACCATTGTTAGTATACAAATCTTTTGAGCCGAGGGGCTTATCGAAAATAAACTTTCTATATGCACCTAGAAAAGTAGGAGTAAAGTCTGCGTATATTCTATCATTTCCTGTCTCCAGACGTCACTTGTGAGATTACACCGGTTATGTTTGTTGTATATATGCATTCATGTCTCTCCACTCTGTTCTGTTCTTATTAAATGCTGGACACCGCGAAAATAAACCCAAAAGTAGATGAGGAAAGAGGTGAAACCGATGATGCAGACAGATACAGCGAGAGCTGCTGAATGTGCTAACGTTGTACACATACCAGATACAAATGCAATTACAACTACAAATTAACATTGATATACCATGCAGAAAGATTGCGCGTTATAAAGTTTCCATAAAAGTGGATAGATATCTGCATAATCTTTTGTTGAACGTCTTGTGTCCGCCATGAAATAGTATATGAACATAGTCCCCGCAGAGCATGAAAAGGCAATGGCATCCGTAACAACAAATGCACAAAAGGCTGTGTTTCGTATTAGTCCCAATAACAACTAATTAACGCTGGTAAAGACTTTAACACTCTTTGTTAATGTGTATATTTATTGCTGTTAAAAAACTGTTTGATGCTAAAATATCATATAATATGGAACGGAAGAGTAAAAAACTTCCTTGATATAAACGAGAAATCTCTAAAGACTAGTGACTCACAGTTTGAAACTCGATAGATGATGGACTCACCCTCTTTGTCTTTCTCTATTTAAATATCAAGCTTTTGTCTCGACAGAGTTTGAACCACTGACGTGTACCTAATCTACACATGGTGTATGCAAGGTCCTTCTGTTATTGGCTTGATATAAGAATTTGAGGTAAGGATCACTGGTCTTTTTTTCGTCTGTGTTAGCTTTGTCCTGACTCGATGTGCCTTCAATTGCATCCATCCCTTTGAGGGATTGATGTCTTACTGTTTACATTCTTATTTCATAAGGTCTGCCTACATTCTATCCCTGATTACATTAAAGTATGTTACAGATATTCAATTTACACATGACAACTAAAAAAAAAATAACAGCTCTCTATGAACTTGTTGAGACAGCCCTGCCTACCACGTCTCAATAATTACAATGCCTAAACGAAAAATTACCCTAATATAGACAAGGAAAGAGGTGCAGCCGATGATAGAGATAGCAATGGCGAGAGCAGCTGAATGTGCTAACGTTGCATATAGACCAGTTACAAAAGCAATTACAACAGCAATCATTGCCCAACATTGCAGATGGACAGCGTCCTTATAAAGGTTCGTTAAAAGTTTATGCAATTCTTCAAGATTTATTGTTTCAAGTCTTGTGTCCGCCATGACAAAGTATATGAACATATTCCCCGCGGATCATGCAAAGGCAACGGCATCTGTTACAACAAATGCACAGAAGGCTAGTATGAATTACATGAGGATTTTTCTGGGGATTAGTATGAAAATTCGCAGGAAACTTATTTTCTACAGGAAAATCTCCAGGGTAATTCACAGTTTTTTTGTAGTGGTTGCCTTTCATATTAGAATTGTTGTTCCCTTATTAGTGCTATTTGGATCGCTATCAAAACCTCCTGGCAATGTGAAGCCAGCTGCAAAGGTGACTGTAACTAGTAATGTAGCCACAACTAGATGTGTATTAGATGCATTCATTAGTTTTTCAATTCTTTTTTCATATCTCTTAGCTTCGTCCTGCCTCGACGTGCTTTCAATTGCTTCCATTCCTGATATATTATCTCCCAAATTATATATGTTCTTGTGAGTCCATTACTTTCTCAATGTTATATATATAGGGATTTGGGCATTTGCCTTGGAAGAATTTGATCCTTGCCTTTGATCAAAATTAAGAGAGGGATTTTGTCTTTGCCTTTGATCAAAAGAAAGGGATTTGTTGTTTGTATGCCTCAAGTAACAATATTGTCATTGTGTTCAAATACATAAGTTTTCAAGATAGTATTTTCCTTCAATCCCGACTTGGGCCAATGGAAAAAATCAGTTATTTTGGTAAGATAATATATTTTTTGAAGACTCCTATATAAACATATGATATCACTAATATTATTAATAATTATTTAAAAGTACAAATATATCTAAGACAATTTAGTGAAATGTAATTCTATTGTTTTTTGTTTTTTGTTAAACTTAAAATTTAGTAGAAGTTCATTTCTATCTTTTCTTATTGCATTTACAAAATTCGGTGTTGTCTTTTTCGATTTGCACCATAAAATTGTGAAGAGTACTAGATACGACTAGTGTACCCTTACACGTTACTAGTTCCAAAGGTATTATTATATCATCTACACAACTTCATCATCGACGTTGTTTTTTATGTTATCCACAAATTCTTTTAAACTCCGGACTTATGAATATGTATCATTTTCACTTGGAAAATTCAATAGGTTATAGACATCCATTTTATTGCGGTAATTGAGATCATTATTCATGACCTCAAGTTCATGAATGACGTTTTTACAAGTGGTTCATTCAAATTCTTTGAGATTTCATCCTCCAAACCAATTTTGTAGTGCTGAAAATAATTTGTTGTCTCCTGAACATTTGTCGTCCAAGGCGGGATTGCAAAATTGATAGTATCCAAAAGATTTATCTTTCCTCGATCAAATTCATGTCTCACTTCATAGCCTTCTAATATCCTACGATAAAATTTGTTTTCCAATAATACATCTTGAAAGCTCTTATTATCCTAGTATCACAAGGTTAAATAAATCTCAACACTCTATAAAATAATTATTATTAATTTATTATTTAAATAATACCTCTACAAAATAATAATATTTCACGTTCCAACTATATTAATTTAGTGAGGTTTTACTATAATATGGACGGATGGAAAGTAAAAAACTTCTTCATTCTAATAGAGAAATCTTTGAAGGCCAGTGACCCATGATTTGAAACTCTATGAATGATGAACTCATTCTTCTATCTTTCTCTACTTAAATATCAGACTTTTTATTCATAGCAAAGTTCGAATTCAAGACGTGCACCTAATTTACACATTATGATGTGCTTTGCTCTTATCATTAAACCAATTAAGTGCACCTAATTACAACATCATCGATGCCTTTTATCATTCCATCAACATACACTAACTGGCCAACACAACCATGAATGGACAACTCAATAGTTTCCTACTCGAGCGTTTAATAGCTTTGACTCAAACCTTATATATAAGTCAAAATTATATAAATCTATATGGACCATATATTATGTGGATCTATCCTAAATTGGCTAACAGGCTTTGTTCTAACTTTAGATCAATGTGAGCAAATGCTAGGATTTATCTAAGAAGGACAGATCTATAAATACACTAGTTTCTTTTGGTTTGAGAAATTAAAAGAATCATAATAAGTAGACGTTTGGACATGTGATATCATATCACGATATGGTATTGTGAGAATGAATCAGTGTTTGGATATGCGATTTTACGCTGATTCCATCTCATGATTCCATATCATGAGATGTGACATCATATTCTCCAAAAATCATGATATGGAATCATATGGAAATATCATATCATGATTTGAGTTACTTTAAAATAAAAATTTATCCACAAGTTTATATTTTGTTAAAAAAAATCACATTTATATCTACTAACCATTTATTTCACATGTAAATAAAATTTATAATCACATCATTACTTTTTAACATTTATTATTCTCACCGACATAAAATTATTTATTCTCACTAACATATAGTAATTTTAACTCACACTTCACGACTGTTGAGTAATAAAATCTTGAAGAGCCCGTGAAAGGTGTTTCATTTTTACTCAAATATATTGATGAAACAATTAGTTAAGTGGTTTGTAATAATTTATTATACGATTTTATAATTTTTTGTTTATTTGATAATATTGAATAAACAATTGGGGCTATTCTAATAGTTTTAAAAATTATGGGATTTTTTATGTTTATGAGAAAATATGCAAACACCAAAATTTCATATCGCATTTCCAAATAAAACTTTAATTTCATCTCATTATTTCATATCATGATATCATATCATAATACCATATCGAATGGCCAAACGAGCCCTAAGAATGAAGTAGATTTTAAGAAATGCTAATATAATTGCTTTAATATTCACTTTGATATTCTTTTAATGCAAACAGTATATTCACTTTGATATTCTTTTATGCAAACAGTAAATCCCTTCCTTTTTTGTTAAGGCAAAGACCAAATTCCCTGCTTCGAGCCAATAAAGACGAGAAGATTGACTCAAGAACCAATTTCATTTCAAGCTTTTTCATATATATATATATATATATATATATATATCAGTTGTCAGTGGTAGTCAAAAAAAAATTTATTGAAAAATTCAAAATGTATATGAAGAAACACTAAAATTAAAAGAGATACAATATTTAATATATATATAAACAGTATAAATTTTTTAAGTTGTGCCCCTGAGGACTGCATGGAAGACATGATAAGACAGGACAAAACATGATATATTATGAAGGCAGCTCGATTCTATATAGTAATAAAATAAAATAATAAGTGATATTCTTACTTAATTTTTTGTTTGTCGTGTTTATTGAGAATGCAAGAAAATATTGTCCTTAAAAATGTTTATATGTAATTTAGAAAAAATAAATATGCAAGAGTGGCTCGACAATGTTAAAAAAAGACATGTGCTTTAGGCCTTCACATTTAAAGGGCCTTATTTTTAATAATAATATATTATAAGTTATTATATTTTAACAAATATTGAATACTATTTATAGAAAAAATTAACTTTTCATGAAAAATGAAGGAAATATTAAAAGAAATTTGACATATTAGAAGTACTATATCTCATAAAAAATAATTTAAAAAATAGAAATGGTTATGTAATTCATTGAAAACTAGGAGAAATCATTAACATAAAAGTTATTAACAATACAAGTTTAAGACATCATTTGATATTCGCTTTAGGCCACTAATATGCTTTAGCCGCACCTGATAATATGTAATTTTTCATTTACGAGAGTTTAGATGAATCCTTTTGTCCTATCTAGCTCTGCTCCGAAGCTAGCAGAAATCAAAGCTATTTTTTTCAACATATAAAACACATCTAGTTGTGGCCACTCTACTAGTTACATTAATCACCTCTGCAGCTGGTTTCACATTACCAGGAGATTTTAACATCGATTCGAATTAATAAAGGGGATATATGGCGATTCTACTTAATAGAATCGCCATATCTTTATTAGGGTATCGAAATCGATATCTCTTGGCAATGTGAAACTAGTTGCGAAGATGATAGTCACTAATTAATAGATGGACTACAACTAGATGTATTTAAGTTGCCTTAGCTTCTTTTTTTCAAAGAAAGATGGAATGAAATTGCTTGTTGCTTGCAAAGTAGAAGGGAAGTATATCTAAGAAGGTGAAAAATGAGACTCAATATATAGATATTGTTGGACACTTAAAGTATGTTAAAATGTAGATGAAAAGGTGTGTTTGGTAGGAACCTTGAAAATGCTTTTCTAGGAAAATAATTTGATTTGTTGTTTATTTTTTCTTATATTTGGAACATAATAAAAAAGATTTGTATATAATCCAATATGATAGAAGGTGGAAGTAGAAGGTACGTAGGGTTGCGTGGTGTGGTAAACGATAGGGCGCTACAGAAGCAAAGCGAAGATGAAATATGTTGGTGAGTGAGGTGGATAGCGTTGAAATGCTTGTTTATTTTCTCCATTTTGAAGAAATTTGTTTTTCTAGAGAAAAAAATTGATGTTTATAACATTAATTAAAATTTATTTCATAAGAATACTATGAGAGAAATTCAAGATGTCATTCAACTGGCAGGTAATTCAACAAAATATGAAAAGATTTTGTAATGTTTCACAATTATTTAAAATATATTAAAATAAAAAAATAGAAGAATATGCTTTTGTAGACTAGTTGATAAAGGAACACAATAAAACAAATAAAATATTGATAATATTATTAAATAAATTATAAAAATATTTTTTTTTTAAAAATTGACTAAAAAAATATATCGTACTATTCCTTACCTGTGGGCAAAACCACGTCGAAAGTATAAAAGTGGATGCTTTAACTAGTGGAGAATGTGCAAAAAGTAGATTATACTAAACAAGGTTTAAGATTACATTACTCTTTAAATTTTTTTATTGTTTCTCAATTGCTTTTTTTTCCTCCACTTTTTCTTTTTTTGACTTTGGTGGTTTGATTCAAAATCAAGTTATTCCAAATTATAATTTGGACAATTTTTTCTTTAATATATTTTTCAATTGTGAAATATAAGATAATTTGAATATAATAAAATCGACTAATATCTGATATGTCCATAGTAATAATAAATTTAAGAAAGATTGAGGTGTATTTCACGAAAAGCACGTGCATTTTAAGATGTTAAAAGTGTCCGAGTGTGTGAATTTGTGAATTATTAAAATTTATCTTTAAATAAAAGAGTGATTGAATTATTTTCTAAGTTAAGAATTCAATCGAACACTTTTGAAAGAAAATATAATTTGTTTTATATATAATTTTTTATCAAAATTGTAGTTCCAATATCACATATATATTCATGAATATGAGTAACTTGCTTACATACAAGGAATTGATTATGATTCAAATTGAATCTATTTACTTGAATTTTACAATTCAGTTCAATAAAATGATTGACAACTGATAATATATTTTGTAGTAACAAAAATAATATTGTCCTTTGAATATACTCTAGTAAGTTCATCCCTACACATATATCATTACTCAATTCGATTCCATTAATCAAACATTAAAATTTCTCAATATACTCCATTCAATTTTCACTTATTGAGGCAAGAAACAAAGGTGTAGGTCTTATTGCAACCATCAAATTAACAAATAAAAATGTAAACAAATAAATAATCAAAATCCATTTAACAATAAGCAAAATAAACTAATACTGATTCCTATAATATCATTATTAATGAATTTAGCTATTCATACTAGAAATGAAAAATAAAAGACAAAAAAAAGGACATAATTAAAGAGTAATTGGAAAAGAAAATTGATGCACTATGATGAAATTAATCCTTCAAAGTAACTATGATTTCTCTCAAAGCTTCAATGGTACCAAGATTCTATAAGAAAGTGCCCTAAAAATTTAGTTATACTCATGTAAAAACATGACAAAAAAAAAAAAAAAATTACATTCAGCAACATCAGTGAACTATTTAGCTACGTAACTTATGTAGGTGATTCTGAAAGCTGTCTTCTCTTCTTTAGCTACGTGGGTGAGCTATATACTCACCCACGTAGCTCAAGTGGGTGATTCCAGAAGCTTCCTTTGGTTGCCTTCTCAATGTGGGTGAAGTACATGACCCACACAGATTTATTTTTTCTTTGCTCTTTTTAGCCCTATTTCTTCTAATTCTGACTTTCATGTTTCAATTATTTAAAGCAATTGAAGTCACTCCTTAAGCCTTTCAAAAGCACTTGAAACCTAAAATTGTATCATTCAAATCATTACTAGTTCATTAATCTCACAAATGGAGCATGGATTTATTATTCAAAAGTGTCATAAAATTGATAAAAATAACAACTTATCAGTAATATCTAGGAACTCATAAACTTAAGAAAAATATTTTTCCATGAAACTATTTTTCTAGAAGTATTTTGTTAAAAATAAACGAAATGTGAAAGTGCTTGATAAGTAAATAAAAAATATTATATCGAAAATATTCACATGTAACTGAACAAAATGTTATATGGACGTAATTGAGAGTTCAAGGGATGGTGAGGTGAGATGGTCGATGGGTGGAAAGTGAGGATGTTGGACAGATGCGGATCTAAGATTTAAAGGTCGGGGTGCCACAACATTCAAGTAAGATAAAATGACGGGTTGCTTTAATTTTGGGTTACAAATCGATCAAATGTGCCTATAGTAAATATTTCTTTTTGATATTATGTGATCAGAGATAACTAAACAATTCAATTTTTATTTTTATTTTGGAATTAAATGTCTTATTCGCTAAAACTTTGAGAAAAAAAAGTCACGTTAAAATTTGAGCTTGTATAAACCATCTAATAATATTAACATAATATATTCATTTTCTATTGACTTTATGTGTTGTTGGAGATATATAGTTGGGGAATAATAAAAATTGTAGTTTCAGCTTATTCATCTTACTTAGCAAAAATGTCAGTGATAATCGAAAGAACCTTTAAATTTAAAAAAAAAAACATTTTTGAAACTTATGTTTTTTCTAAAAACTATATTTAAATATATTCTTAATATTTATTTGACGCTCATAATTCAGTACTCACTAATTGATAAAACAAAATAAACACGTTACACTCAAATCAACATATTAATAATTAGTACGAGAGAAAGTAAAAAAATAAAAATTAATTATGAAAAGGGGTCAATTTGAATTAATAAAGAATAGTAAATAAATAAGATTGAATGGAAAAAAAGAAAAGAAAAAAAAATATATTTAATTATTATACATTGAGAACCCAGGTTGATGAGGTGGCAGAACCTCTCCTTTGCCAATTGGGCTAGTCTGTTGTATAGTCACTAGGTAGCAAAAGTAATATATATTTAATTATTATACATATATACATGTGTATACAATGTTTTTCCGAAAACACTGGGTGACGTGGAACCCCCACCCGTACACCTAAATCCGGCTCTGATGTTGGGTGCAGAAAAGGTGAGAATGAATATGAAACATCGCTATTAATGAACTCGTATTTCCTATTTTTATTAGAGATTTTTCGCGTTTTTAAAGAGCTTTTCTCTTTAAAAAAATATTATCTAAATATATTAACCAATCTAACATAAGAAAATTCAAAAACAAAATTCCTCAGTACCAAACACAAGCCTATTACAAGATTTGGCTGGAGAGGAACCAAAGAGTTTCTCAAGGGAAAAAATTTGAAAGACGACATGTGCTAATGAAGCAAATCATACAAGAGATACATGGGCGAGACACAATGCAGAATAGACTAAATAGTTGTTTGGCTAGACCTATTATCTTTAATTAATAGTTGGATAACTAGTCAAGAGATAGAATGACATTAATTAGTAGATTTGGGGATGTCCAAATACTGCTATCATTGTTTTAAAAGGGGGCGTGAGACGAGACATTTTATACAGTACGGAGCGAGACGTAAGTCCCGAGACACGGGGCATAAGTCTCATGAATCTACGGGGCGTAGTCTCATTTATATTCAATTTTATAGTTTTAGTACTAATTAAATTGCTTTCAATGATTTTACAAATAATTTTTTATGAAAAACATATAATATATAAAAATTATATTATGATTTTTATTTGAGATAAGTATTGATAATCTATAAAAAAAGAAAAGAAGTATTATCATTACTATTTGAGAAATATAAACATCATTGTTTCATGAATAAAAATAATTACTTTCAAATAGTTAAATAAAATATGATAATTTTGAGACATATGACAAAACAATGAAGACCAATGATAAGTGAAAAAGTAAAATTTTGCTACATATTTTTAAGAGAAATGTTACGTAATATATAATTACCTTCATAGTATTATCAAATAGTAAATATGTGATACTACATTTGTTGTTTGAGTTACTCTCAATCTTTTTGTATTTATAGATTAAAAAGTTACGTATCATTCATTTATTCAAGAATTATGAGAGTCAACAATGTTAATTAAAGATATTAATACATAATTTATGTAAGATCTATTAGGTGAGTCCCGAACATTGGGCGTTGGGCGTGCTTAGGGCGTACAGTCGGGCGTTTAGGGCGTAAGTTTTGTAGAACTAAGTCCCACACTTGAGTCTCGAGACATTTTGCTAGAGTCTCGCCCCAGGGCGATCCCCGAGGCGAGTCCCAGAAGAGTCTTTTAAAACACTGACTGCTGGTTTATCCGATTTGTAATGTTCACTTGATAAATAAAATCTTCACTTATCAAAAAAAAGTTATTCCAAAAATATTCATATATAATCTAACAAAATACTATGTGAACGTAATTTGGGGTAGACGATTAAGGGTGGGGATTGGAGATGTTGGATGGTTGGAAATGAGACAATGAATATAGAATGTCGCTATTAATAAAACTTGTATTTTCTATTTTTATTAGAGAAATTAAAAATTATTTACCTCATTTTTAAGAAACTTATTTTTCTAAGAAAACATAACCCAAATATTGTGGCAATTGAACATAAGAAAAGTAAATATATTTTCCTTCTTATCAAACATAAGCCTATTAAATTTTGCACCATGAGTATTTTAAATTCAAAAGTCACCATACTTGTTTTAAATAATTTTGTGTTAACAGGTGTCATTAAAATTGTTACAAATTCTTATTTCAATAATGAAGAACTTCTCAATTTTTTCATAAATAACAATTACTATTATTTTATTTTTTACTGATTTAATCAAAATATTCATAGAAATAATAATTTGAGTAAAGACAATTATAAGAAATCTTTTTGGTTGATATATCCATATTAAAGTTCGATTAAATTTAAATTCACTTAAAAAAATCTCATATTAATATTAAATCACTTCTTAACAAAAACGATTGATTTTACTCTTATCAAGTCCCAAATATAATAATATAATAATGTGAACAACTAATATGAACAAATGAATATGGGAAATATTTATTGGTGGAAATAAATTCACTTCCCTTCTCAACCTGTGTCCATTGTCTTTCTTATCTGTTCTAAAATTCTCTGTTTGGTGGAAATGAATTCCATTCCTTTCTCCATTGTTACATACATACCTTCAAAGCAGCCATTGTTACTCTGTACCAAAACTTCCCAAACAACAACAGATCCAATTCCACATTTTATCAAATCCTCAATACTCTCATCTTCTTCGAAATCTGTGAATAAACTCGCAGAAACAATTAGTCCATTGCCGTCTTCGTTCAGTAGAAGAGAAACCCTAAGTGCTTGCGGATTGGGTTTTTCGGCGATTTTACTCGAGGCTTTTTTGCAGCCGCAGTCGAATATTGAAGCAATTGCTGAAGAAGCTGCAGCTACGGAATGTGAATTCACAGTTACACCGTCAGGTCTTGCTTATTGTGATAAAGTTGTAGGTTATGGACCTGAAGCTGTTAAAGGACAATTGATCAAGGTAACTTATTATTAGTCTTTGAACTTCTCTTTGATTTCATGATTTTATTTTATTTATATTTTTTAGTTATTAGTTTGGGGAAAAAACTTATTTGCACTGAAGAATTAACCTAAATAGCTGTGTAATCTACTCTCATTAGTAGCTGGTTTGGAGGCGAGTTATGCGGTATAAGTAATACTACCATAGTTGGTAGCTGGTTTGGAGATGAGTTATGCAGTATAAGTAATACCACTGGTTTGAAGTTGAGTTATGCAATATAGAATTAATATGATGTTTGAGTAGTAATTTAGAAACTCGCATAACTAATACGTGTCTAAGTTAGGTGAGGATTGATGTATATTTTTTTTATGATTGTGGTGTATGAGGTTTAGCACATCTGGACTACTTCCACGGAATACGTCCCACATCTCCCATAAGATATAAAATAACTATGTCCACCAAGGCTAGAACAGATAGGGGGGATTACCTCGTGTTTTTTATCTTTGGGTTGTGAACATGACTACTTCATTGACACCTAGGCCACATCTTTGGGTGCAATGATGTATTGTTTTATAAAGGGTAGAAAATGAAATAACTAATACATGAATAACTAAACTCTGTATAACTATACATATATAAGATAATGCATAAATTCTCTCATAACTAATTTCTATATTACTCTAACCTGCTACCAAATGGCCCCTAAGTTCATTTGGTACGACATAAGTCATGTTTCATATGTTCGGTTGGTGAGTGGTAAGTTTATCCGGAAAATATACGGTATATATTAAGATTAATGATCCATTAGTAAATCGGAGAGTGTATTGATGAAAATTTTGATTAGAGAAGATTAGTATACTAGTGTCTAAGTGTTAGTTGGAGCAAGTCATATGAAATTAAAACCCAAAGTCTTGCAAGGAAAATGACTTCGCTCATGTGTGACTGCAATGGCAGTCATTTTTCCCTGTATGTACATTTATATGGTAACTAAAGACCAGAAAATGACTTCTGTTGTGCCAAAGAGGAATTCTAGTCACACGTTGAAACATAAATAAACCAAGTTAAGTGATAAATATTTTTTCAAAAGACACATGTATGCACAAGCTTAGGTAAAAGTATAATTGTTTTTGTTGCTTCTCGTCATTGTAGCCAAGAAAGTAAGTGGCTGCATTTTTGCATGAGCTTCTCAATAAGTCCAGAGGTAAACTGGCAAAATGGGATCAACATAAGAGGAAAGTTTTGTAAAGTTAGTACATCCCAGGAGACGTGTTGTGAGTCATGCAGAACCTACTAATACTAAAGAGATACTCAAGAAGTACCTGAGATACTGCATTACCCAAGTTTTCCTGGATCATTTTCGTCTTGAAGCATTTCTGCTCATGTAGTTCTTAAGAAGACAATTATTATCTTTTGAAGGCCAAAACTAGCAGAATCAACAAATGCGACTAGCAATTCCCTCATTTCAACAGTCACGACTTACTTCCCTTAGTACTAGTCAAACCTCATTCTTCAGGTTAAGTCAATGCTTCAAAAATCACGAATAACGTAAGTCTTAATATTCAGAATTCAAATCTTGAGGAAAAACAGTTGAACTAGTTTAACACCTTTGCCCAATCTTTAAAATGGGTGTTTTATGTAGCTAACTCTATAGTTTGTCCCACTATAATATATGTATATATATATATATAAGTACATAATAAAGTGGTATTTCTGGTGATTTATATATGTTTCTGGCATGGGTGACCTTTTGGAAAATAAAGGAATGGTTAAGTTATGTTGTTGATACAAAACAAAGCAAAGTGACAGTAGTAGATAAATTCATCAAGTTAAGTGACCGTTTGAGAATTTTTCTCCAATAGAAATTGATTTATAATTAGAGGAAAAACTTACTCTGAAAAAGCTATTTGGTATAGTGAGACTAGATGTTTGAGCTCGTCCTTAACCTTTTTCTCTTCTATATTGAGTCGTATCACATTATTATTAAGAGATGATGTTGTTCAGGCACATTATGTAGGTAAACTGGAAAATGGGAAGGTCTTCGATAGCAGCTACAATCGTGGAAAGCCTCTTACATTTCGCGTTGGTGTTGGCGAGGTAAGTTATTTTATTATTCTATAGCAGATTAGCAGTACTATCATCAGTAAGAAATGGACAAAAAAAAATTAGGTTATCTCTATGACTATCTATTGCTCTCCTCGCAGGGCTGTAAAATGGTTCTAGTCTAGATTGACTAGATCCTTGATCCCAGAGGTTTATCTACATCCAGTTGCTTCTATTGTACCGAATTAGTTTCCAATCTTGTAGCTTGATATAAAGACTAACTAGGCTAGCTGTTCTCGCCGGAAACTTATATCTTCAGCATGGAGTAGCAACCAGGAATATAAGTCCGAACTCCCCGAAACCTCCTCTTTGTAACACCTTCACTTTAAGCCAACCTTGCTAGGGAATTGGGCATTCTTATCGTAATGCATGACTACTTAACGGGGGAATTCACCGCAAATAGTAGCTTGATTCATTATTGCCGAGATAATGGTCTACTATTGACTCTTCCCTGAGTCACACTGTCCCCGTTTGTACTACGGATCCTGTTACTGTATTTTCTAATGCTCCTTGTACATTTGTCCCTTAAGTAATAATAATATATTACATTTCTTCTGGAACTAAAAGAAAAAACAAACAAACTATTGTCCTACGAATATAACTTAATAATGTGTAACGGTAGATAGTTAACTCGTTTTTTCTGCTTATTATTTACTGTTGTAGGTTATTAAAGGTTGGGATCAGGGAATTCTAGGAGGTGATGGTTTTCCTCCAATGCTAACTGGTAGGATCACATTTTGTACATCAAACTATTCATACTTGAAGAATTTCAAAAAAATAATAGTTACTATCTCATCACTTAAATTTCAGGAGGAAAGCGTAAACTGAAGATTCCTCCAGAACTTGGATATGGGATAAGAGGAGCTGGCTGCAGAGGAGGTAAGCAAATTCAAAGAACAATTCCCAGTTACATACTTTCTTTTTCTGTTTAACCATCTGATACCCAAAGTTCACTGGCCCGACTTGTTCTAGGCATGTAAAAGGGTAAATTGCTCTCTATGAAAAGATTTTCCATTCTCAAAGTTCGAAACCAAAACATTTGGTTATGGGGAGAGGATCCCTACTATCCTACCACATCACTCTGTGGTGTCGGCCAGTTGCATATGTTCTTTTTCTGCTTAACCATTCAGTACCCAAAGTCCACTCATCCGATTATCGAGGCCAGCTAGATGGGTAAAGCGCTCTCTAGCGAAAAGATTTTCCCTTCACAGAGCTCAAAACCAAGACTTCTAACCCCAATTATCAGGCCACACCGGTCTGTGGTACCGTGCAGCATATGTGGTAGTTGTAAATAATGTCCTGACTGTCACATACTGGTGGTTTAGGTACATGTATTATTCCTCCAGACTCAGTTCTACTGTTCGATGTGGAGTTTGTTGGCAAGGCGTAGGTCTCAGCAACAGAGGTATAGTTTCTTCCATGAAGCTATTCATAAAATGATTGATCAAAGGGCAATTTTTTGTCAGCTGCAGCGCAAATGATAATGTGCGTTAATACTTAGAGATTTTTGCAGTACATAACATGACCTGTTTGTATATTTTTGGTTAAGATTTACAAAAATACAATTATTTCGTACAGAATGTTACAGACTATATAAAGTACTTTTGCAGGGCAACCAACCAGGATTGTGGTGAAGTGGTAAGTATTCATTTATTTTTAACCATCATCTACATGTGTCAGGTTCAAGTCCCCTAGCGGTAAGGAAGTCGACTTTGTTAGGGAGTGTTTTGCTCCAATATGAGCCTTTCAGGCACAAATAACAAAGCGCTGTGTGAATCCAAATTTAGTAATGAAGGGCTCTCCCTATCAACACTGCACACACAACTCATAAGCCAAGTAAGCTAAACACCTGATTAATGAGGGTTACTCAAAATAATTAAGTCAGATGAGTTCTGATATCATAAAATAAAATAAATTACTCCCTTCACTTTTACTTGTCACTTATTCATAAAATAGATTTTCATTTTTACTTGTCACTTTTGACATATGAAGAAAAAATAATAATTGTTCTCATAATTTATCCTCAGCATTACGTACTTATTTTTCAAGTCATCATTTATTTGAAATAATTTGATAAAAAAAATGCTTATATTATTAACTATTTTCTTGATGAATATGTCTAAGTTAAATTATGATAAATAAAAGTCAACTGAGGGAGTAAAAAGTAAAAAATGCAGTTGATAGAACTTATCAACTATTCATTGTGGAACTGGCATCCCTCAATTAGATAATTAATTGCTTCCCACATCTTTACATGGCATTAATTATATAAACAGTTTGGAGGTTACAATTACAATATTTATATAATAATAATATTTAAACGCCACGTGGCTTTTTGTACTTCCTCTATTTTACTTCATCTCAATTGTTCTACAATTAAGAACGATTTAACTTTATTTCTACCTTTAATGCAATATTTTATAATCACACATATATTTTAAATAAATTATAATCACAATTTTTTTTTAAAATTCTATCTTTTTAAAATTTGTATTTGCACTGACATAAATTAAGCCAGAACGAGCATAATATTGTAGACTTTAGGGGTCTTTTGGTAGCTGTAAAGAGGCAAATTATTTATGTATATATTAATTTATACATTAATCATACAACATTTGTTAGTTAGTTAAACAGTAAGTTATTCATGTATAAAATTAATATGATGTTTGATTTGCAATACTTATATAAATAGTATATGTATAAGGTATGAGAGAATTTATATATTATCTTATGTGGAAGAAAAGATGAAATAACTAGCTCAGGCATAATTTATTCTCAATAACTAATATTCAATAAACTAATACTTGTATAATTCTTTTTTTATTTGTCTACCTACTGTCTGATATCCACATCGAAGTAAAGCGTTCTCTAATAAAAGTCGATTTATATCCGTAGAGACTCGAACTCGATGTCCACTTGGAAAGTTTAGGATATGAGGAAATCTATTCAGCCAATAAACTTTTAGATTTTGATATTAAAGTTGATCAACAAACTACCCACAAATTGATTATTAATATAATTTACTTTAATTTTATTTTTCTCTCTCACACACTTTTTCTTTTAATACTTTGGTGAGTAGTTTATTGAAAGGAACTAAAGTGTTGCGTAAACCGTGTGTGGATGTGACTTTTAATATCATCGTAGATGTTGACTAGTGTAAATTTTCTATCCACAACAAATTAAACCGATTAGAAAGGGTTCATTGTATTAAAAAAAAGTGTATTAATTAAAAAAAATGTTTTTACTTAAGTTCATGAATGTGTTTCCTTAAGTTGTGCAGTAAATGGTAGATCAGGAATTGAATGAATTGTATCGAAATGTCTTTGTCTTATTAGCAAGAAAAAAAAAGTTTTATTGAATTAATATTGTGTTAAGTTAAATCTTGATAACTCTATAAACAAACATATATCTGAAAAAAACTTCCAAATCTTAGATTTTTTCTTAATGAGTTAAAATGGAATATGAAATAGGAGTACCAAAGGGTGTCTTTATTTCACAATAATAATATATTTGGAGTAATTTTATAAGTGGAGTTTGAGGA
This sequence comes from Solanum lycopersicoides, assembly GCA_022817965.1. Classification (NCBI taxonomy): domain Eukaryota; kingdom Viridiplantae; phylum Streptophyta; class Magnoliopsida; order Solanales; family Solanaceae; genus Solanum; species Solanum lycopersicoides. The sequence continues at coordinate 1,902,353 of CM040625.1, read as the reverse complement.
AGGTGATGTGTACTCGTAGTTTTGCTTCTATTTTGTGGAGGTAGATAGGTTGTTTTCGATAGACCTCGGGCTTAAGTAAAGTAAATCAAATCAAATATGAAAAGAAAATACGATAGAGAAAGGAACAATAAAAACAACAAATAATATGATAATCGAAGTAAAGAAAACAACATATAATATGAAATTGAAGAAAGATGAAAAAAGAGTAATACTCCTATCTAGAGTTATGTCCTTGATAATGTGCAGACATGATATGTCATGTATAATCATCTTCTCCAATACGTCTTCGGGCACCTCTATATTTCTTCTGACTCCACCATAATCAACTTTTAACACCTCCACTAAGACATTTGGTATCATCCCAGTCTTGCTTCCCTCATCTTGGAAGCTACTCTCACCTTGTTATGATATCTTTGTTTCCAATCATCTCTCATAATATGACCACATATTCATCTTAGTATTCTTAATTCCACTGGTTTCATCTTTTGAGAGCATGTAAATCTTTTACTGGACAATACTTCGCTTCATATAATAGGTTTGACAATTACTTTATAAAAGCATAACTTTAAGTCTTGAAGGCACATTTTTATCATACAAGACATTGTATGAGAGTCTCAAACTCATTCAACCCGATATACTACGATATTTAAAATCATCGCCAATCTCACCATTTTCTTAAATTATATTATTGATAAAAATTCTTGATCCTCCCTTAGGATGTCCTTGTTTCACATAGCTATAATATTCTCAAATTGAAGTGGAGTATGACTATCTCTATATTTGTGTAGCGTGTAAAGAAAAAGCACCACCCAACCACATTTTTTCACTAAAATCTACTATTTTCCTTTACACTATTTGATCGATCCATCAATTTCCTTGAGACTGCTTTTCTCCGGGCATATTCCAAAAAATAATATTCCAACCATCTTAATTTATATGGTAGCATTTAATTCTGACGTAAAATTATATAATCATTAATTTATTATTTTGAAATTTATGGTTAAAAGAAATGTTGGAACATTTGTGTGAGTTATAGATTATTTCATTAAGAGAAATGAAATTTTTAAGAATACATTATTTTTATCTATAAAAATGTAGAATTCCTGAGACAAACTAAAAAACAAAAAGAACATCACATAAATTGGACTAAGAGAGTTAAAATTATGGCACTCAATATTTGTATTAATATGAAAAACTAATTAAGATTGAGATTCACATTCAGTGTCTTTTTGTGATAGTTCCAAATTAAAGTGAAAATATACACTTAATCGTTTTTTAAATAGTTAAGTGTGTGGAAATGCAAGGGCATATCTAATGTATCGATATAGGATTCATTTTAACTCAGTATTTTTATGTGAAGTATAAATTTATTTGTAAAAATTCATCAAACTTGCAATAGATACTATATATAAATTCATAACTTTAAAAATATAATTAGTTTAGTACTAAAAACACTAAAAATAAATTCATAAATATTAATTTTGAATCCATTTCTTTATACAAAACACAAAGTATTTTATACTTATTTAATAATAATATGATAGAAACACCTAAAGTGAAAAAAGTTGTTAAACCTCAACATTGAATATTCAAACTGCGGACTAAGGCATTGATTGATGCAATAATAACAAACTTTATATATAATAGCTCCCACCTACCTATTGATAGAAAATAAATTGCTTATTTTGAAAATGATTTAGTTCAAATTGAAACAATTTCATAAATAAAATTAATCACGATAGATTAGCTGATTTACCATATTTGCACTTTTTTATATTCTTGTTTCTCGGATTTGTTATTGTTATTGAGCATTTTATTACTCAATATGGAACTTTTCAGGTAATCGAGAGGTTTATCTAAACTTCTTGACAAAAAATTACATTATATATATAAGGTATATCTAAAAAAAATTATGTCTATATATTGATTTTGCCTCTTTGAATGTAAGATTAGAGGTTGACTTAGTGTGTTTAAGGGGTTCAAAATTGAAATCCTGGATTCGCAATTGATTCCAACATGAAATCGGACTTCAATATAGATATCGATCACTAGATAGAAAATCAAAAGAATGGATCATAAATAGATTCTTTCTTCTTTTAATAAGAGATTTTGGGTTCAAACTCAGATAGAAAGAGATAGATCATGAATAAAAAACTTCTCCAAAAACAAGTCTTACGCAACGCAAATTCATATTAATAAGACCTTAATATGAATACCCAAGAAACATTTGAAGCAACATGAGAGCTTTTTAATACCATAATTAATCAGTTTCCATGGAGCTAATTTTCTTTAGAAAATAAGAAAAGCTCATTACATTACTAAACAAACAAAAGTAGAAATGCAAATTCTACCAAATAAAAAAAAATATGTACACAACATATTACTAGCTACTCCTAAATTACCAACAAAAAAAAAAATACTACTTTAAGATTAACAAAACGATGGAACGACGCCGTACGAAGTGTCGGAGGCGACGAGGGAGTCTCCCACGTCGTTCTCCGTGCGCTTCGCAAATCTCCCTTTGATTCGAGGTCGAGTCTCAGCATAGGCCTTTCTAGAAGCATATCGTATCGTCTTCTCGAATTTTCGATTCTTTCTCTTCTCTCTATACCTTAATACTCTTGCTTTTCTGTCTAAACTCGAAACTGGGTTAGGTAGTACGTCAATGGCGGAGTTTCTAACAAATGTGTTTGATACATCTGTCATTGTGTTATGATCAGGCACAACTCCAACTTCCATTGATGATGAAGAGACCTGTTTAAATAACATAATGTTTCATTAGTTTATGTGGAAAATCAAATGATTTTGTTCAACTTTTATATACTAACAGTCGTAAGATTTAGTTACCCCGTTAACTTGGTGGGAAAATCATGTTTTATAACATAAACTTTCTAAACTCTAACGATTTTACATATTAAAAGTTTTTCCAACTTTATGTGAACTTTTATATTTGTCTAACACTTTTAGCTACTTTCTATAGGTTTCTTTTGAGTTGTGGCTCTATTAGAAATAATAAAAAACTAATATATTATTACTTAACTATAGGTTAAAGCAATAAAATAAAGAGAAAAGAGTACATACACTTTGGCTAATGGATTGAGTAGTGAAGTTGTACATGAAAGGTTTAGATCCACCAGAAAAATCCATTTCATAAGTTGGGTATCCATCAACAACTGGGCCTTGTAATTGGATCTCATTTTTGTTGTTTTGTACATGAGGTACAACACAATCTTCTTTATACTCCTCTTGATTATGAAGCTGAGCTATATCATTAGTAGGTTTTTGATCTGCAATTATATCCATTTCCACATACGGATCCACATCGCTGAACAAATATTCCGCAGATTTAAACTCAATTCCTTGAGTATTATTAGTGCTCGGCGCTTGGAGTAGCCAGGACTCCGCCTCCGCTTCTTCTTCCTCCGCCTCATCGTCGTGCTGCTGCGGATCATTTTCATTTCCATCCGCAGCACCACCACGAGAAGAGGTGGCGGAGGCGGAGTCGTAGAATGGAACTACGGGGATCCGTTCGTGCCGGCGAGCTAAGGGATTGGCGGAGTGGATGTCTTGGTCGCAGGTGATGCAGAGTGCGGCGGCGTCGGCTTTACATGTGACGCTCGCCGGCGCGTGCTCGCACACTTCGCAGACCCAGACGCGCGCGTGCCTCGACGCGAGTTTGTTAGCAGCGTGGATTTTGGAGTCGCAAGTTAAGCAGAGAAAAGCCATGTCCGCCTTGCAGAACACCGTGGACGGCGTCGCTTTGCAGGCGTCGCAGCGTTTCGCCGTCGTGCTCCAACTCTCCGCCACCATTTCTGTGAGTTTTTCTTCTTTTTTTTTTGGTTAACTTTTGTTACTTTCTCTCTCTAATGCCAATTTTCTCCCTCTAAAATTGCAATAATGGAGATTGATTTTTTTGCTTTGATGGAGTCTTTTGTTGCTTTATTATTCAGACAAAGTTTTATCTTAATAGGGAGGAAGAAATCTGAGATATAACCAATGAGAGGATGACATGTGTTCTAGTCTTAGCCAAATAAGTTTGGAATTAATTAGTACTCCATCCGTCTCATTTTAAGTGATATTTTCCTTTTTTTAAGTGCGTTTTAAAATAACAGAGCGAGATTGATCGATCTACATCCAAAATTTTGACTCCCCTTCTCAAGAGCACGTCTATAGAATAAATAGAGTACGCGCCACACTTCTATTATATCAGGACTTTTAGCTTTTACGGCAAAGAAGAGATTAGTTTCGACTAGCTTTTATTCCTAATCCTAAGTCCTAACCAACGAATGATAAGTCAGCTTAGAATAATTGAAAACAAATTCGATTTCAATAATCGGAGGCAAGTCAATGCGACAAGCTTTCGAAATCAAATAAAACTTTTTTGCCTTTTAAGCTTTTCTTTTTCGATCCACTACTATTTTATCAAAGAAAGAACTTCAACTCAGACTCAAGAGTAAGAAAGTAATCACATCCGCCGATGTAGATCTACTTGTTGTTAATAGATCAAAAGTCTTGTTCTACCTGTTGTAAATAAATTGGTAAGACTTTGTTTCTCTAGATATATAAAATATCATCTTATTATAATTAGAATTTAATTTTAAACTATTTTTACGATTAATAAAATAATTTACAGGCTCATAGATATTTAAACTTATTTTAAACAAAACTTTTTATTATTATTTATAAAATATCGTATTAAATTAAACAATAACATATTTAGATGATATCGAATATTCGAAGTTGTCGTGTTGGTGAAGGTGGGGAATGAAGAAAAGAGTCGTTTGTTGTTTAACACAAAGGTGTTAGTGGGGCTGTGGGGGTACTTAAGGTAGGTCCGGGGTATAAATACCAAAAATAAATCTAAAAAAAGAAGTGAAGTGAATTAATTGAATTTTTTTGAGTGAAACTATATTTATAATATTCTGATTTTTAAGGTTTTATTTTTGGATTATTTAGTGTGTTTGTTTCGTATTTGAACTATTATCAAATAATTATTAGAACACATTTTAGATGTTAATATTTTAAATAGAAAAAAAAATCATAATTAAAATGTATTTTCAACAAACTATTTTATGATAGTTTAAACAGAAAATCATAATTCAAAAATTAAACCCAAAAATCAAAATACTTCAAATATATTTAATTTACCATTTTGATATTCGATTAATTTGGGAACAATGTTAGAATAGTTTTAATTATTGGCGTTTTTATCGCAGGACGTGAATCGTGAGATATCATTTTTATTTATAAAACAAAAAAAATATTTAACATTTCATAATAAGATATGACCAAACATCTATTTATCCGTTTGGCATTTGTTGATGTTAGAGGTATGTTGCGACAAATATACAGAATTAAGATAAAATCAATTAATATTTGAGATATATAAACCATGATATCATCGGTGCTTCGCGCACTAATAGAAGAACTAATTTTTTTTCTAATATAAAAAAATTAGTCTACAAATTCAAATGGTTTAATTTGAAGTTTTAGTCTATTTTTACTATCAACATTCAATTTAATATTTTTCTCTAATTTTCCATTACTTAATGGTTGTTAATCTTTTGCAAAAAAAAATTAAAATCTCATCTCTTTATGAGCAGTTGATTAACAAATTTTAATTAATTATTCACTCATGTGAATTGAATTTCAATTATGGACAGATAAGTGTTTGATTAACAAATCAAATGTCGTATTACTAACTTATATATCGATGGCGTTCATTAATTAATTATTTCAATAATGTAAATTGAATTTCTAAAAAAATGTTTAAGAGATTTGACTTTACTATTTCTCATTATTTAAATAGTTATAATTTTTTTTAAACATTCAAATATGTTATTATTTTCTATCTACAATATTTGATCGTTATTACTTATATGACATAACTGGAAATTGAAAAATCTAACAAAACCAAATTAATTTTAATTCGAATTGGATGCTATTTTTTTCAAACTAAAACACTGAAAATCGAATCACAGCCCTGATTTAGAGCATATGATGGTGTGACATATTATGCCTTTTTTAAAGCTTCATTATCTCCTTTATTTATTTTGCCATCTTTTTTCAGATTTGTTAAATATATTTTTCCTTTATATATTATAAAAGGAAAAAATTCTAAAATTTATTCTAACTTTGGCCGCAATTGCTATGACAATTTTAAACTTTGGGTAGGATCTATTATTCACCTACATTATTTAATAGTGTATTTTAAAAATATATATGTGCTTATGTGGACAAGTTACTATTTATAATGATGTAATATTTCTGATGTCTACGTGGACACTTATATATCTTTAAAATACACTATAAATAGTGCATGGAGATAATAGATCATGTCCAAAGTTTGAAATTATTACAACAATTTCGATCTAAATTTAGATATATTTCGAATATTTTTCCCAAAATAAGAAATGTGGAACTTTTAGGCTTTATTTTATGACTTTTAGATTATTATTATTTTTATGACTTTGAAGGCACACAATAAATATATACTTAGCAAATTCACTCATGTCTTATAAATTCCTCTCTTCTGCTGAGAGATTGATATAGAAATATTGGAAGGAAAGTTACTACAAGACTATCTCTTTCTTTGTTGTTTAAGATTTTAATATATCGTCTTTATACACATTATCAGGATGAAGTTTCTTATAAGGTATGTTTCGATGATACAACTATTTCTATTTTGAAATTCTAAACATATATATATTTGAATATTTCAATTTTTATGTTCTCATGGCAGTAAACCTTAACCATGTATACTTTTTTTCTTCCTCTAGAATTTCTTTGTACGTGTATATCTAAGAGGAGAGTGTTGTAAATAAAGAAATGCATATGTCTGGTAACAAATTAACTCCACATAACATATGTGCTTTGGCTTTTAGATTTCCTTTATGATTTTGAAGGCTTACACTTATGGTGACAATCTCACATGTAAGCAACAAATGCAATAGGTAAACTTTACACAACTTTAGATATAAGAAACCAAGTTCATAGAATTGTTGAAATGTTTTTCAAATAAGGATCAAACTTCTCTCCAAATGAATTTGTCAATCAAACATGATGAATTTGTCAAAGGAGGGATTTCACACACTCATATTTTCTTGGGAGTATGTGAATGTTGTTCTACTTTTTCCAACTTACTTATATGTATGTATTGATAATTGATTAATTGATTGATTGATTGAAGAATCAAAACATAACTTAAGATGTTAGTCAATTTTTTCTAATATGTTAACTTTAGTGATTGACCATTGGATGTTTGTGTTGTGGCTATAAATCTTCTAACAAAGTCCAAGTATGTTTCTTTATCACACATTTATGCACCATATATAGGCTTTTAGATCCAAGAATAGAAGAGGGAAAATACAAGTCTTCTCTACTTTTCACGAGGTATAAGGGTAAGGTTTACGTACACTCTATCTTCCCCAGACTCCACCTGTGAAATTACAGAGGGTATGTTGTTATTGTAGATTGTTTTACTCGTTAATATGTTCACTTTCTTCGTCTCTAGAATCTCATTCTTTGGGTTTCCAGGATTAAACTAATATAGTATCCTCAACTTCACTATGTTTCAAAGATGTATAAGCTTCAGCGCGAATAAAAAGTATTAGCTTATATCAACACTTTCCAATGACTGGTGATGTTTGCGAGTGAATTGATCTTCATCCCAACAAGTACAAAGATCTTCAAATACATAAGCAGGAATCATCCAGGATTCGATGAAGATCAAAAGGAATCGTACAAGAAATGTCCTTTGGGACATAAACTCTAGCTCCTGGAATATCCCCTGCTTGCTACACACATAACCGCGATCTGGAGAGCCAATTCGAGTGCCTGAATATTTTTCTTTATGTGCTACTACAGTACTGTTATCTACTGATACATCTCCAGTAGCTAAGCATTGTCATCACCTTCAACGTCGTGTAATAAATTCATAATTCAATGAATTAATGGCAATAGTCAATTCAATCTGATGAGTTTCTTGCTAGCTAGATTTGTGTATTTCAATTTGCAGATCTTTGGATTCATGAGAAATTTATTATTGTCAATCTCTTAGGAGACTTCAAACTTCAAAATGATATCTAAACCAAAGTAGAAATGATGACTAAAAGTGTCTTGAGAAATTTTTAGTGGACACTTTTAAGAATGACTACAAGGTAGCCTCAGTGTCTAAACAAGAAACACAAGAAACAATTGATTCCAAAAGATAACTACAAGAAAGTAGTCCTATATCCCTAAACATGAATACAAGGTGTCATCGTTTTTAAAGATTGACTATTATCAGAAACCATCAGTTCCAGAAGGTAACTATAAGAAGGTGTCATCAGTTGTAAAAGATAACTACAACAAGGTTCCCTCGGTGCCTAAATAGGAATACAAATCATCACTTTATCAAAGAATGATTACTACAAGAAATCATCCAGAAAGTAACTACTACAAGGTGCTCCCAATGCCTAAATAGGAGTACAATGTGTCATTTTTTGTCACAGAATGACTACTACAAGAAATCATACGTTACATAAGGTAATTACAAAAAGGTATAATCAATTCCTGAAGGTCAAATTAGTACAATGTGTCCTCAGTGCCTAAACAAGAATACAATGTGTCATTTTCATCAAAGAATGACTACAATAAATCATCAATTCTAGAAAATAATTACAAGAAGGTGTCATTAATTTCAAAAAGTAACTACTACAAGGTGCTCTTGGTGCCTAAACAAGAATAGAAGTCGTTATCTTTATCAAAGAATGAGTACTACAAGAACTCATCAGTTCCAAAAAGTGACTACAAACAGGTACAAAAGTACCTTCATTGCCTAAACAAGAATACAAGGCATATCTTTGCCAGAGAAATGATTACTACTGAAAATATAATATATGTAAAGATCAATTTATATATGATACACCAGTAATATATGTAAAGAACAATTTATCTGTATTCTGAATAAATAGAATATATTATACTCATCAAATACTATATATTCTACTAGTACTAGTATATATATGAATATTCAAATATCCATATATTAAATCAATATATTTATAATATATTTATAGCATATCGGTTACATACATTTAACCATTAAAATGTAAAAAAAAAAAATTACATATATTTTGATAATATACTCAAATACACATATATACATTATATCACTACGTATATACCAGGTTGTTTTAAGCATATACTTCTAACCATTAATATATGTAAAGAACTATACCATATGTATTTTTTGGATAAGCATCATATTTTAATATATACATACGTCCATATCTTATACCTGTATATTAATATACCAATTATATGTGTCGTATATAGTACCAGTATATTTATACAATATTATGTATATGCTTAATTTGCATATTGGGTCTTTCCTTTTCGTAACAAGTGTGAGGAAATTGTTTTGTCAATATTTTCTCGTAGATTACAAAATTCCCATGGCGAAAAATATACATACGATACATCTAATCGTATATATATATATATATATATATATATATATATATATATATATATATATATATATATATGCAAACTATTTTTGTCAAATTCACAATATTTATTGTGTCTAGTATAGCCTATACACAGCCCACAACTCAATTACAATAATGATTTCCAAACACTTCTCCTATACTAAGAAAATAATCTAAGTTATACTAGAGTCCAAAAAGACTTCGTTCGGTATGTTGGACAAGTATAGATAGTTTTTCGATAAAAATTAGTATTGCTTTGTTCATTTTTTTTCTAATTTTAATTTGAGCTAGGTTATACACATATTAGTAATCAATATCAGGATACATAATCCTTATTAGAAGATGGAATAATAGTATTGTAATTAGTTATTCCGAGATAAATCAATGAAAATGAAAAAACAAATCACTAAAAACTCTCTTTCTACTAAATGGGGTGGAGAAAATTTAAACAGAAAACTTCTTAAAACTTATGCAATATGTATTATTTTTAATATAACACTTTAAAATAATCAATAATCAATAATATTAAAATAATTAATCTCAATATATATATTTAATCATTATTTGCGTTCAAACCAAATCGACCGTTTAAACATACTCTCGAGATGGGACGGGACCAAATATTTGGAGGAAGAGAGTTATGTTTAATGTAGAATGGAATAAAAACTTATTCCAATGTGCAAAGAACATTGCATAGAAATATCAAACATTAGGATACATTGAACAAATAAAATATTTTCATTTTATTTCTCATTTGGTGTTCAGTATCTTATATCTATATTAGAGTCTGGTTAATTCAGAGTTGCACCACATAGGATCCCATTCAGAGGATAACTTTTTGCTATCAAAGATTTTTTCATACAAAAAAGCTCAAACTCAAAAATTCTGATTAAAAAGTAAACAATTTCATCCAATATACTACGTAGATAAGATGTTAATTAAGATATGTGAATATGGAATAAGGAAAAGGTTGACATCTTTGAGATTTTGTTCAAGAACATATTCATTGATTATTCTGCACTACGTACTAATAGTGTCAACCATATTTTTATATTTATTCTATATGTTTTTGCTTTGGATATATATATATATATATATATAAAGTCAATTAGCGTTGGGCCCACAAGATAGTGTCACGTAGGTTGAAAAGGGGTAGAAAATTATTTATAAAATAAGTTCAGGGGTAATAGAATCATAGTATAGTATAAGTATGTCTCTAGATTTTTGGACATAGATTAAGGGGATATTTGTGCATTATCCCTATTTATTCTATATGCTTTTACTTTGGATATATATATATATATATAAAAAAAACAAGTGAAGAATTTTTGAGATATGATAGCAACTTTACATGTTCCAATTTTATTGGGTTATATATATGAATTTGGATTTTTCTTAGTATTGTTGTATCAATTAGAACCATGTAAAAAAGATTCACTTATTTTGCATAAGTTCATGAAGGAAAAAAATAAATAGCAATCTATAGAATCTTTTAACAACTTTTATAGTTTTATATTATTTTTTACTTGCTCAGAAAAATAACAAGAAAAAAAAAGTCCTATCACTGCTAAAATATCATTATTTTCTCATTGAAATTTTTAATCGAAAAATGTTCAATATAGTAATGTTTTATAAGGAAAAATTAAGTAATTTCCAATTTAATGAGAATCTGTTTTCTATCATATATTTTCTCACTGAGTTGTCACTGAGTTGATTTGGTGGAAAATGAGTAAAACTATTATGATTTGTAGCTAAAATTTCCCATTGATTTACCACAATAGAAAAAAATTTCCTTATTTTCAATTATGTACGTGACATGTTTTATAGAAATAGATAAAAAGGAATAGTAAATATTTTTTTATTATAGTATATTTATGTAAGTTTTCCTATTAAAAATTGGTTGGTTACATATATATATATATATATATATTAGTTTTTATCTGGCAAAAAAAATTATGTTTGGACTGAATTAAGTTATTTATACTAATTTTTTCTTTTCATTTTACGAAAATTTATGCCAGACAATATCCAAAAGTTATGATCTTAATTCTTAAGAATCAAGGCAAGTTGTTTTTTACAATAAAATTTAAAGTCAATAGAGTATATCATCTTTATAAAATTTAATATAGTAAAATTTAGTCGTTATCCAACTTAATAAGAACTTTTTAAAAACGAAAAAATGTTGACTTGTGTTGTTATAATTTCTATATGATAATATATATTCCATTTAAAAGACACTTTTTAAATGGATGAGAATAACCTAAAATATCTATTCATAATCTTAGATAATTTTAGAATTTATCTCAAATTGCACTTGCAAATTGAGGTTAGCTATATATTCCATGCTAATTCCTAAATGCATTTGCATAATCTCTTATATTCTTTTATATATTCTTTGAGGGATTTTAAATGGTTCATTTCACTCTCGTTATATTTTATCATTATGTTTAAACAAAACAAAAAATTCTTTATATTAAAAAAATGGATCAATGGACCTATTAGATTTTAAAAATCTATTACATTTTATTGAGTTTTTGTTTCATGATTTTAGTTCTTCAGCCAACCACAATTAATAATTACCATCTTCGAACAGTCATAACCATCATTATTGTCAATCACTTCAATCACTCGTTAATATCAATATTCATCATTTACAATTATTATTATACATTACTATTACACAATAATTATCAATCATTACTAACAATCACCATTATATACTGTCGTCAATCATCATAATCATTCATTTATTATTCGCCTCAACCAACTATATAACCATTAACCACCATGTTAGTCACCATTGTCATCATTAGCTATTATCATAGCCAGGGGCGGACCCACGTTTTATCCAGGGTGTTCACCCAAACACCCTCGATAAAAAAATACACTGTATACCTAAGGTGAATTTTCTGGATTTGTATTGATATATATATTTTGAACACCCTAAATCACAAATGGATGAGATAGCCCAGCGGTAACTGAGCTCAAAGTTATGTGTGACGTCCAGGGTTTGAATCCCTGCATTGGCGTTTCGTTTTTACATTTTTTGGTTTCAGTTTTTTTTTTTTAGTTAGATGTTTATACTTTTAATTTTCGAACCTCCTCAACGAAAATCCTAGGTCCGCCACTGATCATAGCAGTACCATTAATCAAGACGTTCTTAATCAATACAAACATCATCACTTTTTTTCATCATCACCAATCATCGTATAGTTTTTTTTTAAAAAAATAATAATTAATATAGTTAGATCAAATTTAGTATTTTACTGAATTTCATATTATATAATTTCTAAATAAAGACTAGTTCTATTTACTCATATGATGAAAAACAAATTGTCTCAATTATTAGTATTTCGATTTTTATACAATATTGCAAATTAAAATAGGTTAATCTTATCCACTCTAAACAATGTAGAAGTACAATTTGCACGATCAAAGATACATAGAGTACAATTTCACATAACAATATCTTATATTTTAAAAAAAAAATATTTTTTAAGTGAATGTGCCCTATCCACCCACCAAAATAATAATTATGTGATCCTATTTTAAGCTAGTTGGCCAATATATTATTTGATTTAAACGGACAAACTAAAAGCAAATGCCCTATATTAAAAAAAAAATATTAGTGCCATAATTATTTTTTTGAAAATTCTATTCAAGTATTCAACTAAGATGTGGCAACTTTATATAATAATCATAATATGATAGATTATGACACAATTCATACATCAATGATCAATGAACTTTTAAAAAATGATATTGTGTTGAATAACGAATATATAAATATGATTTTTAAATATTTAAAATCTTATTATTTAAAAAATATGTTATAATATTTGTGTGACGATAAAATTTTTTAGTAACAATAAAATGAAAAAAGTTAAAGTACTTTTGAATATAAATTATTATACTAATTCTCTAAAAAAAAAATAAATAAATTATTTAAAACAATATTGTCACATAGTACAATTTAGCATGGCACTTACATTTTCAACGATGACATGAATTTGAGTTAAATTAATAAGGAATATTTCAACTATAGAAGCTTCTAAAAAGCTTTTATTGATGATGGCTTTTGATGGTGTTTCATCTATTAAACTATTTAATTTCTCAAGGAAAATATTTTTGTCCTCCTATAGCTTCTCAACAAGTAAAACATAAATCTCTTCCAATTTTCTTTTAACAAAATATATAATCACGATATAAATGTTGTAGCTAATAGCAAAATCTGTCATTAATTCTATTCAGCAACAATTTTGCAACAACTTATAAAAACATTATTATTTACAAGAGATTTAACAATAGATCATTAGAAACGAAGGTCTAACTTACAAATCAAAAAAATTCTTTTATTTTTAATTAAACATCTTCACATGAAATGATTAAAAGCACAAAAAAATTTGAAATTTTCACATAATAGATGCAAAATTTATGTCAAAGTTCTACTTGTTTAGTGGATATGTATGAGAAAATAACATCAAATTATAAAGCAAAATAATAATAATAGCATCTAATGTATGATTGTAATGTTTCACTTTACCCCACAAATTGTATTCTTTTATTCACCTTTTAGTACTTTGATTAATTATTGTAAACTCTTCTTTAAGCCCAATATTACACTGAAAAACTTGAGTGCGGTTTCCCTATTTGCCACTTGGCCCAATAAAGGCCCACTAGGTGGGCCCAAACCGTTTTCATTTTTCAATGAGATAATGTTGCATTTCATCATCATTATAGAGACACATTCACTTGTAGGAATATTACTTGGTGAATGATGTCGATAACAACATCCTCTTGTCGTTCCATATTAGAATTTAGGGGAAAGGGATAAATATACCGCTAAAATTATCATAAATGCTATACAGATATTCTTTGTCATTTTTTGGGATATTGGTACCTCAGACGTCCATAAACTAGAGCATATATGCCCTTATATAGGGACACGTGGCGCAATCTTATCCATCGATAAATGTCGGATCTGGTGAATAATATTATGACATGTGTAGGTCCGTTAGTATAAAGGTTATGTATGCTCTATTTTTTGGACGGCAGGGGCACTAATATCCCAAAAGTATGACAGGGGGTATTTGCATACCATTTACAATAGTCCAGGGGTATATTTGTCCTTTTTCCCTAGATATTATTTGGTTAGGCAAATTTAACTTAATTTCTTTTTAAACGATGGTGTACATATCAGTTTGTGTACATCTACATTATTTATCGTGAATTTGTTATTTTTCATCAATATAAATATGAGGAAAAAAAATTCTTCTTAAATTTAACTTAATTTCTTTTTGAAGGATGGTGTATAGATCTGTTTGTGTGCATCTGCATTATTTATAGTGAATCTGTTACTTTCCATTATTATAGATATTAGATAATTTTTCTTATCTCAACGTAATCGAATTCAAATGGTACAATGCAGCATCTGTTAGGGACAGCGCTTTCAATATAATTTTCTTCATGATCAATACTCAAACTCAAACTTCTAATAAAGGGTGGAGCAAGAAACCCCGATCATCTCACCACAGTCCTTGTCAATGCTTAATTATTTTGCTAATAATGAAAGAAAAACTCCATGCAAAATGGAAGATTGTGATATTCTTGTGCACTTTAGTGTAAGTTAGGTCTCATCAACATGTGCCAAGACATTTCCAAGCCCTAGAGTCTCAACTAAACTATTTTTACACAAAAAGTTTGTCAATATGAAAAGAATTTGTGTGTTGCACATGAAAATAGAATCCTCAAAGCATGCTTCATGTTTTTAGGTTCATTAGTTATCATGATTCTTCAATATTTAACAAATTGCACCACAACAAAAGTTGCAAAAAAGAAAGGAACAGAGTTCCCTCCCTGTTTAACATGGCTCTATCCATAACTTTTACTCGGTCCTAATTTATGTGACACGATTCTAATTTCAAAAGTTCAAACATTACATATTTTAAAACTACACAAAAAGATTACACGTCAAAATAATTGATCAATTACGGTCAAAGAAAGTATTGGTTGAATCTCAAAATTTGAGAAATGTCACCTTAAATTACAATCAACAGAGTAATAAAGTGTTCATAAATGATGTGGAAGACGAAAGTTAGTTGTGGTTATTAATTAGATATATTTATGTTTGAAATTTATTTATACTTGAAAACTTTATGTATATCCACGTCAAGACTTATTGTGTTGAATCAGCCTAAAGATACTACTAACATAGTATAATATTATTCGCTTTGAATCAAGATTGCACGATTTTTACCAAAACTTCACGCCATCAAGATATCATATATCTTATATGTGTTTACCAAATTCTGCTATACACGTGTGAGACTTTTTTCACACACCCAACTATTTCCTCTACAAACTAAGTTTTACATGTCCCATCACCATGATCCCTGAAAAATACATAACAATTAATTAAGTTATGTAGTTTGAGCCTTACTTTAAAAACTAAATAGTTATTCAATAACTTCATTGTTGTTACTACAATTAAGTATATATATTAGGTTATTAATAAAGGAGGAGATTAGCATATTGACGCCAAAGATCCAACTAGAGGATAGAAATATTTTATATTGATGAAGATAAAGGCGGAATCAGAATTTTTTATAAGAGGGTTCAAATTTTGAAGAATAGACATACGAAATAATAATATTGTGATCAATAGAGGCCGATGTTAGGGTTGTGAAAAAATTGAATCGATCTATAAATCGAACCAAATTTTATTTTATTGGGTTATGAGTTATCAGGTTTTTAATTGTTTTATAAAAAAAGTTATTGGATTATAAGATTGATATCGATTTTTAGAATTGAGTTATTGGATAAACCGATTACTCTTAAAGACGATAGTAATTTATTAATATTATTCTTCATAAATATTAAATGTTAATAATTTAACATAACTAGACACTATATCAGTACTTTACAGTTTACACTACGGTTTACACACTTCATATGTCTCAATAATTCTACTTCATATCAGAAATTGCATATTATGTTTTGATTGTAACATGCAATTGTAGCCTTCGTACTATATCTATATCTTATTTATGTATTTTAATATTATATTTCTTGTTTTACTATATCAAAAATTTACAACTGATTGGTTTGTCTTACTATATCGCGTCAAAATCCAAATTGTTAGAGGAGTGAGAAATAATATATTTATCTTATGAGCATTTTCTTATTGGATAAATTAAACCATTAATAACCAAAAATCGATAAAGCATCTTATTGATTTGTTATTGATTTAACATATTTAAAAATAAAAGACAAATAAAAAAAATATAAAAAATTGATTGAATCGATTGATACACACTCTGACGAGGTTACAATTCAATTGTTTCAACTTACTTTGTACCTCTAAAAAATGCAGTACTCAAATTACCCAAAGGTCCACCCTCTTCTCAAATCAATAAAAAGCTTGTCATGAAGATATAAATTATCTGAAATATAGTTTTTCTAAAAAATAATCTCATTTGATATTTGATATCATATTAAAATTTTTATTAAATTTAAACTTGCATCAGAAAAATTTTGATCCAAAAATGAAATATTTTCTAACAAAAGTGACACATATTTAATTGAGTTTAAACTAAAAAACAATCAATAAAAAATATTTTATCATTCTATCATAATATTCATTGATCTCGAAAAAATATTTTGAATTTTTAACTTTTCTCCTTTTTTGTCCCTTGCTCTTATAAATACACCTTTATTCTGTACTTCTCAAGCTCAAAAAACAAAGAGGAAAAAGAACACCTCAAAGTTTTCACTAAACTTTCTAAACAAACAAAAATTTCAATCAAAAACAGAAAAAATGAGAACAGAAATTAGCTTATCAAAGTTCGAACAATCAAAATCAACTGTAAAAGCTACAGTTTCACCGCCGACGATGGTAGAGAGATCGCCATGGCATTCTCCAGTACCGTATCTATTCGGAGGTCTAGCAGCTATGTTAGGATTAATAGTTGTCGCTCTTCTAATTTTAGCTTGTTCTTACTGGAAACTCTCCGGTCACTATAGAGAAAACGGCGAAAGCGATCACGATTCGGAAGTAGATCCTGAATCCGGCGGCGGTGAAAAACCGGCGATCGGAATTGTGAAGGCGATGCCGGTGTTTGAAGAGAAAATTGTTGTGATAATGGCTGGAGATTTGAGTCCGAGTTTTTTGGCTACACCTGTGATGAGTAAAAACTCTGTTTTGGGAGATGGAAGTGATTTGAATAAATTTGATAAGAAATTGGAAAAGGAAACTGAAGAATTAGGTGATGAAAAGGAGAAAGAAGAAGTTGTGATTGAAGTTAGAGAAATGAGCCATGGAGAATCTCAAAGACAAAATCAGTAAAAGAAATTGTTCTGTTAGTCTTTTTTTTTTTAAAAAAAAAAGACAAATTTCGTGCTACGAGCTTTATTGAAAAATGCATGCACATAATATGGAACTCGAAATTTAGTGGAGTGTGATGAGCTTAATCGAGAAATACATGCAGATGATATTGAACTCGAATATTTTCTATTTGGAAAATCTTCTGCTCGATCAACTCGACTACTGTCACAAATGCATTTCTAGTTTTCTTTTTTTAATCCTTTTTCTTGGTCTAGGGAAGGGGGATTTCCAGTTTTGAGTTTTACGGGAATTTGTAAATTGTTGGTTGAGATGAGATGAGTGTAAAATTTATTTTTCTTATGCTATAGAGTTTAATTTTAAACATTGATGGCGTATTTTTAGTTCGAATGTATACTAATCTCTTAAATTTATCAATAATTTTGTTTAGATATTGAGATTATTATATTTAAATATTTATGTTTTACTTAGGTACATAATGAATATTTGAGAATATATATAAAAAAAAATTCAAATCTTTTTTATTCAAAAGTATTTGTAGAAATACTTAATTATATGTTTAGGTGTTTAATG
This sequence comes from Solanum lycopersicoides, assembly GCA_022817965.1. Classification (NCBI taxonomy): domain Eukaryota; kingdom Viridiplantae; phylum Streptophyta; class Magnoliopsida; order Solanales; family Solanaceae; genus Solanum; species Solanum lycopersicoides. The sequence goes on along the minus strand of CM040625.1, from coordinate 1,883,966 downwards.
GGAAATATGTTATAGTCTAGATATGAAATAATATTTATTGACAAATTTAAGATATACTATAGAGTATTTCGTTAAATATATATCATGTCAAGTATATAATTTATCTCGATATTACATGAGTTTGAGCAGAAAAATCAACCATTAATTCTTATATTAGAATAACCTGTCTTTATCATGTTGTGATTGTGCTAATGCTTGTAAATGGTAGCTAATAATACAGATGATAGGCATTGATAACTATATTTTGGTGGTTATAATTAATAGTGTAGTTGATAATGAAGAGTAACAACGAAATGAATAAGATTTTAATTTAAATAACACTTCTAATTAATATCACTAAATAGTTTTTTTATGGATATATTAATATCTAAAAATTATTTACTGTCAATCAAAACAAGAATAAATAGAAATATATTTTTGAAAATATGAAATTCTTCCTTTTAAAAAAATAAATGAACTTTGTTATAAAGCTACTTAATAAACTCGAAAATCAAAACACAGATCTTGGTTTTGATCTAATCCATTGTGTTTATGTAATTATAATAATTTTAATAAATAAAATACTAGTGCATTTTGATCCTCCACTAAAGAGGAGAATAATAAAGTGGAGAAGAAACAAATAGAAGTATATATTCTATTTGTTGGATTCAAATGTATTTAGCATTAAAAAAGTTTTAAAAGAAAAAAAAATATTAAAATTTAAAGTGGAGTAAATTAAATGTTTCTCCAGTTGTATGGGAAGTGATGTTAGCAAATGTCTCAACTATGGATAAGGATGGCAGTAAAATAAATGATTTTTTTTTTTCAAGTATAGATTTCAAATTTTAATCTTAGATGTAAAAGAAATTACTAAATATGTAATTATTATTGTTATGGTGTATACAAAAATCGTGTTATTAAAAAATATTTCCAACTAATGTTAAATTAACGTAAAATTTAAATTAATCAAAATTCAATATTAATATCAAATAACAAAAACTCTCTTCAGTTCCATTTTTGTGACTTTTTTTATTTCGAAATTGAAATAAATTTATCTTTCATTGTAAATTTTTTCATATATATTTTAATCTGTTAATTATTATGACTTATAATATTTTTTTAATGATATATATTTAAATTTTAAAACAATTAAAAATTTCATGCCCTGATTCACAATTAAAATCCAAACTATGCAATATCTTGAGAGAAAAAAGAGCGTAGCAATATTTAATTTTTTAATGATGATGACTTTTTTTCTTTAATTTTTTTTTTTTGATATTTGATATATGTATTCATATTCAAACTATTTTAAATTTATGTCACATAAACCGTATTTTGTAGTGATGGTAGTTGAATAATAGGTGAAGTGAAATAATTGTGGCACTGTTTTCTTTGCAAAGCTGATGTTGAAATGGGCGTTGTGAGGCTGGTGGGTTGTCCGTGAAATTGGGCAACGCGGCAAAAATGTGCCTGTGAAACCTTTTAATTTTGCTAAAATGTTACTCTCATTTATGTTAGAGAAATGTGAGATAATTATTTTAGAAATTCGAAGCAAAAAAAGGTGAAGTTTAAAAAAATTATAATAGAATTGTATAAAATATAAACTATGATTGTAATACAGTTCGAATGTAATGTTATACATTGTAATGAATTTGATAGTTGTAATTTTAGGGCAAATATAATATATTTTTGATAATGTGAATTAATTTAGATAGTATTGAAATGTTTGAAATTCATATAAAATATTTATAATATATGTGTATTAAAAATATCTTAGTTATATATTCACTACGTGCATTAAAAATATACTTATATTATGTATTATTTATTGAATTCAAAATGTATAACTTTATTGTTTATTTTTTTCTCTTGTTAACGACGTTAAAATGTATTGTGTAAATTTTGATTATTCAAATATTATTTGAATTAGTCTAGATGTTAATACTATATTACTAACTGTTTTTAGAAATATATTATATGCCATATATACTATTATTGGTAAGCAAAGTAAGATAAAATTAATTCAATAATAAAATTATATAATAAATTATCTATATATATATATAAATTCTGGTCAAATACAAATCAGCCTTTTTGTCAACTTATTAAAGAAAGAGAACAAATCAGCTTCATATTACCCTTCTTTAAGCTTTTGAGTACTCTCTGAAATAACAATATGCATTTAAATTTTCTTATCAAACTACATCACAAGTAAATTTTACAATAATATTGAAGATCGATTTATAAAATTATGGCTGAACACATAAGCGTCTCTTTAAATTTATACGTTTTTTCCGTTTAGACACCTTAATGAGGTCATATTTCTATTGAACACCTTATGTATATACAAAGTGTGTTTATTAGACACTTCAATGACATTACCCAAAAATATATAGAGTGCGTGACTTTAAAACACTATAATATGAAGAAAAAAAAAAGTCAATCATACCGTGACATGTGGCAAATTAAAAAAAATAATATCTTTTAAAAAAAAAATTTATTAGATTCAGCAGCCCCTCTGCATTTTCTTCTTTGAAGCCCCTCCTCACTGTCAACTTAAATTTCACCATTAATAATTTTATGAACTCTCTATTTGTTTTTTTTATTTTTATTATAAAAATAATTCATAATTTATCCTCTCCTTTCCTCCCAAACAATATAAAACTATTTTATAATTTATCCTCCACTTTCCTCCCAAATAATATTCTCTAACTTGCATAACTCAATTCTTCTTCTTCCTCTCTTTTTTATCATTAACAAATATGATTAAAACTTGAAATTACCAAAAAATCAAAAAGGTACAACTCCGTATTTATTTATTTTTAACAACTTTGTTTATGGGTTTTGTTTAATCATGAAAATGAATGAAGATTTTTTTTTTATTTTCAGCAACAATGGTGAGATGTGGAGAAGAAAGAGATGAGAAATAAAAAAATGAAAAAAATCTTGAGTTGGATAAATAAAAGGGAAATATTTGAACCGTTAAGTGTGCCAATCAGACACATCATCTTTTTTTTTCTCACTTCACGCGCTCAAAAGGCGTGTCTCAAACGACAGGTGACAAGTCAGACAAGTGTGTTTGATAGGTACATTTTTTGAGTAGTTTAAGTGTTCAATAGGAAGGAGCTTTTGTTAAGGTGTCTATACGGAAAATCTTGACAAGTTCAAGGAGCCGCTTATGTGTTCTGCCTAAAAGTATTTAATATGTTGGATAAAATGGAGTATTTTAAAGTATAATCATTAATGATATTATTTTATTTTATTTCAAAAAATAAAAAATATACATAAAATAATATTCGTACTCATTTTAGTTTTAAAATACGAGAAATCGTCTAATACAAATGTAATTTATGATTAGAAGTATAATAGTACTGTATATTAATCATAATTTTTTCATTAATTGTTTTACAATCGCACTAAAAGTGAAGCACCTGAATCATTTAAGAAGGCTTACATAAATAAGCAACATTAAAGAAATTTTTATCATTACCAATAAAATTTTTTCCATTAAATATTTATAATATAATTTTAATATATAGAGATCAGTTTATAAAAACATATAATATAAATTTTATTTATAGATGACATATTTAACATAATTTAATACACTTGTAATAAATTATATTAATTTTTATCAAATAAATGAATATATTTTAAAACACTTATAATATATTTATATTATATATATAATTAATTTTTAACCCATAACAAAATTATTATAATATCTCTATAAATGATTGTAAATAAAAATATTATTCAAACTAATAATTATTTATGGAAAAATATTCGATCAAATAATAATTGGGTATTTTACACAAATCCACAATGTTAAGGGCTAATTACATCGTATTTCTACTCTTTTTAAAATTATAAAAATCTCTTAAATTTGATAAAATTTGAATCCATCTCAAAATGTATCATAGATCACGTCATGATTTTGGATACATCTGTCGATATATCATGTCTCAATTTTGTACATTACTCAATATGCCGATATACTGCGTATGTTATGATACATTACAAAAAGTGATGGATCCAAGAATATGAGACAATAATTTCTTTTGTAATTTTTTAGAAAATATGATAAAAGAAAGAGGAACTTTCGCATATAGCCATTCAAAATAGCCTAATTACGCTTCATAACTATAGTTTGTTAATCACGATTCATAGTTACATGTTATAGGGAGGAGGGTGGCGAGCGAGACTGGGAGAGGGAGGAGAAAGGCGAGTAAGAGCGGGTAGAGAGTGGAAAAAAGGTGATTGTATGTATATATGTTAAATAATTGTAAATTATACTTATGCATTTATATATTCTGACGAGAGAGATTGGACGAGCGAGAGAGGACAATAATTTGTATAATTCGCATGTACATTTGTATTTATTCGCTTGATTTTTATATAATTGAGTAATATAGCGTATGAAACTATACAAATATAATAAAGCTCGAAATAACTAATTTATACAAACATAAACATATGAAATTTAAATAATTAAAATATATTATACAAATTACGTTATATAAATTATATTATACAAAATCCGAAAATTATATATTTATACAAACTTTTAAAAGTTATATCCAAAAAGATTGAATGTATATGATGACAAAACGGATAAACCAAAGAAAATCATCGTTATTGACAAATACAAGTGTAAGTTACATAAATCTCATAGTTTTAATATGAAATTACAATCTATTCCTAATAAAATCCTAATTACATTAACCCCTTAAAAATAAAATAAAAAACTGAATATAATAATTGAAGTTTGAATTCATTAAATTGTCTCGGATAAAACGTTAATATATAGCTCGGATATATTAAAAACTAGCTCGGATTCATAATACGTAGCTCAAATACATTAAATACTGGCTCGATACATTAATATACAACTCGATACATTAAAGAAATAAGATTTTAAGATTTTAAAAGTAATAGAGTATAATGAAATAAATAAAATAAAAATACGTGTATTTCTGTAATTTGTCAAAATAAAAACCATCATATATAAATATAAATTAACAAAATTGTTAGTTGAGAATCATATAAATGTGACAGATTATACATATACAAACAACTAATTATACAAATTTAAAGTCAACCCACATGATTAATGATTAATATTAGTCGCGAGTGATAATTTAGTAAACTATAACTATGATGATTGATGAGTAAATAAATTTAGTTAATCGCGTAAATTTGCCTAAAATAAATGATATATTTAAGTAATTTTTCCTCGTTTAATGTACCGCTATTTGCCTATTGTCCGAGCCCTACCAAAGACCCATTATTGATTTCGGGTTCAAAAGTCCGTTTGGGGGCTTCGGCACATATTAAGCCACATGTTCCACTTGCGTGCCGCTTCATAAACCGTCCACGTAAATCTCTCTCTCTCTGTAATCAACCTTTAAAAAAATACTTCTACACATTGCATAAGCAACAGTATCATCAGTATACAGAAAAATCCAGAGATTTCTCTATTCCATTTCGCAGTTTTGCGATTCATTCGATTGGTGAAACGGATCATGTCACGTTTAATCCAAGCTCGATCTTCTCTCTCCAGATTCTGGTAACACATTTTCGCCCTAATTGTACCATTATGAAGTTTATTTTGTACTGAATAGAAGCTCAAATTCTCGTGTGTTTTGGTTATTTAATGGCTCTGTTGAGTTTTCTGCATTGTTGATTTGTTGCTATATGTTGTGAAATTGTGGATTTTGTGTTGCTTGAATAAAAGATGTTTTTAATGCTAAATTGCAAGGGAAAAGATGGAAGGAAGATAAGTGTATGAGAAAATATCAAGCAACTAGGATGTAAATTCGTATATATTGCCTGAGCATTTATTTAGTAGATACCTTTGGAGAGACGAGGGGAAAATATAGAAAGATAAATGTTAGTAATACAATAGGGCTTCGTGGCTCGTGCAATGTAGTGTTGAGCTATTTCAATAGTGTGAAGTTTTTTTCAGTGTTAAACAAGCCTTCATTTGTTAGTGTGAGCTGGAAAAATAAAATTTAGATAGCAAAACCAAGAAGTTGTGAAGTTGAATAGTTGGAGTGTAGTTAGGCTAATCCTAAAGAATGTGAAGTGTCGAGAACCTCCCATTTTCGCCAATTAAATGTTGCCATGTGTCAGGAAGGCTATCTTGCTAATATTCTTTTGTCTGAACTGAAAAAGAGAAACTAGGTTTAAATTTTTGATTGCATGCTTATTAGATATGTTTGAACATAATGTTGCATATCGGTTTTTTGTAGAAAAATAGTTTTCAACGGTCGGATAAAATTTCTCTCACCTATTGAGACAAATAATGAAATGACCACTAATGAGGAACTGAGAAGCAAAAATCCTAGAAAAAGAATTTTTTCCTTATGGAATTGATTTTCTAACTTTTCTTGTTGATAATGAACCATGTACTTATTTTGAAGCTCTATCTTCTTCTCATGCTACATGTTGAAAGAGACAATAAAAGTTGAAATTGATGCTATCATGAAAAGTAAAACATGTTTTGACTCGTTTACCTCTTGGTGCAAGATTTATGGGTTATAAATGAATTTTCAAAAGAAAAAATCTTGATGGATCTTTAGATAAATATAAATAAAATCTTGATTGTTTTGATACATTTACACCCGTAGCTAGAATTTCCTCTACTTGAATTTAATAGACTTATTCTCAATTTATAAGTTTTTTATTCATGAAATGAATGTTAAACCAACTTTATTAATGGTGATTTAAAAGAAGAGGTATATGGTTCAACTCAAGGGATGTATCATTTCTGGACAAGAAAATAAAGTTTAAAATTAATTAAATCACTTTGTTGTCTTAAACAAGCTCATGAATAGTGGCATGAGAAACTGGATCAAGTCTATTGAGATACTATTTTTTTTTCTTTTGATAATCGTGGTGTTCGGGCCAACTTACGTACACCTCGTCTTATTCAATATGATACCTGCCACTTTCCACCAGCAACAAATACCAGATAGCTATGTCTACTAAGGCTAGGATAGGAAACCTGAGACCTTATGGTTCTTAACCTCTTCATTTACACTAGGCTATACGCTTTATTGAAAGATTACTTTTTTCCCAATGAAGTAAATGTGTTTACACTAAAGTGATAAATGCAAATTATGTGATAATATAGTCGTATGTTGATGCCATGCTTATGTTTTGTACAAGTTTACTTATTATGGGATCTAATGATTTTTGTCTGCCAAATATGAAAGATATGACTGAACGATATTAAAGAGTCATAATTATGAAGGGTGAAGATTGTATAGTGTTGTCACAACTCACAAGATTACTATGAGGAGAGACTTCTTTAGAAGTTAGAATATTTTGATGTGTCACTTATGATTACTCCTTGTGATGCTATCTCTCAACTGAAAAAGAAAGATGCTGACACAATCGCGCAAATTATTAGGAGTCTAAACATGATGAATGTTCAGGGTTCAGGGTTAGATTAATGAAATATTTGAGAGGTACCATGGATTATGTTATCTTGCATAGGGAACTGCCATGAATTATGTTATCTTGCATGGTGGATTTCCTTTTATTTTTGAATGCTATTGTGAAGCAATTAGATCTCTGACTCAATTCACTTGTGGTTATGTTTTGACCGTTGGTGACAGTGCAATATGTAGAAATCAGCTTACCAAACGATCATTTCTAGATCGACTCTGAGGATGATTAGCTAGGAAATTTCTTGGCTAATATTCCTTTAATCAAGTATTTGTTGTTTATACATTATGAGTTTCAAGCAACAATTGCCATTGCCAAGAACAGATCTTATGTCTATAGAAATAGACACATGAAATTGAGACATGATGTTTAGGAGATTGAATAATTTTCCTCTACTATGTGAAGTTAGAAGTAAATTTGGCCAATTTCTCTCAGACTAAACCTGTGTTATGTAAATTAATTCTTCATGCCTAAAAAAATGAGGTTACAACCACCTATCGAAATGAAAGAAGAGGTTACAGCCAACAGGATATCAAAACGAGATGGTAAACCGACTTATCTGATTGGAAACTCCATGAGGCATGAAGTAAGTGTATATAAGTAATAACAAGTCGATATCGACACTGAAGTACTAAAAGATGAGTGCTTACCAGCTATTAACTACGAGGATGAGATGTAACTCTTAATGAATGCATACTCCTTAAGAGTGGTGTATTTAAAACAATGTACACTTGACGAATGTACCTAATGTGAGTGGAGCGGGGTCGCTTCTATGAGATGTTGGTTAAGTGTCTGGGGCTCTCACGAAAAACCATGTGCATGACTTATTCATGCAAAACTGCGTCAAGCACCAAAATTGTGGGGATCACAATGTGGTTGATAAGATCTTTGACATACAATAGGAAGTACTGGTTCATAGAAATATTACACATTTAAATTTCACCAGTAATTCTGTAAGTCATATTTTGTCTGTCTAAGTTAAGTTTGGTTCACAGTGCAAAAGACACCAAGGTGCTTGCATTTGGACCATACAAGTCTAACAAGTCTTGTTCTTTGAATCCTAAAACGCCATTGAAGTATGTGAGGAATTGTTGACAATATTAGACATTTCAAAAGAATCTATGTTCAAATGTCATGTCTTGGGGATAAGTGGCCAAAGACTATTGACTACTTCGAATGGTTAGTGGCATTTTTTCCTAAGTTGGACAAGTCTCATTATTTAATTGGCCTAGTTGGGAGGCTCTTGATACTTGGTCATGGTTAGTGACGACTTCGTATTCCTATAAATACCTCATTATGATTTCATCATTTGAATACCAAGATTTAGCTAACTAGCACTCCCACATACCTACTCTCTTTCACCACTTGTTGGGTTTTGTTGTCTAAATTTTGTTATTTCCCATCCTCCTAATAGAGGAAGGCTTGTCTAGTGCTGGGGAACTTCCACACTGCTGAATAGTAGTTAAGAACAGTGCACTGTGTGAATCGAGCCCTATTTGTATTTTCTCGTAAATAATAAACATTTTATTTTTCTATTTACCTTGTTTCCCCAACAGATCCCCTTATAGTCTCTCTTATTGGTGCTTAAATACCCTGGTTTTGAACTCAAGTAATTCATTATATGTGTAGCTGAAGAGAAATTTTTGCTGCTAGATACCACAACACTATTAACAATAAGGAAATACCACAATATTCAAGGTGTGGTCAAAATATGGGATGTGTTCTTGAGTTTTCAAATTTTTTATTGATAAAGAAGCCTAAAACATCTGAAGCAGTTTATTTCTGTTCCACATGACTAGAATGATCTTGTAATTTTCAATCATGAAAGGAGTAAGATCATAGAATTCGAAGATATCTCAGTACTCTATATTAGTCATTGAACTTCTGTTTAAATATTTTTGCTGGTGATGATGTTATTTATTTAGATATCTGTAAATTATATATACTTAGGAGTTAGGACTGTACAACTGTTGAGTTGACTTCTTTTCATTTTTGCTTTATTTCTCAATTCTAATGGCAAACCATCAACATTTTTTGTTGCAAAATTGAGATATAATTTCAATCATTGGAGATGTCTGTTCTAGTTTGTCTGATTTACAATTTTTTAGCAGGAGTGTTGCATCATCCAGAAATGTCCGGTTCTTGTCAACTGAATCCAATAAAACAGATGAGCCCTTTAAAGTTGAGGAAGCAGAAACAGTAAATATGCCTCCACCCCCAACAGAGAAGGTGTTAATGCTTTAAGTTTTAGTGGGATTATATCACTGTCAATATGTTGCTGCTTGCACTCACTCATTTTAGGTCTCTTTAAATTTTCACTTCAGTTACTTGTGCTCGGTGGAAATGGATTCGTAGGCTCACATATCTGTAAGGAAGCTCTAGAGCGTGGTCTTACAGTTGCTAGTCTTAGCAGGTATTTTGCTTCACTTTCATTGTCAGTTAGTTATATATGTCTGCTGTACTGGAGCATGAATATTTATTTAGGATTGTCTTTTTGGGTACTTCTAAGTTTTTGATCCTTATTTTGGTTGAAAGTGCAAGGGGAGGGGGTTAAGCGGGATTGACTCTTTGACTAGAGGAAAGGATATTGCATGACAGGAAAAGGGTAATCATAGTGGCATCCCTATCTTGTGTAATTCACATCCTTCAAATTAGATTACCTACTCCCTGGTTCCATGCATCTAAGCCACCTTCCCACCCTTTAAAGGTCTAGATGAAAGAAATACGGAGAAGGTGAACTTACGAAGGAAGACTTAAGAAAATGGGAAGTTGAAATATGACCAAATAACAAAAGAATATGAAAACTCTGCAGTTTGACCAAAGTAAGGGAGAATAAATTCAGCAACATTGTTGATGCTCTTGGGGAAGAAGTTAAACTAAAAGCAAGAAAAAGGAACTGAAGGAAGCTATAGTCAAACTGGATGCACTAAGAGCTTCTTATGACCTACTCCTAATTCTTCTCTCTCCCTCTTGGTGGTTGCACTGAATGTTGCAAGGAAGAGCAATGTATGCAGGGCAACGGTCTGAAGTTGGGGAGGAGATGAGGTGGAGGAAACAGTTGATTTGGGAAGTAGGGGTGGGTGGAGAAAGCGAGAAACAACATTGAGAGGGGAAGATCTTCTGCTGCAGTGCAAAAACTCTTGCTGAGGTGGAATTTGCTGCTGAATATCTGAACTCTGTTTTAGCTACTCATTGTCCAGATACACTCCTGTTGCTTCCCCAGCATTGTTACAAGCATGTTCCCAGCATCTTCACAAGCACGTGTAAGTGTTTACAAGGCACCTCCAATCCTCTTAACTCATATTCCACGAGAATACACTTGTTAATCTTCAATTATAGCACGACTAACTTCTCTTGAAGCTCTTTACCGTGCGACCTCGTCATAGGACGTCGAGGTGACCTTAGCAGCAGTGCCACGCGATTCTTGGGTGCTAACAAACTCCAATATTTGGGACTATATCATCTCTAGCGACGATTGACCTTTGATTTTATTCTTTATGTCTACCATTTGTATCTTTTGGCGAAGGTGATCATTTCTATTTTGTCTTATTTTGTAAAGTGCATATCAGTCTTAACATCCGTATTTTATTTTAAGACTCACCTTGTAGAATATGTTCGACTTTATAGGTCCAAAATACCCCCTATATAGCATTATTAGTCTCACTATTGTTTTATAAAGCCTTCTTCTCAATTTGGTAGATATCCGATTAATATAATATCTCTGCAAATGGTTTACTTCATGGACTTATCTTATATAGTGTTAACTAGCTCAACCACAACTAGAGAGTAAATAAGGTAGGCACTCCTTGCAAATCCCTATTGTGAACTCATTGTGCGTGCCGTCTATATCTAATATAAGTGTACTTAAAATAGTTTTTGGTCTTGATCAAAGGGAATTCCAGTCTATGTGTGCTATTTTGTCTTCTATCATTTATTGTATTCTGAGGTCCATCTAGTCTATGATCCTTCTCTAGTTGGAAGTTTTGTGAGGTTGCCAATCATGTTGTTCAAATCATTTTTGGCTTTTTTGTAGAACAGGAAGGTCGTCCATACAAGAGTCTTGGGCTAACAATGTGATTTGGCATCAAGGTTGGCTGTTTCTCGTCGTGCAACTTACTTTTAACTCTTCATGATGCTGATGGGCCTTCTAAGCATTTTCTCCTCCTAACAGGAAACCTTTTTTCAACTGATTCATGGAAGGATGCACTCAAGGGAGTAACTTCTGTTGTACGTACTGCCTCTAGCCCTGAATTTTATCATAACTGCTAGCTAGAACTGTTACTTGGTTGAAGCACACCGAAGCAGAAATGCTGCTGCCCATCTTTTGTTGGTTCTGTCTGTCTTCCCCCTTTTGAGGGGGTGGATAATTTGAAAGTTATGGTGGTTGATGGCAAGATGTTCCTCCTTATTTTAGTCGCTAATCCTACTAAGAAAGTTGTTGTCGGCCGGGTTTAAGGATTTTCCTTTTCTTTAGAGAAAAATCATTGGTAGCATGTTCCAATTTTTCACAAGATGTGTTGTTAATTTGTGGTATTTCCTGAAGAACCGTTTTCGCGGCAAAATATGCTGAACTGTGGTAAAAAACTGAAGAATATTTTTGGGTCAGTGATGCTGATATTATCTGTGGGCTGCTGCTGAGGGATTCTCTTCGTACTGAAACTTTTCCCGAGCTCTGTGCATGGTAATCGTAGGAACAGTCAATTGTCCACGTAATGAAGGGACTATCTGGTTTATCTTTGTTTAGTAGAGTGTAAGGAAGTTGGAACAATATGCAAGTAATCAATCAGTCAGATTGGTTGTACCAGAGAGAGATGGGATGTCTGGGATGTTTGCTTCACAAGGTCTCTGGTTAGAGCCCTGAGAATAAGAACTTCTTGCTAGGGATTGACGGAGTGTTACTCATAGTGCCCTACTTGTCGCAGACACAGATTCTGGGGAGGAGTTGGTTTCGGGTTTTGGATACTGGATTCTTAAATAAGAAAAACCAGAGAAAGGGAGTTTGTCTCTTGCGCAGGTTATTGAGCAGAGTGATAAAATAATTGGACCAATTAATGCAGGTCTATAATTGGTGTGAGACTAGTCCTCAGCTCCACTATCCTTTTTTTTTTTTTGGATAAATGTGAATATTACCAATTGATTGCAACAACAAAGACAAAACACCTAAAGAGGACCTAATCCAACAACCATCTTCTAGGAAGGGTGTTCTGAAACTTAGGCCTTAGAACAGTCACTAATTTCACAGTAAATGCTGCAAAAATCCTCTAAATTCATGAGCTCACTTAGGCAATTTAAGTTAATCTATCCCCTCTCAATTTCCTGCTTAATCTGTGTAATTACCACCTCATCATGTACATTTACTCCTTTAAACATTTTCTAATTTCTTGCTATCCATGAATAATAAGACTATAGCCCCCCAAATTGCAGCTATCATCTCCTTGAATTGCTTCCAATGCTTCCTTTTGATTCTGGCTAGAACTTGTTGCATGTCTCCAGCTTGTATCTGAATTCCAGTCCATTGCATAAAGGGATCCGTGACAGTTTAGTCCCAAATGCAATCCACAAACAAGTGATGATTCATTTCCGATACCTAGGTATCACATAAGCGGCATCTCGTATCTTCTACAGAATTTGTAAATTGAGTAATATCTCCTTGGTAACCAGCCAGCCCTGAACCGCCATCCATGATATTTGAACATTCTGCACTCCAATTGAGCTCAGAAATCTCCATCTCCCTTTGAGTCCCAATAATGGGATTGCAAATTCTTGTGATAGAATATTTCCCTCCAGGAGTTGGGCTGTAGCTCCTATGCTCATACCAAACATTCATGTCCTCTTTCAGGGAATTGATATTTTTCTGGTACCAACTGCACCCCTGTGGAGCTTTGTGTGTCCTTACTGTCCAAATGTTATTCCATGCATCCATTTGACCCAAAGAGAGGCTTTGTTCTCAATTAGATGCCACACCAGTTTTCCAACGGATGCCATTTTCAGTTCCTGCACCCTTTAATGTTCGATCCCCTACACTTCTCAAGTAAACAGAGTTTCTACCAAGATACTAAAGAAACTTCCCTCTTCTCTTCAGAACAACCTCAAAGATGATCTCTATTTGTTCTATCAACTCCTTTAACCTCCCTGCATATGATAATTGTTTAGAGTATGTGAAGTTAATCTGCTAGCAATCTTCTCAATCAATTGGTGACATTCCAGCTTGCTCCATCTCTTGGGAGACAATAGCAAACCAAAATACCTTAAAGGAAAAGAACCCAGTGAGAGGCGTGTCTTAGCCAACAATAATTCCTTTGTAAAATAGCACCCCCAGCCATGAATATATTGGGCTTCTCCATATTAGCAATCAAGCCATAACCTTTGCTGAAGTGTGTCAAGGCTTCTGTGACCCACATAACCTAACTCACCCTCAAAAAATATCATTGAGTCATCAACAAAAATAAGATGAACAAGTTTTAGCTGCTTACACAAAGGGTGATATTGAAATCAGGCAACTCACTTACTCTTCAGAATTTTTGGAAGATGCTCCATGACTATTTTATTACCCTCAAAACTGAGAATTTTCTCTCTGTACTAAAGGGAAGTAAGTTGGATCCCTAGTGGTTTGAAAATGAATATGGGCTTTACTCCATAGAGCTTCACAGTTAAATTTATCTGTACTTGTGGATTTCCTTATCTATATCTTTCATCCACAGCTACAATTAAGTGGACTTATTGATGAAATATGTTTTCCCTCTTCCTAGGTTCGAAGATATTTGTCTATTATGCTTTTTCCGGTTAAAGTTACTGTTCCATTTCGATATGATTCTCGTGAAGTCTTTCTGAACATCCACTATGTTAACCACTTCTTTTTTATGTTATATATATGAGAAGTTACGAGCACTGGTTGTTTTTCGCTTATGCGATGGCAAAATATCTCTGCAGATCTCTTGCGTTGGTGGGTTTGGCTCTAACTCACACATGTATAAAATCAATGGGACAGCTAATGTAAATGCTATCAGAGCTGCTTCAGAAGAAGGTATTAGCTAGCTATAAGTCTACTTAAGCACCTCTCCATATTGGTATGAGCTTTAAATTTAATACTTTTTTTTTCCAAACCTTGAAAACTATGTTCTTTAAATGCCTTAAGAGAGGATTATCTGAATGTTAGAATAATGTAATGCCGTGAAGTCTTTAAGTAATTGCTATAGATTGCATCCTTCCTCTTACTAATCAAAGCACCTTCCACAGCCGTTAAGATAATTCTTATTTTTTTTATAAATAATTTTCTCACTGGCCTTAATTTTGAAGTCTTAGAGATGGCTGTTGGTAATTTAAATTGGTTGTAGACCACCTCTAATTGCTTCTACAGTTGATTGCTTAGTTTTGACCTGGATTTTAAATATTTATTTCTGCCTCTAGGAGGTAAAAGTAGGTTAATTGCCTGGAAGGACCTGATGGTTGGTAGCACTTTTAAGTTCAACTGTTGGAAAGGTCTCTGTTATCTTATGAGGAGCATATTTCTCCATGCAAGCTTGTCAGCTATTTTAAAAAAATCCCAGTGGGAGTTATGAGTATTGATATTCTAAATGTACAAATTCCTTTTGATAGGTGGAGTTGAGGTAAGTGGTGGAAGAGAGAGGGGGTGGGGGTGATCTTGTTGATTGGACTTTGTGAGCGCCATCTAAGGAGGAGGAAAATTGGGTCTGTGTAATCCAGCGTTGAAAACATTTCATTGTTCGGAAACAAAGTTTTTGGATGTTTGAAAAGACTAATCTATGACTTGGTAATTTATAACGACTTAACCTGTTTCAACTCACCTAAATACAGTAATGGCAGGTGTATTGGTTAATGATTAATTTTTTATTGCATAGTTGATTGGAACCGAAGGTAGTTAAATTACAATTTGGTGTAGTCATAGTATTAACTATCAACAATTTGTGAAGGTTTTCCATATTAGAAGGCATGATCATTTCATTTCACGAGTTTATCTTCCCTTCTTCTGCCTATTGTCTGAAGGAGTGGATAACGGTGACCTAACTTTTCTTCTGGAGGTCCCTTTAATTTGGACATCCCTTTCTACCTTTCAACTGTTGAGCCTGAAATATACCTATCTTAGCTTTCTGTATCAACTATCAACAATTTGTGAAAGTTTTCCATATTAGAAGGCATGATCGTGCCATTTCACGAGTTTATCTTCCCTTTATTGTCTGAAGGAGTGGATAACGGTGACCTAAATTTCCTTCTGGAGGTCCCTTTAATTTGGACATCCCTTTCTACCTTTCAACTGTTGAACCTGAAATATGCCTATCTCTCCTTTCTGCCAAAGGGAGCTTAATTTCTTCTCTCACTAGATTTCGTTTGAAGTTCGACGGTAGAGAAGTGAATAATCTCACAACTATTTTGGCTTTTCCCAAGTACCATGATCTTATTCCCATGAGAAGTCAATGAAGTGGTTGATAACTTGAGGTCTCAGGGTCAAAACTCAGCGGAGACAAAAAAGAAACACTAGGTGATTCTTCTCACTGTCTTAGCCTTGGTAGACAGAGCTATCTGGTACCTGTTGTTTGTGGGAGGTCGCAGGCGTCCCGTGGAATCAGTCAAGGTATGCGAAAGCCGGCCTGGACACCACGGTCATCACAAAAAAAAAAGTTTTGTACCTCAGAGTCATTTTGATTCTCTTTGAGGCTGTCCCAGGCCTGCCAGTGGACTAGGAAAAAAGCCTGTTATTTTCCGTGAATGAGGTTTCAGTTAGTGATAGCCACATACTTGCTGAAATTCTGGGTTGTTAGGTAGGATCACTCCCCTACCAAATATCTTTGTCTGTCCCTGGGGTCAAAGAACAAAGCCCTGGAGATTTGGAATGAGGTTGAACAAATTTGAGAAAAAAATGACTACATGGAAGGCTTATTAATATCTATCTCTTGGGGGTAGAACCATCTTGATCAACACAGTGATGGATACAATGCCCACCTATGTCATGTCCCTATTTCCTATCCTTGCCAAAGTGGAGAAAAGGATGGACACTCTTGTGGAGTCAGTTGTTATGGCAAGGCAATGCAGAGAATAATGGGTACAACCGAGTGTTGATGGAAAACAGTCGCCCAGAACAAGAGGAAGGAGGAATGGATATCAGAAACCTGAGGTTGATGAGTTAACTGCCAAAATGGCTATTAGAGAAGAGAACAGCCTACCAAGGGAGGTCACTAATACAAAGTATGGATCCCTTAGCCAATGGAGCACCCAGTCAACACCCACTATGTAGTATGGAAATCCATCAGGTCTCTATGTGATGTTTCTGAAAGAAACATTGAACTTTCCCCCGGGAATGGTAGGAAAATTGCTTTCTGGAATAATAAATGGATTGGCCAAGAACCTTTGAGGGACATCTTTCCAGGAATATAGACTGGCTAGGAATACTGATGCCACTATCAGTGAAGTCTTGACCCAAAAACTTTAACCTCAGAAGAGGGCTAAATGATTGGGAGATGGAAGGATTGTCTACATTTCTTCAGCTTTCAGAAGGGATCAGAGCACTAAATGAAGATGCTCTGGCGTGGAGGACATAGGGAAGAAGGTGTTCACAGTTGGGGGTACTTATGCTTGCTTAGTAATGAGATTCAGCAGCAACCCAACTGGCCTTTGAAGTTGGAAGGCAAAAGCTGCGTACAAAGTGAACTGTTCCTCATGGTTGGTGGCTCAGAAGACTTGTTTAACTATTGTTATCTTCAGAAAAGGGGTATACAGTTGACATCCAGATGTTTCTTTGCAAAGCAGCAGCAGAAGACAACACACACCTTTTTGTGCACCGTGCTTACACTTCCCAGCCGGCAGCTTTTGCCGATTCTGAATAACCTGAAATGT
Source organism: Solanum lycopersicoides (assembly GCA_022817965.1). Classification (NCBI taxonomy): domain Eukaryota; kingdom Viridiplantae; phylum Streptophyta; class Magnoliopsida; order Solanales; family Solanaceae; genus Solanum; species Solanum lycopersicoides. The sequence continues at coordinate 1,866,683 of CM040625.1, read as the reverse complement.
GTTATGCATGGCTATACTTTTGAACTTCTGATAGCTTGGGACCAAGCTGGGAAGAATGTTAAAGAGAAGAAATGGTTGAGGGGGATACCAGTGTGCATATGGTGGACCATTTGGAGGTTAAGGAAAAACAGATATTTTGAGAACAAGAGTAACACAATCCAGAAAGTAAAGGTGAATTACATTCTGAGCTTGCATTTTTGGTGTAAAGAGCTGGTGGATGCTGACCCCATCCTAGATTTTTTGGAAGCTTGTGAAGTGTACATAGACTTATTTTCTTTTTCTTTTTGATATTCTAGTCTAGGTGCTAGTACAATCTTTGTACTGGTGAATAGAAATGTTACCACTCTCAAAAAAAAAAAAAAGTCAAAAAAAAATCAATGCTGTTTTTGCTGAGGAACTACCACATACACTGTGTAAACGAAAAGAGGACCCCGCCTGCTGTAATGGTAGATCTGGTATGTTGTTTTCATGCTAGAGTGGTCGATGTAATGTTGTTATAATATACTTTATCTCTATGTGCAGGAGTGAAAAGATTTGTTTACATCTCCGCTGCAGACTTTGGCATTGCAAATTATGTGTTACAAGGTTATTATGAGGGGAAGGTATTAGCTTAATACTTTTCATTGATGTAGACGAGTGACAATTTAAGAATGTGCAGAAGATGTCAATTTCTACTCAGATATGTACTAAAAGACATTGTGTGATATTTTGTCCTTGGTGATTCAAACTTTTAATGTTTTCTAGGGTCCCAAATAATTTTTTCATCAGCATGAGCGAAAAGCTATTGCGAGTCCTGAATATCAACTCAATTGATTTGTTTTCTTTTGAAAAGCTTTCTAGGTTTTAGTGAAATATCTGGCATTCTTCAATTGTTAGGCTATCTTTTCTACCATGCACAAGACATGTGGAGGTCCAAATTCCAAAATGTTATCTTTTGGTTTGAGTTGAACAGTTGTCTAAAGTAGCCGCTCCACCTCTCCTTGACCTTTTTGACTCCTATCAACACTTGTTTAGACCATCTTTAATAAACTTTAACTGGTTTAAATCCACCCTTCTTCTCTACCAGTCCTGCTTGCTTAAACATTTCTTTTTCCCTTTCTTGTGTTCCCATCTTTTGGTACATGCCATCTAGAGCTTCCCTTCGAGCTTTACTAATAGCGGCCTTCTTAGCTTTCCTTTTAGATTCCTTTGTATTCTTCAAACAAATGTTTCTTTCTCGTCTGTTTTTGACAACTTCTTATAGCATTCTCTTTTAGCTATAGTAACTCTTTGTACATCCTCATTCTACCACTGAAGTTCCTGTGGTCGAGATCCTAGACCTTTAGACACACCAAACACTTCAGTTACTACTTTTTCACTGCAACCTGATGTTTGCTTTTATGGGATGTCTATGTCTCCTTCCAAGTCAAACCTCCCTTTTCCCTTGGTTCTTTTGAAACATTAACTGGTTAGTGCCTTCAAGTGTCCACCAACTAATTCATGGTTGTTTTTTAGTCGTCTCCTTTCACTGTACTCTTAAGCTTTTACATCTTTGACCACTAGCCTATGTTGTGTCATCATCAGTTCCCTTGGAATGATCTTTCAATTTCTTATGTGTAAACCTCCGTATTAAGGTCAGTTTGACTATGGTTACCATAAGGAACTTTTCTTTTCTAAAGTATTTATTAGTGACCACTAAATCATAAGCTAAAGCAATTGCTAAGATAGCCTTATCTTTATACCATAACCATAACCCCCAAATGCTTGTTCAAAATCGTTGTTTTTTTCTCTACCTACGTGACCATTTAGATCTCTACCTACGTGACCATACCCCCCCTGTATGATGTTTTCCTGGAATCCATTGAACCGAGGTGTCCATGTCTTGCAAAAACTTAGATTTAGCTTTTGCATCTAATCCTATTTGTGGAGGACAGACATTATTATCATTGACTTACTCCTTTCTCCATACAAGCCTTAATTCAACTCGTTTTACCTCCAGAGTCTTATCCTTATAATCCTGGTTCTACAATAATTCCACCTTGTCCTATTTCTATTTATCCCACAATACCTTTATTTATATGTCATGTTACGTATCTCTGCAAATTCCCCATACTAATAAAACACTCTATGTTACTCGAACTCTCCAAAAATACCACTGCACCTGTGTTGGATCCTCATAACAACATACCCAGAGTAATCCCCATACTAAATAAGTGTATATATATATAATTATATATAATTAGCACTCTATATATTAAGGTATTGTATATAATATTTTATAATAGTGTCCTTGCTCATGTTTAGTGAATCCAGACACATGAATAGACACATTTTCTTAATAATCAACATAATTATGATATCTTACTCATGGTCAGATATAGATGTAGTTGGTATCAATTGGCTAATTAGATGTTGTGCTCTTTCTTTCGGTTGGTAATTCCAAACCTCTAAGAAGAGGCTTGGGGATGGTTGATGATTCCCTCAAGGGGTTCTCTGTTGTTTGGAAGCATTTTTTAGAGAACATAATAGACACTTTAGCACCAGTTATGCCAATAGACACTATAGCACCAGCTGTGCCAATTCTGTCTCCATTCCCCATCTTTAAACGAAAAAAGAAGAAAGAAAGATAATAAGAATCTTTAAATGGACTTCAGATACCTTAAATGTAAACAATTTTTGGAGAACTTGCACTGACAATTTGTGTAAAAATAAAATATTATGGTCTAGGATGTAATTGGTGATAAGAGTATTTAAACTAGCATATAATGGTGGAACTTAATGTTAAGTAGGTCAGATGATCGGCGATGAAATCTAGAGAACTTCTGAAAGTGACCATTTTGTTCTTCTGCCTCATATCTCTATTATGTTTGCAGAGAGCTGCTGAGACTGAGCTGCTAACAAGATATCCATACGGAGGTAAGCTGTTTCAGTTTTCATTGTGTAACCATGTTTTGGTGCACCCACTGTCTATTAACCACATGACTTGCATTGAAGCAATTGGCAAAATTGCAATTTGTCTCATATCGGGTTGTTGCAATTAGTTTCTTTCTCAAAATTTTGATTAGTTACCTTCAGATAATTCTCAAGAGATCTTAAACATTGTGCTATTTAATCTACCTGTCCTGATCTTCACTTACTTCAAACTGCATGGGCAATGTAACAACCTATTAAAGCTTCTTTAGGGGTTTCCATTTCCAAATATCATGGTACCTCTTAAAGAGCACATTATGTCACCCCATTATGGGCTTATGCAACATGTATCGGCCTTGTTTAAGAGGGGTCAGATGCAGGGGTAGATATAGGGGGCGGGAGGGTGTTCACCCGAATCCCCTCGGTACATAAAAGGTGACCTTTTTTTTTCTTAACACCAGACAAGAGGTTGATTTAATGGTTTAGGGGGTTCAAAACTTACCTTGAGATTCCAAGTTCAAATAGGCACTACATTTTTATTTTGCAACCCCTGCCATTAGTCGGAGGAGTGATGTGAGGAGCTTTTAGATGGATGGAAGACAATCATCTGAATTTGTGACCCATTAACAAGTGGCTCAAACTAACCTGTTTAGAAAGTTAAGGATCCACATCTAGCGCTTGACCTAACTCTATAAACACGGAAAAAGCTGCAAATGAGTGAATATAGAGACACACTCCTTGTTTTAGAAGGATACTTTCATGGAATGTTCAACTTGATGCTTTTCACCTTTATTGCACAAAAAATGTCGTAAGTTTATTCTGTTTGTAATTGTATCTTTGTTTTAGTGATTTAAGATCAAGTTTTAAGACTTGCTCCACAAGTTTATAAAAATCCGTCTGATGAATATCATATTTTTTTCAGGAATAATCCTGAGGCCTGGATTTATCTATGGAACCCGTCGTGTCGGGAACATGAAATTACCCCTCGGTGTAATTGGTTCTCCTCTAGAGATGGTGTGTACCCTTTGCTTAATTTTACTCATTTTCAGGCACAAGTAATGCACATACTGCTTCTTATCCTGGAAAATGAACAAAAGTTGGACTACTCACCGACCCTTGCACCTTCTCTTTTTATCATATACATCCAACGGAGATTAGTTTCTATGTTTCACCCAGCAGTCATTCCTTAACCGAACTCCTTCGGTTTTTGAATTGAACATGTGCTGTATTATCCAAAGATGCAAAGCCCCTCATACCCCATTGTCCCATCTATGCAGAATTAGTAAGGTAGTAAAACAATACTTTAAGATTAGGGGTGTAAAAAATGAACCCAAACAGAGGTAACCCGCCCAATCCGCCTAGAATTCTAAGGGTTGGGCGCAAGATAATTTGAATTGGGTTCAATCTCAACACATTCAAGCCATTTTAAGAGGATCCTCAATTGATTCCCAATTCAATCTCTAATTTCAATCCGTTTAAAGCTCTTTACTAAGATATGTTCCTATATTAAATGTATGAATTATTATCTATGTAACATCTTTTAGGATCTATTTATCCATTTGTTACTTTTTTTATATAAAAAAAATCTTGATATGGAATTCGAATTGTGATTATAAAAGTTAAATATCTCTCAAATTAGGTGGGTCAAGACCCAACACGTTTTTTAGCCCATTTGAACCCAACTTTTTGTGCCCAAAGTAAATTTGAGTGCGGTCAAGACGTAACTCGATTTCAATTTCAACCCATTTTAGTATCTCCAATTTCAACTCAACCCGCTCGCCCATTTGACGCCCCTACTTAAGATGGAAAAGGAACGTGGATCTCTTTTTTTGTCTCCTGCCCGATCTAAAGTCATGCTAATATAAATCTTCCATCCACGCAAATTTTTCCTATTTGTGCATTGTGATAGTTTTTCTTTGTATGTTTATACGACGTTGGTTAAGTTTCTGTTGATTACATTTTCAGATTCTACAGCGTGCAAAACCTCTGAGTCAAATACCCCTTGTTGGGCCTCTTTTTACTCCTCCTGTGAATGTCAATGCAGTAGCTAAAGTTGCCGTCAGAGCAGCAACAGATCCTGTATTTCCTCCTGGTGTGATTGATGTTCACGGAATCTTACGCTACAGCCAGCAAAGATCTGTATAAGGTGAATGACTTCATCTGAAAATAATATTAATGTGATACCAACGGCGGAATTCTTTTTCAATCCTCAAAAGAACCAAAATTTCAAATTTTCATATATTTCCTTATGGCAAAGCATACATCTAGAGAGATAGATATAAGGTTCCATTCAATAAATAAAACGATGTTCTGTAATCGTTATTTTCCTCAGTGTATCTTGCTTGTAGCTAAATAGGTTGCATTTTTCTTCAATGACATTCGTATTTTTGTCGCTCAATAGGCTGCACCAGAAATTTACCCCCCTCCTCCTTTCGAGTTTGGCTGTGCTAAGTTGTTTTTGCTTGAAGAATAAGAAAATTGATGCCCTTAGATACAAGAATCAGTTCCTTTTTTTTTTCCCCTTCACAACTTGATTTCAAGCAGAGCAGATTGGTTCAACTCATCAATTTGTGTTGGTGAGAAATGGTAGTTGAACAAGTGGTTTATAAATTGAAAAATGACGATTCACTGTCTGATACATTGAATAACAATTTTATGAGCTTGATTCGTAGGCATTCAGTTTGATTTTTGAGTTTATTTGGATTTATTTATGAGTTTACAAATCTCAACTTATGAATTAATTGCAGAAATCTCTTTTTTCCTTCCGTCTCTTAATTAATATATTTGGGGGTATCCTTCATCTTTATTAGATTAGATACATTACAATTTTGTTTATGTATAATATGTCTGGTAATAAAAGTTATTGCTGACATATATATAATACTAATTTTTCAAATCTAAATCAGTATGAATTTGGTTTAATGATTATAATTATGTATTTGATATCTACATAACTCTAGTATTATTTTTTATGTGTTGGGTGAAGAAGCTTCGTGAGTTTTGAAAGTTCAAAATTATTGTAATTTGAGAAACTATCGAAATAGGGTGTAAATTAAGCCCAAATTATTAGAGTTTCTGTACTTTATGTTGAATGTGAACTTGTGAAGTTGATTAATACTTGTAAAAAATAATTTAAAAATTTGTGTGTACAAGCAATTAATATGAATGTCTATATACACGCTGTTTTACTTGGATTGATACCACTTGGATTGATACCTTTGAGTTCTAGAGTTTTTTCGAAAGCAGCCTCTTTTTCTTCAAGGGGCAGTGATACAATTTGTGTATACTCTCTCTATCATATTTTACTTCATGAAATTTTGTTGACTACCTTATTTTTGTTCTTGCATGCAAGGGTGTGCATGAGATTTAGTGAAAAAACTTTATTGAATACGTTAGGGAGATCAAAGTTTTAAAAACAAAGTAGATAGTATTCCTCCGTTTCTATTTATATATCATCCTTTTTAAAAATAGATAATTTTTAATATTAGTCATTTCATAAAATTAATGCATAAATGATATTTTTCCTTTTTTTTACTTGGTTCAAAGCACCCGTGGATGGACTTTATTTAATATTAGATGACACTATTCTATTATACTGGAGAACTATTAACCAACAGAAAAGAGCGATTTTTTCAGCAAATACAAAAATTATATTTGTATGTTGTAGCTATAGTTTGTGCTCTATTTCAAACATAAATATGTATATTGCGTTATATATATACAAAAGAAAATAATTGTATAATTTATTTCTGTTTCGATATACATATATAAAAAATTAATTGTATAATCTGTATTTGTAGAAAGCGAGAAAGAGAGAAATCATTAGTTATAACAATTCACTTAGATTTCGAATACATGGTGCTTAATGCACGTGCAATCTTATGAGATAGTGATGAGTTTTACGCGCTCTCAGTTCGATTTGTGCGTGGTTATGAATATTGGCTGCAGAGTGGTACATATACTATATTTCATAATGACCAGCTCCTTCATGAGCGACTAGGTCAGTTCTACGGGATAGTCAATATTCCATTCGGGCATGCAGCGCTGGTACCACCCATCCTACCCTATCACCTATAGGCGTATGGTGAATCCTGGTTATATGACAAATATAGTATGGATACAATTCAGGTTATATGAATCTCAAGACTAAGCTTTAAAACACGTGCAATATACGTATGGTGAATCTAGTTCGCAATAAAAGAGAGTAATAATTTTATGTTAAATGAATTATTTTTTTAGGGAATTTTTTGACTCAACATTTTGTCTAGAGTTTGTTTAGTTATGCGAAATGTATCTCGAACAAGATAAGTCAAGAATGTGACTGTTGAAATATTAGTGAAGATTATGACTTAATGGACTAGAATCTCTTTAAAAAAAATGAGATATACACGCCTTAATACAAATATTTATTAATTTATTTATTTTTAAATCAAAATTTATAACGTTTTCACCGACCACTTTTTATATATCCAAGTTGAGGTGCCTAGGTAGTTCGAATTCCATGCTTATAAGTTATATAAGAGGCATATATACAATTTATTTGCTCGTTGACAACATGATACTTCTGTTCGAATTTATTTACTCATCTTGTTTTATATATTTTATTAGAATTTAAAATTTTAGCTACAGTTGTAAATTTATTTTTCAAAAAAATAATCTAATAACTTAGCCATATTATTATGCTAATTCATCAAGCGTCTACAAATCTCTGAGTAGGACAAAATGATCTTTGAAAGACCTTTTTAGATTCTTTTCATTTATTTACTTTTTAAAAGCTAATTTATGATTTTTGGAGAAGAGAAAAGAAAAATTATAAAATAAAATAAATTTAGTAAGAAATTCTACTCAAAGTGACCAAATTAATTGTATTTTCTAAACAATAGACTAAATTATATATATATATATATATATATATATATAAAGAGAAATAAAATAAATTAAGTTGACCAGATTTCTTTAAATTAGATTTTTTTAGAAAAATAATCTCTGTTTCTAGAAGAAAGAAAAGGAAAATTATAAAATAAAAAGATTTTTTAGTAAGAAATTGACAAGATTCATTTTATTTTCTAGACCATAACAATAAATAAAATGAAATATTTATTTACTTAAAAATGGGAAGAAAATTGGTACGTTGGCTTCTATGAATGTCCCTTAAATGACAAATTTCAAAAGAGTTTATTACTCTAAACACTCATGTAATATGACGCAATCGCGCACACATTCGCTATATTTTAAAATCAAACACTTACATCCTTTATACAATGGAAAACCTTAAAGATTCAAACATACAACATCTTATCTATCAACCTTAACTCGACGTGAAGTTACCATATATACAGAGGCGGAGCTAAGAAGAGGATGATTCAATACTAAGGAAGAGTGAAGTTAGAGGCTTACTAATACTAAAAAAGAACATCTTAAACCATTTCTACTTGACCATTAACTGCTTCATTTTCGCCACGCGAAGGTGAATCCCCTTCCTCCCCTGGAAAATGTAACATCTGCTCTGTATGACTAGAATTGCTTGGACTCGGTGGTCCAGTAGTTCGTGGAGAAGGTAACGATGACAAGTTACCATGAGGACTCCGCGAACAATCTAAATCATGTGTTGAATCTGCTAGTACATCTCTTAATTCACTTTTCTTGAAAGTATGACAACTATAGTCTTTTGTGTCAAACTTCCTGGCCAGGATTCTGCTTCTTTCGCGCAATGAAAGATCAGATCGTCTTATGATGTGCCAATGCTCATGTATGAATTTCGTTAGAAAGATTACGAGAGCCAATACTGCAGCAATTACAGCCATGACAAAGAGTCCCCAGAAGCTATCTAGGCCAAGACTGTTGGAGGAGAGTGATGTACTCGAATCGGAACAAGTAGATTCACCAAACCATGCTCTCTCTATTTGTACCATCTTTTCACCTTCTGTCACATTCAAGACTGCCCTCGAAACATCAGGTACTAGAGGTGATCCTATTGGGAAGGCCTGAATATAATTTATAATATTACTGTTAGTTGAATCGAAAAAGGTCAGGTGATAAGAGTATAGAGCTAATACTAAATATTTGCGTCTGCTTGTGATTCTTGTACAGAAAAAATGAAAGAGAATCGAGAAAATGAAGAGTTACTTACAAATCCGAAGCCATCAGTCTTATACGTAGGTCCAATCGTGGTAAATTTCAAGCAATAATTTGCAAGGAAAAGCTTCACATAAGGAATCTCATCGAAAACAGCTGCAATACCACCATTTGAACTTCCTTTAGCGAGTAATTCAACGCATTCCTCTGGAGTGTTATATGCCTTAAGCCTGTCCTCATCGAAGTTCATTTTTCGTAATAGTCCTACTACAAAAGAACCTGGCTGGTAGCCTACATAGTCCTTGCTATTTAGAAGTTCTTTTACATCTTTAACAGTTGGCTGGAGTTTTTCAACTGTTAACATTGATGTAAGACTTGCTGTATAGCTTGATGTCAATATGAGTACCACTAGGAACCAGATGACCAACACGAACCTCGCCAAATTGCTTACGATCCTCTCCTCTGTCGATATCAAAATTTCAGGTAAAGAAGAACAAAAGGTAATTCAAATTGAAGAGTGTGTGTATGTCTGTGTGAGTGTATGTGTATACTCCCTCTCCCTCTGTATCATTTTAAATGGTTATTGTTAAAGAATGACAAAAGTCCACTTTGAGCTAGATTTTGGGGTGTGAGTTAGGCCTAAGACCTAATTTCACATGGTATCATAGCAGGGCCCGTCTCACCCGATGTTGGGAACCCCAATATCAAAATTACACACGCACCAGATGGGTGGACTCCTTATAAGACTTGGACAATCCTCCTCCCTTTGAGCTAGCTTTTGGGGTGTGAGTTAGGCCTAAGACCTAATTTGTGGTCTCCTTATAAGGCTTGGGCAATCCTCCTCCCTTTGAGCTAGCTTTTGGGGTGTGAGTTAGGCCTAAGACCTAATTTCACAGTTATAAGCATGAATGACGATTTTTTTTCTATATAACGTGAATATCAATTGCTTAGTGTCGTATCTTCGAAAGAGGTTGATTATGCAAAGAAAGTATGCATTAGAACTTGATGACGACATTGGAGTGCATATTAAGTGAGGCAGAGCACTCAAACAAATTTTGAGCCTGGTTTTAACGTGCCTTTGATAACATTGATACTAATTGAAGAGGAGGAAAGGGAAATTACTCTGTGCAAAGACCATAGTTGAGAAGGAGAACCAAAAGATCATGCCAACTTGATGCCAAAAAGGTCCTCTAAAGTCTTCATTTACTCTATGTTCGAGTAGCCAAATGACGAAGCCAATGAAAACAAAAGAACAGAAACTTGTTAACCAGAGCTCCCAAGTTAATGGCTTCAAAAATACCCATGTATTATCTCTATTATCATCTTTGATTGGCACCATCATAGTAACTCCAGACTCCGTGTATGGTAAGTAAAGTCTACAAACTGTGACCTATTCGAGACAATGGTAGTGTCCCCTACAACAACATCAAAGTTCTGTTCATCGGTTAAATCTTTGTAGCATGTAAGAATCACATTGTCAGTATATATAACTTAAAAAGTCGATAGTAGAGAAATTTACCCCAAGAAATACTTGATAAACCAGTTCATTATAATCACCGGCGCTCTTTCCATCAGGAGCAGCAAAAGGAACATATTCATAAGGAACATAATATGGTAATGCTTCCATCACTGCATCAAAAACATCGATGCAGTATCCAGTAACTATCGTTGTGTTAGTTGTAACATCTCTTGTAACTTTCACAAACTCGGTGAAACCATCCTTCACCGGACTCCAATTTTCAGTTTTTTGCCATTTGTTGGTATTACCCAACCTTTTGGAACAGAAGTAGTGTCACCAGGCCATATAATTGATCCAAAATTATCCTTAGAAACGAATATCCTCGTCTCGAATTCAGTTTTCTAACAATGCCATTTTCTCTTGTCCAAAATCCGATTTCTTTAGCACCATTACCAATAACATTGATGATCTGATAAGGTGGAGATTGCAACTGTCCATTCACAAGTTGAAAGTCTCCGCTAAGGCCTTTGAAAGTAGTGTTTAGTATAGCTTTAAGAAGCTTTAGACCATCTCTGGAAACTCCAAAAGCTTCAAGGTCTGTTGCATTTCCTGAAAATTTTAGAGGTTCAAAAATAAACTTATTTCAATACGAGTTGCTCGGAGTCTTCAAAAATGTTGCCGCAGGCATGTTGGATCCTTCAAAAATGCACTATTTTTGAATGAGCAAACACGTATTTTGTGATATTTTTGAAGAGTCTGAGCAACATAGCCCGCCAACAGAATTTGCCAAGTTTAAACTTGTTGCATTACAAACCAAACCCAAATATACATAAATCAATTTTGAAGATTTAGGTAGTAAAGTGAAATATACTTCCAACATATTTCATAAAAAAAAGCAAAATAAAAAAGGAGGTGACGTTGATAGTTTGTTTGGCCAAACTTTTAAAGTTAGCTTATGTTGTATTGAACTAGTTTGTGTTTGATCAACTAATTTAAAAGCACAATAATTAGTTTTGGCCAAGTCTTCTTCATGATTGTGGTGTCTGGAACAAATTTAGCACACATCGTCCAACAAGATATCAATTATCTCCCACTAGCAATAATATTAGATTTTTAAAGCACAATAATTAGTGTTCGGCCAAGTTTCTATGTATATTTTTTCATATGTTTATTAAAAAGTTCATTTAGAAAAAAATTATTTATTTTAGCTTCTGGGAAATAATTTCGGCTATATTCCACAAAAACACTTTCTTTCTCCAAAAACTTGATCAAACCCCTCACGTTTTAAAAATAAACATTTTTTTAGGCGTAATATAAGCATGATCCTTAACTTGGCTTCAGTGGGCAACTACGCCCTCCAACTTTAAGTGTGCACGAATAAACACTTAAACTTGAATAAAATTAAACAAGTAGACACACGTTTTCTATATGACATAATACAAATAGGATGCCACGTAGGACACAAAATTATCATGTAGGATGAATAATGTATCTATTTGTTCAATTTTCTACAGGTTTAAACACATATTTGAATACACCAAAAATTAAAGAACATAGTTACCAGTTAAAGTCAAGTTAAAGTCAAGTTAAGAGTCATGTTTATATAATATATTTTTTTCTTAAAAATAAATAAATTTATCTCGCAAAAGCTTAGTCAAACACACTACGAATCATGTTTAATTATAACCGGTTATTTGATATATTTTGACTCAATCCAATCTAACCAATTCGGATCATATGAACCTTTAGTCAATTTTAAACGTTCAAATTTAACCCAACCCGTCAATTTATTCTCTTACCTGAAACATTTGGTTTTCGAAAAAAGGCGCCATTGATTCTCGATTTCTCTACCGCCATAGCTAATGCAGTTGCAGAATCATAAGCCCATAATCCATAGATATCCAATTCCACATCAACAATCGTCGGATTTTCCTTTCGAAACTTCAACTTCCACCTCTGAGTAAAATCTTCAACTTTTTTACTCTTCGGTGCATAAGGTTTCACCCCAATAACACCTTCCATTGATTCAATAATCGAAACATTCATCGAATTCAGTTGATTCGCCATTGCATCTGTAACAATCCAAACAAAACCTTCACTCATCATACCAATTTCCATCGCCATTGCAAAAAGCTTCGATCCGAGTGAAATCGGCATATGCACAATAAAAACCCTAGTCTGCATATTCATCAATTTCAATAGCTCAGATCTGATCTGATCTAAAGTGGCGAATTCTGAAATTACACTTCGATAAGGTATACGAGTGTTGATTTCTTCCAATGCATCTGCTAAAAATGGGATTATTCCTTCTCCGAATTGATTGTCGATGTAAATTGGTACGATTCGTCTCCATCCGAATGATTGGATAATCGAACAGATAGGTTTTACTTGAGATGAATCGTTATGAGTTGTACGAACAAAATATTGATTCCGAACTGATGAAATTGATGGACTCGTTGCAGAGAAGGAGATGATCGGTACTTGTGATTTTTGGCCTAAGTTGATAATGAAATCAGCTTGCATTGATGAAAATGGACCTATTATGGCTTTCACTTCAACATTCTTCAATAGGTCAAGTGCTGCATGAGATAACATTTAAACTCAGTTTGGTACGAGAGATAAAAAATTATATTAATTTCGGGATAAATTATTCCTGATATGGATGAAAATGATTTGGAGGTTCTAAGTCTATTAGATAGTAAATCAGAACACTATTGATCCTCTGATTCAAGTAGAGTAGGGGTAAATGGTAGTTGGTTAGTTAGAGTTATGCATGTATTAAAGAGTCGTTGGAATCAGGGGCGGACCCACGTGCCGTCCAGGGAGTTCACCCGAACACCCTCGATAAAAAAATACACTGTATACCTAAGGTGAATTTTCTGGATTTGTTTGGATATATATATTTTGAACACTCTCAATCACAAAAGAATGAGATAGCCCAGCGACAGCTAAGCTCACAGTTATGCGCAAATCCTAGGTCCGCCACTGGTTGGAACTAATTTGGAAGTGCATTATGTAGATAGTAAATTATGCGTAAGTAATACTTCATTTGGTAGCTGGTTAAGAGATAAAATTATTTATGTATAAAAATAATATGGTAGCATTTAGTTTGCAATTTTAAAAGATATAATACATAAACATGACTCTTAACTGGGCGTCAATTGACAACTATGACCTTTAACTTTAGGTGTGCACAAGTAGACACTTAAACTTGTATAAAATCGAGCAAATCGACACATTCGTCCCCCATGGTACCCTACATGGTAATTTTGTATCCTACGTGGCATCCTACGTGTATTATGCCATGTAGGACACTTGCAAGTTTAATTGTCTACTCGTGCACGTTCAAAGTTGGAGGGCATAGTTGTTCGTTGAAGCCAATTAAGAATCATGTTTATGTATTATGTCATTTAAAAACTCACATAACTAACACACGTATAAATTATGATGAAGGGAAAATATGAATTGGGTAATGTTAAATGACCAGAAAATTTGGCTAGAATTTGGTCTGAAATTTAAAAAGTCTATAATATCCTTTTTATTTTAAAATAAATTGAGCCTTTTTCCATTTTTGAATTAAAAAGATATTAAAGTTAAAAGGGTAAAAATGTTTGGGTAAAATAACATATTAATAACATAGTGTGAAATATGTTATTTTACCATTCTGACCAAATTTTCTAGCTAAAAAGAATTTTTCCATATGAATTATTTCATACCAGATAGAAAATGGAATAATTAATTATATGAATGATTAACTATCACATATTTATTTTCTGCATAAAATAATTAATGTACATAGATTTTCTCATATAACTAATCAATGTACTATTTTATGCATGAATAAATTATGTAAATTTAATTATTCACATATTAGTTATTATATTTGCTATATCTCTAATATAAAATAATGTATAAATTCTTTAACCTATATACCAATCAGTTATACTTACCAAAAAATGTTACAATATTGTACTATTACTTTGACTATTATTTTTAAATTATAGAAAAAGTTAAACAAATAACAATAGGAAGTAGTAAACCGTATCTCAAAGTTTTTTTTTTCTTTTTAGGTTTTAATAATTCTATAGGCTCAATAAGCCTAACACTTAAATTATTAAGACGTGTTAATATGTTTTAAATTTTTTGAACTTACCTAATCTTATATTTTTACATTCTTTGAAGAAGAAATCAAGATTAGAATACAAGTCAGATGAGTCAGTGCCATATGTTTATCAAGCATGCACACATAATTAATTATGTAAAATTTTCAACTATATATTAATAAAAGATTATGTCAACATAATAAATTATATTAATCACTACTGTTAATAACTTATTGTTTAAGTTACTATATAAGTTTGAACAGGTCAAATGGACCAAAAACAAATATTTGTGGTACTACTCTATCATTGATATTTTATATTCTCCTATCATAAAATCTTTAGTAATACTCATTTATCTTAATTTATATAATGTAATTTTATTTAATTTTTAGTTTAAGAAAGAAAAAAAATTAAAATTTGTGGTCGAAAATAAATCACAGCACAATTATAAATAATTTCATTTAGGGTAAAATACATATCTAAAGTTAAATTGTTACTAAATATAGAAATGTATCATTTTTTTGAACTGAATAAAAAAAACTTTACATAAATTGAAACAAAGAAAATAATATTTATTCTATAGGATTGTTTGGTATGAGGAATAAGAAGAGAAAAAATATGTATGTATCAAATTTAGTATTATTTGGTCTCTTATTTAATAGTGTTTCAATTTACAATATATATTAATTCTACACCTTATTTCATACTATTTTTTAAAATATGTCATTAAATATTATCTTTATATTATATTCAGTGCTATTCTAATATCAAACCACCACTAAATTCTTTAAGTTTTGGTTGAAAAAGTCAGAAAGTCAACATAAAAAGACTTTAGCTATTTAATTCAATCATACGTACCAATACACCACTTGAATAAGATTAATAGAATGTCTAATTATAAAATCATGATGTGACTTATTTAACTAAAATTATGATGTGACTTATTTA
The DNA here is from genome assembly GCA_022817965.1 of Solanum lycopersicoides. NCBI lineage: Eukaryota > Viridiplantae > Streptophyta > Magnoliopsida > Solanales > Solanaceae > Solanum > Solanum lycopersicoides. The sequence goes on along the minus strand of CM040625.1, from coordinate 1,851,209 downwards.
ACTAAAATTATGATGTGACTTTATAGTATATATCATGAAAAGCTTTTAGCACTGTTAAAAAATTTCACACGTCTTTATTTAAAAAATAAAATATAAAAATTGGAGGAGATTATTATTGAGTGAGAGCATATATATTTGTCTATAACTTGTTTAAATTCATTTTATTCTAAAAAAAAGTTATTTTTTTTAAAGAAAAGTTCAACACAAATAACAATTTGTGTTTGGCCATATTATTTAAAAAAATGCTTTCATTTGGTTTCTTTTTATATTCTATAATATTTTCAAAAAGTACTTTTAAGTATCAAGTTACCAAAAAGGAAATATATTTATGTATAAATAAGAAGAAAATGCATTTTCCATTTAAGAAGTTAAATTTGAGAGTTATTATAAATGAAATAGACTGTTTAATTTGTAATTATGCATGCATTTTTACAACATCACAAAGAAAATGAGTTTAAATATTTAAGATGCGTCAATTTTAGTTTTATCGATTTTGAACGGATTGCATAGCTAAAATTGATCCAAGAGTGGTTGCCCGAATATTATTTGTCAAAAAATAATAGTGTGCATAGAGACAATAACACCGTGTATACAAGTCGAAAATAACATTTTAAAGATATAGAAAATTTTAAATACTCCTACAAAAATTTCTAGTTACGCCATGTTTGACATTAATAGTTTTGATATTATCATGGCTTTACACACGTAGCAAACATATATATACAACCAAATTAATGTGATTCCACTTTTAGACATTTGGAGATAAATTTTTAAATATTAATGTAACTCATATTCTTTTTATGTTTATAGTATTTCCAAAAGAAAAAAAGAGATTTAGGGTTATAGATGATAAAGTCATAATTGATATTCGAGTTTATCATTAGTTGGGAGATTTTATTACTATTAGGTTAAATTAATCGATAATAATATATAACTTTTTACATAGACGATAATATGAAAAACAGAGTCACAATTTATTACAACGTAACCCAAAAAAACTCTTTATGTTATCAATTCATATATACATATATACATACCTGCTGCAGCAGCACCAACAACATCTCTCTTCGAGTCACGAGTATGAAGAACCAACCTAGTCTTATAGTTAGAGCCATCAAAGCTATAAAAGTCTGATAAAGCCATAGATATACAACTCAAACCCATTTTTCCAAACCATTCATCCATGTCCAACACAACTCCTACATTTATGGAAACTATTGATGATTTATTTTGTGCCATGGTCATTTCCATGGAGAAAAATATAATTAAACATAACAAGAAAAAAGAGAAGGAAATTGATGAGAAAATAATGGATTTTCTTGTTTTATTTCTCATCTTGACAAAAAGAAACCTTTGAATCTTTGTTTAGTTGGACATCACTTAATTTATTTATATAGAGAGAGGGAGACTTGACCAAAAACAAATATATCAT